>CM031372.1:87249257-87849257 GCA_018208015.1 Medicago ruthenica
CTCATGATTAAAAAAGATAATTAAGTTTCACGGTCTTAAACATTGAGAAAAGCAATCAAAATCGTGCACCTTTATGATGTTGTTTATCTATTTCGAGAGATCAGTCTTGCATATAAATGATACTCGCTTCACACACAAAAAACAATCCAAAATCACGCAACATCTTAATAATGATCCGAAATATCTCTTTATATATCAATTGAGGTTGTTGTAGATGGTAAAACCCTATGCTCATACTCATCCTCATTGTGATTGTGACTTGAATTAAAATCCAAAATTGGTTTGCAAGGGCGACTCAATCTATTTATAGGTCTAACGAGAATTTTAGTTGAAGTCTTTTAAGTGTGTTAAGAGTGGAATAATACAGATTATGAACTTTTTTTTAGGCTTAATTGAAACCACCCCGGTCCCTTAACTTATTTCTTTGTTTCAATTTGGTCCCATAACCCTTAATTTTTTACAAACTGGTCATTCAACTCACATGCCGTTAATCAATGTGGTCCCCTTAAAAAGAAGATCGTTGGATAAGGAAGTTCTAACCGGATCTTATAGTGTATTACCAACACCTGATTTATTTAATTTCTTCATATCTTCCCCATCTTCATCTTCATTCATCCTTCATCATCTTTACAAAAATAAAATAAAAAACATAACTTTTTTTTTCTTTCAAAAATTCACAAACTCAATAATTAACATCACCACCATTTTCCAAATAAGAATTGAATTGGTTTTTTATCTTTCTTCTTTGTCTTTCCTTTTTCTTACAGTCCCTTTAATGGAATTGGTTTTTTCCTACTGTGATAGATCTTCATGCACACAACCTTAATCTTCGGTTTGCAGCTCTAAATATGGATACATGCTAACCAGCCGATGCCCAACACAAATTATTCTCGGACAATGCAACATGACTATCCCTGCCATCAACAAAACATGAAATGACAATTAAAACAGTAGCAATGAAAATGCAGCAAATTGATTCCAAACATAGGATCCATGTGCATACTACTTTATCCTTCCTAATTACAAACCCCAAAGTTAGAAATCTCCAAATGTTATGTCAAATTAAAAATTACATAAAAATTAACAATTAAGCAGCTAACAATAAAAAATATGAGATGGAATTAGTAGAGTGGCGAGATAATAAAACTCAACATCTGTAACAGGATTCCATCTCTACGGTTGTCTGGCCGCTGTTCAGTTTCAACAAATCCACAATATTTCTCAAAAAAATTATCCTTTTTGGTTAAGGAAAACATGTTCATCAGAAACATGTGTAGCTAACTAGTTATAATCAAGCTTTTTTCGTACGCACTAAATCTTCAACAAAAAACAACATTGGTGTTTTCCCATAAAAACAAAATCAGTGCAAAGAAAGAAACTCCAACAATAAACAAAATTTTTTTATAATAGAAATAGAGATATACTCAGAAGAAAAAAATCAGAATGTTGAGGGCCTCATATCAAGTGTAAATTTTGAAAGATCTATCACTAGTACAAAAAACCCTTTTAAGTCGGGTTAAAAGGGCTTTTTAAGTCGGGCGCGCGTTCGACCTAATAGCAGCTGTAGTAAGAAGTTTTTGCTTTTTAAGTCGGATTTTGCAACCGACTTAAGGCCTCATTTTTTAAGTCGGTTATCTGGGAGCCGACTTAGACAGTATAGGTCTCAAAGACCATGGCAGCGGATTAACCTGACCTAAGATATTAACTTCTTAAGTCGCTCAATTTTAAACCGACTTAAAAGGTTTAGTTTTTTTTTACCACATACATGTAGAATATGCTTCCATTTTTTCTCCAGCAACCTTTTTTTTCCACTGCATAAATGCAGAATATCCAATGCCACTAACTTGTACTAATAGAAAGATACATTGAAGAGTTGGACCAAAAATACATGTCCTAGTCAAAAGCAAACATAACCAAAATCCACATGTACTAATTAAACAAAACCATAGAACTATAATATCATATGAAAGTAAATATAGCCACTACACTGGCAGGTAAAGTACATGTTAGGACCAAAATGCAAATAGTACAAAAAACTCAAAACAGGGCTAACACTAACCTAAAACCCCAACTGCTCAAAAAAACTAATCTCACACTAAAGCTGACTCCCCACCTGCTCCAAAAAATCAGTCTCGCACTCCACATTTGCTTCAATAAGTTCCATAATCAAATTTGCACATCGTTCTTGAACATTTTTAACTTCATCCTGATGAAAGGGAGTTGAATCCGCAAATATCTGAATAACTAAATGTTAACATAAAAAAAGGTTTTTTGTAATGGTTCAAATTTTGATTCAGGACTGAGAACTTCTTATCTGGTACAAAATGGCATGCATTTGTTGTGAGCCGGTGACTGTACGCAATTATTTGACCAGGGTAAAGAGGATGTTGCTAATTCAAGTGCATACGTTAGATTCTAACTAATTTAATTGAAATATATGGTGTATGCATTCTTTTGTACAAAATACATAACACATAATTAAGTGCATGTTTGTTTTGCATTGGCATCTCCCAAATCAAACTTTTGCTAAAACATGGCTATGAGATATCCCAATCTACAACCAAAAATGTTTTTAAGTCTGTTAAGAGCTGTTTGTGAGAATGCTGGCTTTACAACAAGGACTTCACAGGCCAACTTGTCATGGTCAATATGGTAAGTGGTCTAATTGGCATATGCTATGAGAAATAGCTTTTGCCATAATTCAAGGATACTCATTAGTCCCAACTGACATCCCACGACATAATCTATGACTGTTCATGTGATCCAACTCAATGTGCGGAGATATCTCTGACTAAGGTGGTAGCTCTAAATCCTTATGGAGTAAAAATTATTTTCAAGAAAGAATTGCAGACTTGTAAAAGTTAATTGTGGAGCAACAAAGTAGGGACCTGAATAAGCCTGTTATCATAATGTTAAGGAGTTAAGGAGGAATAGGAAGTGGGAGGTTAACGGTTCATAGAACTAGAGAAGTGAAAATGAAAAGTTTCCTTTTTGACGACTTCACCTCTTGGATTTTTGAGGTGTTATAATTTGAGGTGTGGCGAGATAATAAAACTCAACATCTGTAACAAGGATTCCATCTCTACGGTTGTCTGGCCGCTGTTCAATTTCAACAAATCCACAATGTTTCTAAAAAAAAATTATCCTTTTTGGTTAAGGAAAACATGTTCATCAGAAACATGTGGTAGCTAACTAGCTATAATCAAGCTTTTTTCGTACGCACTAAATCTTCAACAAAAAAACAACATTGGTGTTTTCCCATAAAAAACAAAATCAGTGCAAAGAAAGAAACTCCAACAATAAACAAAATTTTTTTATAATAGAAATAAGATAATACTAAAAAAAAATCAGAATGTTGAGGGCTCATATCAAGTGTAAATTTTGCAAGATCTATATATCACTGTAGGAAAAAACCAATTCCATTAAGGGGACTGTAAGAAAAAGGAAAGACAATGAAGAAGAGGAAAAACCAATTCCATTCTTATTTGGAAGATGGTGGTGGTGTTAATTATTGAGTTGTGAATTTTTGAAAGAAAAAAAAAGTTAGGTTTTTTTATTTTATTTTGTAAAGATGATGAAGGATGAATGAAGATGAACATGGGGAAGAATATGAAGAAATTAATAAATCAGGTGTTGGTGATACACTATAAGATCCGGTAGAACTTCCTTATCCAACGATCTTCTTTTTAAGGGGACCACATAGATTAACGACATGTGAGTTGAAGGACCAGTTTGTAAAAATTAAGAGTTATGAGACCAAATCGAAACAAAGAAATAAGTTAAGGGATCGGTGGTTCAATTAAGCGTTTTTTTATATGTTTCTTCGGGTTGAAAGTAATTCTATTCAAGACATGCAAGACACTAAATATGAGTATATCTCATAGTCAGAACTTGAATATTGATTCGTCATGTTTTGATATAGTCAAGCCTCTTTCACTACATGTTTTAATTTTATCTCTTATTTTAATTTTATTGTATTTGATTTATGGCTTAAATATGTGTTTATTCCATACAAATAGGGCTCACTTGAATTTTCGTCCCTGTATTTACTAATCCTTCCAAAATTTCCCTGCAATTTCTAATCATTTGAGATTTGGTCCTAATTACATTTGAATGCTTATGTGGCAAGTGATTACTGATGTGGCAATGATGTGGCACAAAGTGACTGGGACATGACCTTGCTTACTCATCATTTTCCACCCAAAATGATCATTTTGCCTTTGGAGAATCCAGACACGTTTGAAAAGCCCAAAATACCCCTGACTTCTTTCTTTCCCTTCCTTCTCTTCTCCTCGTTTCTTTTATCTTCTTCAACACTACTCGTTTCCAAAATACCCCTGACTTCTCCTCGTTTCAGAAACCATCAATCATGTTGCCAGTACTGCTTTGTTCCAAAACATGTTGCAAATTGGGCTCCACTAACTCTCCTTCTTCAACATCAATCATGTCTATATATCATCATCTAAATTATCATCGTCGTATATAACATCGAGAATGCTATCTCCCTCCTCCATGACAAACGGTCAAACACCTAACCTGCATCAAGGGAAATCCAAATTGGTATTCATTCGACAGTATCAATAAGTTTATGTTACGCACAATATATTCAGAGTGAGCATGTAAGAACACTAATACAAAAAGTAAGAAAATAACAAAAAATGTATACGGTTTTCGAATTTAATTCGTATCCGAGTTTTATCAATGCACGTCGAAACCCTAATTGTAAGTGCAATTTGAACGTTCTACACTGAATTTGAAACAATAAATAAATTAATCCTAAAAAACCAAAAAAAATTTAGAGGGCAATTTGATAGAGGGTTAGAGGCCTATATTCCCACGTTAGAGTGAGCACTATGGAATTAATCCGAAATCATGAATTGAAATTTTATAAGATATGATGGAGTTTTTATTTAGTTTCATTTTATTGTTTGTTTGATGAAAGTGGGGAACATGGATTTGAAAGAGCTAGATCTTGTTTTCTTTTTTAATTGATTTTAACATGGATTTGAAAACTTTGTAAAAAAAAAAACATGGATTTGAAAAATGGTTTCTGAAGCGACAAGAAGAGAAGGAAGAGGAAGAAAGAAGTCAGGGGTATTTTGGTCTTTTCTCACGTGTCTCCAAGGGCAAAATGGTCATTTTGGGTGGAAAACACGTTGTGCCACGTCATTGCCACGTCAGTAATCACTTGCCACATAAGCATTCAGATTTAATTATGACCAAATTTCAAATGATTAGAAATTGCAAGGAAATTTTGGAAGGATTAGTAAATACAGGGACGAAAATTTAAGTGAGCCCTATTTGCAGGGACTAAACACATATTTAAGCCTTGATTTATTTAATCACTTTAAATGTTGGTGCGAGTTTCATTGAATTCACAGCACAAACCAAAAGTGAGATCACAGATCCAACGAGAAGGGAAAATGTCCCTATAATCTCATTTCATCAAGCATCATTTAGCTAGGCCTAGCTAGCCTGCAGTTTCAAGTTCCCACGCTGCATAACCTAAGCAAAAATAGACTTCCCTACATTGTTATAGCTTTTTGCATCATCCACAGTACATACGTAGATTTTATCATTTTTCTTTCGCTTCAAATACCAAGAAATCCAAACTCTCTTTATTTTCAGCTATTATTCATCTTCTATCCGTATGATGCCTACTCCCATTAACTAATACGGTGAAAAGAAAAAAGACAAATTTGTCTATGGCAAACATAAAAATTGAGATATGATATTTACCTACATTGTTTTGATTTTTGTATAACTACATTTTTTTTATCTTTAGCTGTCATATAAATTATTTAAAAATAGTTGTTCCTTTAAAATTTAACAAGCCAGGCATATCCTAATTTAAACTACATATAAACAATTAAAAATTTTGAAACAGTTATTATTATAAGGTTGTATCTTATATATAAAAGTTCTTAAGTCTCTCAGACAGTTTTTAAGAGCAAAAAAAGTTGTTGTCAATTTCCTTCTAATTTTTTTTCTCTTTCTTTATTTTTTTTAGAAAACGATCGCATATCTTAAATATAAAAGTTCTTAAGTCTCTTAGACAACATTTTGACGCCAAAAAAGTTGTTGCAAATTTTTTGCTCTATCGTTATTTTTTTAAAAAATGATCGCATATCTTATCTTATCTTATATATAAAAGTTCTTAAGTCTCTTAGACAACTTTTTAGAGCCAAAAAAGTTGCAAATTTTCTTTCTAATTTTTTGCTCTATCGTTATTTTTTTTAAAAAAATGATCACATATCTTATCTTATATATAAAAGTTCTTAAGTCTCTTCGACAACTTTTTGGAGCCAAAAAAATTGTTGTCAATTTCCTTCCTAATTTTTTGCTCTTTCTTTAAGTTTTTAGATAATAATCCCAAATCTTATATATAAAAGTTCTTAAGTTTTTTAAACAAATTTTTGGAGCCAAAAAGTTGTTATGAATTTCCTGATTTGTTTTGCATGTTTTCTTTTTTTTGAAAGAATGATCTTACACATCTCATCTTATCTTATATATAAAAGTTATTAAGTCTTTTAACCAATTTTTTTGCAGCCATAAATAGGGTTAATATTGTAATTCTATATCTATTTTAACTAATTGAACCTATATTTTCTATTCATATTATTGAACGTAAATTCTTAATTATTTTTCCATCATCTTATATATCTTATTTATTAAAGTTGTTAAGTTCCATAAATATTTTTTTAGCCAAAAATAACGTTAATATTATAATTTTATATCTATTTTAACTAATTGGACATAAACTTATTATCTTATCACCAATCGGA
This sequence comes from Medicago ruthenica, assembly GCA_018208015.1. NCBI lineage: Eukaryota > Viridiplantae > Streptophyta > Magnoliopsida > Fabales > Fabaceae > Medicago > Medicago ruthenica. The sequence goes on from CM031372.1 coordinate 87,256,043, forward strand.
CCATCATCCTTTAATGGTTTCCCAAGATTTTTCACCGGTTTCACATGCCACTCCTTTCAAATTTTTCAAATCATGGACAACTCATGAAGATCTTATATATAAAAGTTCTTAAGTGTCTTAGATAACTTATTGGAGCAAAAAATGTTGTTGCAAATTTCCTTCCTAATTTTTTGCTCTTTCTTTGATTTTTTTAAATGATCGCTTATCATATCTTAAATATAAAAGTTCTTAAGTGTCTTAGATAACTTTTTGGAGCCAAAAATGTTGTTGCAAATTTCCTTCATAATTTTTTTGTTCTTTCTTGCTTTTTTTTAAATGATCGCATAACTTATCTTATATATAAAAGTTCTTAAGTCTCCTAGACAACTTTTTGGATCCAAAAAAATTGTTGCAAATTTTCTTCCTAATTTTTTGCTCCTTCTTTATTTTTTTTAGAAAATGATCGCATATCTTATATAAAGTTCTTAAGTCTCTTAGACAACTTTTTGGAGCTGAAAGAGTGGTTGCAAATTTCTTTCCTAATTTTTTGCTCTTTCTTTATTTTTTTTAGAAAATGATCGCATATCTTATATATAAAAGTTCTTATGTCTCTTAGACAACTTTTTGGAGTCAAAAGAGTTGCTACAAATTTCCTACCTAATTTTTTGCTCTTTCTTTATTTTTTTTTATAAAATGATCACTTATCTTATATATAAAAGTTCTTAAGTCTCTTAGACAACTATTTGGAGTCAAAAGAGTTGTTGCAAATTTCCTATCTAATTTTTTGCTCTTTCTTTAATTTTTTTTTATAAAATGATCGCTTATTTTATATATAAAAGTTCTTAAGTCACTTAGACAACTTTTTGGAGCCAAAAAAGTTGTTACAAATTTCCTTCCTAATTTTTTGTTCTTTCTTTATTTTTTTAATAAAATTATCGCATATCTTATTTATAAAAGTTATTAAGTTTCTTAAACTCTTTTTGGAACCAAAAACATGATTAATATTGTTCTTGGTGAGAGAAAAACATACTCAAGTGTTGATAGTCCAAGTATATACCATTAATTCTTCATGATTGTCGAGCTAATATTTATATCTCAAGATTGGTTTTATAATAATGTTATTAAGAAATATTGATCAACCATCAGGACTATCCAATGGTACATGCCTTATAAATACCGAAACAGGGAATTACGTGCTTGAGGAAAAGGTCATATCAGGAAGCGCTATTAGAAATAGGCACGACAGCAAAACCAGTACCTGCAGGTACCCACTCGAACCCACCTCAATTTGACGGGTTTTCTCCCATTTGTCTAGGTTTGGGTATGTGTTTTAGTTTTCTCTTATTTCAAAACATGGGTATCGGATGAGTAACGAAGATATAGGTACCAACTCCAAACCTGTACCCATATTTGTCCCCAAATCTTGAAAATTACTTTATTACTCTTTTTATATAAATCGAAACTCAAACCCTAAACCATCTCACTCAGGCAGTCAGAATGTCAGCACGTGTCTGCATTCACTCGAGTTCTCTCTCTTCTCCTTCCACATCTCACTCCCTCAGTCTATCTCTTATGCATTACAACATTGCCTTTGGGATTGGGAAAAACATTTTTTTTGTATTAAAAAAATGATTCATTGTGGGTACGGGGATGGGGGGATACTGAACCCGTCGGGGACGAGGATGAGGTTCAATTTCTCATCCCCGTTGGGTGGGTAGGCCAACATGTAAGTATATGAGAATCGAGGATAGGGAAGGTAAAACCTGTTCCCACCCCGCCACATTGTCATGTCTAATTATAAAAAGGCTTATATTTGTAAAATGTCTTTTTTTGTTACACTCTAGATTGTCTTTGACTCTATCTGATCCCAAAATTCCTTTCACATTTCAACATAAAAAATTTCCTATTGTTGTCTCATTGCAAAGACTATCATTAAGAGTCAATGAATCTCTTCAAAATGTTGACGATTGTTTACAACTTTATCATGCATAAATTTGCGTGTTGTTCTTTTTAGGGGTAATTACATTAGTAGATGTATTTGTGTTTTTTTATCTGTATTTGTTGATCTATTATATTGTAATGGAGTCAACAAGAGATATTAAATAATTCTTAGCAACAATCTATCTGATGTGATAATAAGAAGTCTAAATTACTCCGTAGTTTTTATAGTTTATCTTTTAGAAACATCGACTCATGTTATACGACAACTATATGCTCAATTACTAGATTTATTAGTCAATCATATAATTAACTTCTCGTGCATCGCACGAGTCCAAGTATTAGTTAAAATCTATGAAGCCCAGATACGGATACGAGTGCGGGTACGATACAATACGGGTACGCGGATACGCGACATTTTTTAAATTTAGGATACGATACGGCTAAGATACGTTAACAAAATTTTTATACTAAAACTTATATGTGTGTAAAATACTTAAAGAAATTAAGCATTGATTACCCTTCATTATTATATACATGTAAAGTTTTCTTATAAACCATATTATATATAATTTTAAGTGATTCATCGAGAAACAATTCTACTGATGCATATCTAAAATTGAATCATATACATTTCTACTGAATTTTTACAACACTCTCACTTTTTTACCCTTCATCTTTTTTAGGATACGTACTTGTGAAGTATCTTATAAGTATCATAATGTATCTATGAAGTATCCTATAAGTATCAGATAAAATGTTTTTTAAAAATTAAAATAATTAATTCCGATACTTTGTGGGTACGTATCCGCGAGTATCCGTAGAGTATCGGCTCCGTTTTGAAATATCCGGGCTTCATAGGTTAAAATTAAAGAAAGTTCAATTCAATACCCCTAAAGCAAATTGAGACTAAATAGATCTCGGGGTGAGCAAATCACATAGGAAGAAGATATAATGAACAATTTTTATAAGGTTTGTCTGGGGATCTGGTATTATTGTGTTAATGTCTGTGATGTCTATATCGTGTGTTTTGTGAATTTTTTTGTTAAATTATCTTGATTTTGATTAAAATTATATGTATATGTTGTTTGTTACTTTTAAGTTAAAATAAATTATGCTTATATTTTTCAATGACATCAATAATATAACAATTTGTTTCTAACTCAACTATTTTTATGGATTAACTCAAAATTTTAACTTAAAGGTACATGTATAACAACAATAATTTAATTTCTCAAAATTAAAAGTAAATTTGTTTAAGGGTATATTTAACAAAAAAAAATCACACCAAAAAGTATACTCCATTTATATATAGGTACATATATTATATCGAATGAAGTGTATTCACTAAAATAAGATTGACTGCAAGGTCTTAAAATTAATAGAATTGTTGGTAAAGAAATAATTAATGTAATTGAAAATATCAAAGAAGTCTTATAAAAAGGGACAATTTTTTTTTTCAAAATGATCTTATAATAGGGAGAGATAATATCAACATATGATTATTGTTGAAATGTAATGATATATAGTTACTTGTGTCTCTAAAAAATTATAGTTACTTGTCAAATACATTTAATAATTGTTTTTAAAGAATTTTTTTGTTGTAATACCGAGTTTGAGGAATTTAATGTTTATGAGATAGGCTTAATTGCACTTTTGCCCCCTATCTTTTGCCAATTGTGCGATTTTGCACCCCATCCTTTTTTTTGAGCGATTTTGCACCCTATCATTTACCCCCTTTCTGATTTTGTAGCCCATCCTGTGTTTTTTTGCTGATGTGTTGAATTTTATTGACATGTCTTTGTTGGAACAAAATGTATGAACATGTCCCTTTTGAGTTTTGATGATAACAAGGTGTTAAAAAGAAATTTGGATATGCTAATGCTTGTTCTAAGTGTGCAGGACCATACATTTAAATCATGTATCTAATAGTGGTTCTGAAAGATCAAGTTAAGAGCAAAGAAAATATTGAAGCTTGGGATCAAGTCAGAATCTGAAGACTAGAGTTTGAAGACTGGAGTCTGGAGTCTGAAGACTGGAGTCTGAAGTCTGAAGGAGAATCAGAATTCAACTACTGTCACTATCAAAAGGACATAGTACGACCACGACCTCTGCAACAACCTCAGAGTCAGAACGATCTCTGCAACTTTGTCTCCTTGGACAAAACATCCAATTCATTTTAAGGAAAGGATTCAAACGTTATTCTTCATGGTACGCAGTCCAAATCAAGGAACAAATCAACGTTGGATCAAGCTTCAATTCAAACGACTTTATTGATGATCTATCATCTTCTCAACGTCTCTCTACTCCTCTATATAAAAGACTGAAGACTTGAAGAAAAATAGAATTACAAGACTCTGAAAAGTGCCAATACTCTGCCAAATTCTATACTCATCAATAACTTAGAAATTCTTTCAAACTTTCTCATCTTAGAATTTCTTAAGTCTAGAGTCTGAAAACTGTGTTGTATTTTGTGAACACCCCTGATAGTATATCAAGTGTTCAACTCAAACATATTTATTTGTAACTTTGTTTGGTTAGAAGTCTCTTGCTTTTGTGCTTGAGCAACCAGAAGTCTCTTGCTTGTGTGCTTGAGCAATTAGAAGTCTCTTACTGTGTGTTTGAGCATTTGGAAGTCTCTTGCTTGTGTGCTTGAGCAGTTTGTAACTATTTGAATTATAGTGAAAAATCTCTTGTAAGTAACAAGGGGACTGGACTACTTCCGGGTTGTGGAAGGAACCAGGATAATTGCTTGTGTCATCTCTTTCTCTCTCTTTTTTACTTTCTATCTCTCTTTTACTTTCTATCCGCTGCATCATAAATCTGAATTTAGTTTCAGATTCTGACCTCCATTAGAAGCTGAACTAACTCTAAGTTTTTTTGAGAAAGAAAAAGGCCAACACAATTCAACCCCTCTTCTTGTGTTTTTCTCACCTTCAGTTGGTATCAGAGCTCCGGTTCTGATATTCAATCACCTAACAGTGAGTCAGTCAAGATCCTGAGAAAAACATGTCTTCTGGTGAATCTGGTGAATCCTCACAAAGTAGTGGTGGCGCTGCTGTATCATATGATTATGGTACAGATGACAAGCAATCACACTCACATCATAGACCTCCTATGTTTACTTGTGACCCTGAAAAATTTTCATGGTGGAAAAGCAAGATGTATAGTTATATCATTGGAATAGATGATAGCCTTTGGGATATCATTGAAGATGGTATAACTATACCAGTTAATGAAGAAAGAGTTGCCATAAACAAGAAGAATCTTATTGGTGCTAAAAGAAAGGTTTACAGAAAGCATCACAGAGTCAGAGGTATCATTGTGGACTCTCTACCTCACAATGAGTATCTTAAGCTAAGTGATAAGTCAACAGTAAAGGCCATCTTCACTTCTCTCTGCTCTAACTATGAAGGAAACAAGAAGGTTAGAGAAGCAAAATCAAATCTTCTTGTTCAGCAGTATGAGCTATTTAGAATGAAGGAGGATGAAAACATTGAGACTATGTTCTCAAGATTTCAGACTCTGGTTTCTGGACTTCAAATTCTGAAAAAGAGTTACTCAACTGCTGATCATGTGAACAAGATTCTCAGAAGTCTGTCATCTAAATGGAGACCTAAAGTGACTACTATTGAGGAAGCTAAAGATCTAAATACTCTAAGTATTGAAGATCTTATAAGCTCTTTCGAAGTGCATGAATTAGGACTCAATGAAGATGAACCTGTTAGAAAATCTAAGTCTATAACACTTAAATCTAAAGGAAAGTCTTCAAAAGCCCTAAAAGCTTCAGAATCTGATGAAGAATCTCCTGAGGGAAGTTCTGAAGAAGATCCAGAAGCTGAGGAGCTAGCAATGCTTTCTAAAAGGTTTCAGTACTTGATGAAAAGACAAAAGAAGTTCTCTAACATGAGCAGTAACTTCAAAGGATCTGGTTCCAAGAAGGAAGAACAGAAGGGTTGCTTCAACTGCAAGAAAACTGGTCATTTCATAGCTGATTGTCCAGATCTCCAAAAGGACAAATCAAAGGAGAAATCCAGAAAGACCAACTCAAAATCAGGCAACCTCAAAGACAGATTCAAGAAAAGTCTTATGGCTACATGGGATGAGCTTGACAATGAATCTGAATCTGAGAAGGAAGATGAAGAAGAAGCAAATCTAGCTCTTGTTGCTACAACATCTTCTGATGGAGAGTCAGGATCAGACTCTGAAGTTGAAGATGAGGTATATTCTAAACTTACTCATTCTGAGCTTGTTGATACAGTTAAGGATCTTATGAATCATCTCAGAAGCAAGTTGATTCAATTAAAATCTTTTAAAAAGAAATATAACTAGCTGGCTGATGAGAATCTCCAACTTCAAAATCACATCAATGAGATTGATGAAGAAGTTAGAGAACTCAGAGAAATGACTCATAAGAAACCTGATGAAGTTCCAAATGAGCAAGAAATTGCACTTCAGGAGTTCATCCTAACTGGAATCAACAGAAGTAAAGTTGCTTCTATGATTTACAATATTAACAGAAACAGGGGAGAAGGTATTGGTTTAAAAAATGATCCATTCAATCATTCAAAAGAAACAAACCTACCATCCTGTTCTGAAGAGATTGTGAAAGGCACTGAGGTGTGTTTTGTATCTGCATCTAACATTTCTGAGAAACTGAATTTACCAGAAACTGAGACTGCTGAAATTGAAGTTCTGAACAACTCAGAATCTAAAACTTCTGAACCTAAGGAAAAGATGAAGGCAAAATCTAAAACCTTGCCAAAATCTAAACCAAAAGGTTCTAAGTCTAAGATTATGAGGAAAACAGACTCTAAATCTGAAAAGGTTCAAAGTCTGAAGAGATCAGAACCTAAGACAAGCAAGTCTCAGACTCTGAAAAATTCCGACTCACATTTTCAAAAGACTGTGTTTGTAAAATCTTCAAAAGATAAGAAACCAGTGTATGTAAAACCTTTTAAATCTTAGAATGTCAGACAAAAGGTACAAAAGAAGCCATATCCTTTCAGAACTAACCAAAGAGGACCCATAAAGATATGGGTACCTAAGTCTGAAATCATTTCTGTTGCAGATATGCTTAAAATCCAAAGAAAAGGAGAAGTCATGGTACCTGGACAGTGGTTGCTCGCGTCACATGAAAGGAGAAAGGTCCATGTTCCAAACCCTGACCATGAAAGAGGGAGGAACTGTGGGATTTGGAGGAAACCAAAAAGGCAAGATCATTGGTACTGATATTCAGCTTTCAAAGGATACTTCAGAACCTAATCAGATTTCTGAGTCTGAAGAAAGTTCAGAAGTTGAAAATCTTCCAGAAGCTGAAAACCTCTCAAAAGCTGACACTCCTCCTGAAGCTAATCAAGATCAAGATGTTTCTAAACAACGTCTTAATGAATCTCAAGAAGCAAATCCACCCAGAAACACCTTTAAGTACATGTCTTCACATCCTGAAGAGTTAATCATTGGAAACAAGGATAGTCCAAGAAAGACCAGAGCAATATTCAGACATAATGACTCTTTGCTTGGATTACTATCAATGATTGAACCTACAACAGTTGATGAAACACTTTCTGATGATGGATGGATTGTGGCTATGCAAGAAGAACTCAACCAGTTTCAAAGAAATGAAGTTTGGGATTTAGTTGCAAAACCAAATCACAAGAACATTATTGGAACAAAATGGGTGTTCAGAAACAAACTGAATGAGCAAGGAGAGGTTGTCAGAAATAAAGCTAGACTTGTTGCTCAAGGCTACAGTCAACAGGAAGGAATTGATTACACTGAAACATTTGCTCAAGTTGCAAGAATGGAAGCAATCAGGTTACTTCTTTCCTATGCAGTGAATCATAATATCATTTTATATCAAATGGATGTTAAGAGTGCTTTTCTGAATGGTGTCATTTCCGAAGAAGTGTATGTCAAACAACCTCCTGGTTTTGAAGATTTAAAACATCCAAACTTTGTCTTTAAGCTTAAGAAATCACTGTATGGTCTGAAACAAGGTCCCAAAGCTTGGTATGAGAGACTAAGTAATTTCTTACTTAAAAATGATTTTGTAAGAGGACAAGTTGACACTACACTGTTCAAAAAGACACTTAAGAAAGACATCTTAATTGTTCAAATCTATGTGGATGATATTATATTTGGTTCTACTAATGCCACTCTTTGCAAGGAATTCTCTAAGTTAATGCAGGATGAATTTGAAATGAGCATGATGGGAGAATTGAAGTTCTTTCTTGGAATTCAAATCAACCAATGCAAAGATGGAGTGTATGTTCATCAATCAAAATATACAAAGGAGCTTTTGAAGAAGTTCAAGCTTGAGGATTGTAAATTGATGACAACACCAATGCATCCAACCTGCAACTTAAGCAAAGAAGACACAAGCTCAATGGTAGATCAGAAGCTGTACAGAGGTATGATTGGTTCTCTGTTATACTTAACAACTTCTAGACCAAATATTTTATTCAGTGTATGCTTATGTGCAAGATTCCAATCAGATCCTAAAGAATCTCATATGACTGCTGTTAAGATAATCTTCAAGTATCTGAAAGGTACAACTAATCTTGGACTTCTGTATAAAAAATCCTTAGATTATAAGTTGGTTGGATTCTGTGATGCTGATTATGCTGGTGATCGGATTGAAAGAAAATCGACCAGTGGAAATTGTCAATTCTTTGGTGAGAATCTGATATCCTGGGCTAGTAAAAGACAATCAACTATTGCATTGTCAACAACAGAAGCAGAATACATTTCAGCTGCAAGTTGTTGCACACAACTACTCTAGATGAAACATCAGTTGGAAGACTATCAGATTCATGAAAACAACATTCCTATCTTTTGTGATAATACTGCTGTTATATGTTTGTCTAAAAATCCTATTCTACATTCAAGAGCCAAACATATCGAAATTAAACATCATTTTATTAGAGATTATGTTCAAAAAGGTGTTTTGGATATTCAATTCATTGATACTAATCATCAGTGGGCTGATATATTCACAAAACCCCTAGCAGAAGATAGATTTGATTTTATTAAAAAGAATCTGAACATGCATTTCATCTCTGAAAAATCTGCTTGACTCTGAATAGAAACTGAGAATCTGAAGTACATCAGAAGCTAAGACTTATTAGATGCTCACTTTTGAGAGTCTGAAGAAAGTTCAGCTTCTGAAGACATCAGAGTCTTAGTTTCAGAATCTGAATTTTTAGCTTCTGATAAAACTCATTGTAAGTGGACACTTTACACGTGGCCCACTAATAAGAGTGGATCTGAACAGTGGTCTGACACGTGGTCTGTAACTGTTGGGTAATAACTGCTGGGCTATGATGAATTAGTTTTGAAAGTTGTGATTAGCGCCCCCTATTGTCATTAATGTGCCGTTGTGATTAATTTTCTTGTCTGCTTTAGTTTCTAAATCGTTTTGACAAAAACACATAATCACTCTCACACGTTCACTATTCACATCTTACACGTTCATCTTTATGACCTAAAAACTCTTCCTTTTCAAAAACCCCCTTAGAACCCTAAAATCTCAATCCTTCAGAATCAAATGGCTAGTTCGTCATCTTCTTCTCAGAGACTTGCCATGGACGTGCAATGTCAAGGAGGCACTTTCATCAAACCAAAAACCATGCCTCTCAACAAGGAGGATTTACAACTTATCATTGAGAGTGCAATGGATTTTGAGTCATTGGCTTTGAATGGGTGTGACATCTCAGAGTATGTGGACCATCAACAATGGAGGCCATTCTTCAACATGCTAAATGGTCCATCTTGCACAGAATTGGTCAAAGACTTCTGGGTCAGAAGCGAAGTCTTTGATAAAGAAGAAGCTAGAAAGGAAGAAGCTCAGAAGGTTGCTGAGAATCCTGGATTAAAAGGGAAATCAAGAGCTGAAATGGGTTTGAAGGAGTTTAGTGGTACTGAGGTTAGGTCTTCTGTGTTGGGAATACCAGTGACAATCACTGAGGAGATAATATCAAAGGCTATTAGTGTCAAGAGAGGTGGTTTGTTTTAGACAAACACCAAGAAAACCAGCACCTGGGTTCCTCTTATAAGACAAACTCTGTTTCTAGGGACAGAGTCTGAGAAGACAGTTGATATGAAAGCTGAGCACAGGGTTATGCATAAGTTGCTGCTACAATGCATAGTTCCCAGATTAGGAGGATCAGACTACAAGTCCTGGGATCTAATGCATATGCTGACTTGGTGGTATTTGAAGAGACCAATCAACTTGGCAGCTTACATCTTCAATCATCTCTGCACTTCCATCAGAGAAAGTATGAAAGGAAAGGTTCAAGTTCCATACACCAGACTCTTATCTGAAATCTTTCACCAAGGCAAGTTAGTTGATAATATGAAAACTCTTGGAGTTGGATCAGACTCTGAGCTTGGAGTCTGCAATGGTGCTATAATTTCTGGAACAACCTTGGGTCATATGAAGATCATTCCCAAGAAAGAGGTGATAACTTCTGAACAAGATTTGCAGTTAAGAATGGGACATTCTGAATATCTTGATGACTTCCTTCCTATCTCAAAGGAAGTTCCTCATGAGGTGTTGGCACACTTTGTTGCACAACACTTCAAGGAAACAGGAGTTGCTATCACATGGGATACGATTCCAGATAGACCAAATGAACCCTAGAAGGCTGTGAAGAAGAGGCAACATTCTTCAGAACCTGAACAACCTGAACAGTCTGAACCTATGAAGAAGGCTAAAGTTCAGAAGCCTGTTCAGAAACCAGCTGTCAAGACCAAAGTGTCTGAAGCTGTAGTGGAAGCTGAAGAATTGGATCAAGTGGAGATCCTTCCCACTAGAACAAGGAGCAAGGTGGCAAGAAAAGCAAAGTCAGAAGCTGAAGGAGCTTATGAACCAAAGAGAAGAAAGCTCAGGAAAATGATTGTGGAATCTGATGAGCAAGAAGAAGAAGTTCAGATGACACATGAAGAGGAAACTGCAGAAAATAACAAGATTAGAGAGATTATGAGGCAAAGTGCTATTAAAAAGGGTACTCTACCTGGTGTTCAGGAAGCTGCTGAGGAAGAACCTCTGATAAGGAAGAGAAAGGCTGTGGTAAGTGCATCTGAAGCACAAGTGGCAAGCAAAATGAAGGAAGACCTGGAGAAGGCTGTCGGTTTAGCTAAGGAACTGGAGCATTCATCAGTCTCAGGAGCAAGGGAAATTCTTTCTTCTCATCTGGAGATAAAGAGAGAAAATACCTCTGAAGCACATTAGTCAGAAACTGCTTCAGAATTTGCTTCTGATAAAGGTAATGTTGCAACCCTTACCAACTTAAATTTAAATTCTGATGATATTCTTGACCTAACCACTCAACCAGAAAAAGCCTCATCCAAACCTTCATCACCCCCTACAAACTGGCCACAACATGATTCAGTCAATCCTGAACCTTCCCTCATGAGTGAACTTAAGTCCAAAGACTTTTCAGTTGCTCTCAACAAGAAAAGAGCACACATTCTTTCTGAAAGAGATCTCTTTGACAGAGAAGAAGCTGCTTCTGATCCTATTGAGACAGCTAATCAGTCATCCCCTCCTACCTCACCTAAAACCATACCTTCACCTCAACCATCAAACACACATGAACAACCTTTAGACATACCATCTCTCCAAACTTGCTTACCTGGTGAGATACTAGATCTTGAGAGAACTTACCAACCCCAAACTGAAGCATTTGTCACCAGGATCATAAAGAACAGAATTCTGAGTGATGCTGGTGGTATACCTCAATCCTGCATCCTAACTATACCATCCTTCAGTTCCAGTTCCTCATCATCCTTAGAAGAACTGGAAAAACACTTAGGTGGTGAGTTTCCTACTGAATCAACCTCAACCATCCCATCTGACATAACTCCTCATACCATCCAACCTGTTACCACTTCTGATGCTGACTCAGTATCAGAAGTTAAACCAATAATTGCTCAACTAATTCAATTTCCCAAACCTGAAGACTCTGATGTTCTTCTCATATGTGGAGCATCAAAATCTGACCTACTTACATCAGAATCTGACCTTCCAACATCAGACCCTAATCCTGCCTCTGATGCAAACCTGATAAATGTTTCAGAACCTCATACTGGAACCTCTGATCAGATTGTATCAGAATCAACCCAAATACCTAACCCTGAACAAATTGCATTCCCATCACCCAATTATCAAAATATTGCCCTAACACCAAACCCTTCATCAGATTTGAATTTAAAAGAGGTTTGCAGCAATCTTCAAAAGCTTAGAAGAGTTGGTGCTTGCTAGATAGCATCCCATTCATGAAGTCAACTATGTGGAGAAGTGGAATAAGCTGAGATTCCTAGTCAACAATACCCTGGACATTCTACAGATTGTCTCTGTAGTGTCTCAGTATGAGGCACTTCAGACATGGCTGTCTGAAGAAGTCACAAGTATGGAGGCTGTGGAACTCAGAAGGAATACTTCAAGACTGATTGGATGTGGAACTTCTTCAGGAGTGGTAAATGCTGACAATGCTGATTTAATGGAAATTCCTGAGATTCTGAAGTATGGTCTTCAGAACTCACTCTTGGGAAAGATTGTTCAGCAACCACTAGATCCTGACAACTTGAAGCTAGACTTGGATGAGCCTATCATGAAGCACATGTTTGAACAAGTTCATGTGGAGCTGGTAGAACAAAGAGCTAGACAGGATGCTTTGGAAAGCAAGATTCAAGAGCTGAGTGCAAAGCAAGACATCATTCTGGCTAGTCAAGATGAGATGAAGACTGGAATTAGTGCTATCTTGGAGCTTCTGCAGAAACCTCCCCAACCTTAGATGCACACATAGTTTTCATTTTTTTTCTTGAATATTATCCTGTTTATCTGTATTAAACTCTGAATGCTTATCTGTCCATGATATTTTATTTGCTTCTGATTGATTGTCTGGCTGTTTATTTTTTGAATTTTTTTATCTCACTTCTGAACTCTCTTTTGTTTTAATTCTACATTTTTTTGTTGATGACAAAAGAGGGAGTAAGTTACAAGTATTTCAGGCTCTGAGCCAAGTCAGAATAAGTTAATTTTTGAAAATTAATTAACTTAGGAGAACATCTTCTCATCTCTTAGCCTCTGAATATATTTCTGTGAGATAATTCTGAGTGATTTTTCACCTTTTTGATTTAAAATGAATTTAATTAACCTGGATAACACTCAGGGGGAGCTTACAAACCTCACCTTGTGGACTATCAGACTCAGGGGGAGCGTACAAACCTCAGACCCTGGAGTCAACTTGTTAATTAAGTTAACAACAATATTCTATTAATACTTGTGTTTGTCATCATCAAAAAGGGGGAGATTGTTGGAACAAAATGTATGAACAAGTGCCTTTTGAGTTTTGATGAAAACAAGGTGTTAAAAAGAAATTTGGATATGCTAATGCTTGTTCTAAGAGTGCGGGACCATACATTAAATCATGTATCTAATAGTGGTTCTGAAAGATCAAGTTAAGAGCAAAGGAAAATATTGAAGCTTGGGTATCAAGTCAGAATCTAAAGACTAGAGTCTGAAGACTGGAGTCTGAAGTCTGAAGGAGAATCAGAAGTCAACTACTGTCACTGTCAAAAGGACATAGTACGACCACGACCTCTGCAACAACCTCAGAGTCAGAACGATCTCTGCAACTTTGTCTCCTTGGACAAAACATCCAATTCATTTTAAGGAAAGGATTCAAACGTTATTCTTCATGGTATGCAATCCAAATCAAGGAACAAATCAACGTTGGATCAAGCTTCAATTCAAACGACTCTATTGATGATCTGGCATCTTCTCAACGTCTCTCTACTCCTCTATATAAAGGACTGAAGACTTGAAGAAAAATAGAATTACAAGACTCTGAAAAGTGCCAATACTCTGCCAAATTCTATACTCATCAATAACTTAGAAATTCTTTCAAACTTTCTCATCTTAGAATTTCTTAAGTCTAGAGTCTGAAAACTGTGTTATATTTTGTGAACACCCCTGATAGTATATCAAGTGTTCAACTCAAACATATTTATTTGTAACTCTGTTTGATTAGAAGTTTCTTGCTTTTGTGCTTGAGCAACCAGAAGTCTCTTGCTTGTGTGCTTGAGCAATTAGAAGTCTCTTACTGTGTGTTTGAGCATTTGGAAGTCTCTTGCTTGTGTGCTTGAGCAGTTTGTAACTATTTGAATTATAGTGAAAAATCTCTTGTAAGTAACAAGGGGACTGGACTACTTCCGGGTTGTGGAAGGAACCAGGATAATTGCTTGCGTCATCTCTTTCTCTCTCTCTCTCTCTCTTTTACTTTCTATCTCTCTTTTACTTTCTATCCGCTGCATCATAACTCTGAATTTAGTTTCAGATTCTGACCTCCATCAGAAGCTGAACTAACTCTAATTTTTTTTTGAGAAAGAAAAAGGCCAACACAATTCAACCCCCTCTTCTTGTATTTTTCTCACCTTCAGTCTTCATTAAATGCTTGCCATGTGTGTAATTTGTATTTTTAAAAAAAATCAAAATTGAAATAATTGAAAAAATCACGTGACCGTTTTGAAAGAAAAGGTGGATAAATTCAGATCTTCTTCTCCCCAACCTCCATCTTCGACCTTCTTCTTCGCCGTCCTCTATCTTCTTCAGCTTTGGTTCGTTTTTTCTTCTTCTTCCTTGCAGCAATCACGCATATTCATCTTCTTTTTCCTTGCAGAAATCACGCATATCCATCTTCTTCTTCTTCCTCGCAGAATCACGTATACTCATCTTCTTATTCTTCTTCATCTCAGAACATGGCTGGTGCTGGTTCTAGATCCAGTTCTTCATCTGCATCTTCTTGGAAGAGGCCTTAATTCAAGTGCAGGTGAGGCGTTGATTCTCCTCTTTGTACAACATGGACTTTAGAGAACCCAGGCAGAAGGTTTTTCGGTTGCGGGTTGTACACAAAAAGCAAGGGTAAGGTCTGTAACTTCTTCAAATGGTACGATGAAGCATGTTCTGAGAGAGAGAGAGAGAAGAAGAAGCTTATCAATGCTTTGTTGAAGCAAAATGATTCACTGCAAAATATGAACAAAAAGCTTGTTAGAGGAGTTGTATGGTTAGGATTGATTGTAATGTTATTGCTGGTTGTGATTGTAATGTTGATGTTTAAGTAAGATTGTAATGTTATTGCTGGTTGTGATGGTAATGTTGATGTTTAAGTAAGATTGTAATGTTATTGAGTAGTTCATTTCTAATGTAATGATGAAGAAGTTAGATTGAAAAAGTAATGTTATTGTTTGGTTAAATGAGATTATTCATTCCATATATACATTGCTGCGTATAATGTTCCTGTAATGTTTGGTTAAATATTGATATTCATTGCTGATAACTGTTTTGGAAATTAACAAACATAACATCATTAAGTTATGCCTCATGGCAATTACATCTCCATAAAACAACAAAATAAAGGTCTACAGGCCAATTAGTTATGCCTCATAAAAATAACCAGGATTTGTCAAATAGCAATTACATCAAAATGGCTAATTAAATAACACTTCAAAAAGACTAAATGCACATCAAAATGGCTAATTAAATAGCACTTCATTGGTTGACAGATTGTTGTGTTCCTAGTGCATCACTTTGAGCCTTTCTCTTCCTTCCCTTCTTGGCACCCTTTTGTTGTGCAGATTGTGACACAGTTGTAGCATTTAGTCTTTAAGTTCCAGTTTGAGTTCCAGATTGTGACACAGTTCCTAGTACTTAATTTGAGTTCCAGGTTGAGTTGCATTTTGAGTTCCAGCTTGCCTCCTAGCAGATTGTGTAACTGGTGCAGATTGAGTTTCAGTATGTGTCACAGGTGCAGATTGAGTTGTTGCCTGTGCTTGTGTCACAGTTGTTTGAGTCTCAGGTTGCATCACACAAGTATTTGACTACACAAGTAATTGACAATTATAAGTGCTCTAAATTATAAATGCAATAAGATTAAAGTTATAAATGCTCTAATATTCACCTTGTTTCCACCCTTTGGTATAGTTCTGTCTGCAACTGTTTTCCCCTTACATGTTCTTCTATTGTGTCCTAATTCAAAACAACTTTTGCATCTGACAGTTCCATCCACCTTCTTCAATCTTCTAGAGTTTGTAGGCTCATCATTTGCTTGCAATGCTTTAATTCTCATACCAGGAGTGTGTCTAAGAATAGGTATCAATTTCCTAGCTATGACAGTAGGTTTTGTTTGTCTGTTCTTACCAGTTCTGTGACATTTATGAATAGGATCTAAGCTAAAAACCGGAAAGTAGGTCTTGTGAGTAGAATTAATAACTCTCATATAAAATGGACAACCATCAGAACACTTAACAATAATTCTAGCCTTCTCATTTTTGTTTAAATACACATTCTTCCTAGATTTCAAAGCACGTTCTTTCACAGCAGTTCTAACAAGTTCTGCAGAATAAATATCTGACCTAACTGAAATCTCACTGGCTCATCACCTTCATGAACTTTGAACTTGGGATATTTCTTCTTACCACCATCTTCACTTACTTCATTTGCTGTGTCTAACTCTACAGTGTCACCATCTTCATCATCAAAGTCTTCAATAGTAGTTGGGTTTGGATTTCTTGATGCAATAACCCCCCCTCCTCTATAGATCCAGCATCAACAAAATCATTGTTACCCTCTTTTGAAGGATTCACTGTCTCTTCTGGAAGTATATCAGTCCAAGCCCAATTTTCATCAAAATCACTATCCTCAAATTTTGATCCAGATCCAAGTTCAGAACCTATATCAACTTCTTCCACAAATTCACCATCACCTACATCATAATCATCATCACCAGAGTCACTAAACTCATCACAAACCTCATTACCCTTGTTACCCTCAGCTGGAATCTCTTCTGTGTTGGTTGGGTTATGAGCTGGTATTTCATTTGTGTTGGTTGGGTCAAATTCTAGTATATCATTTATGTTGATTAGGTCAGATTCTGGTATATCATTTATGTTGATTGGGTCAGAAGATGGTATCTCATTTGTGTAGGTTGTTGGGTTATGAGCTGGCTTATCATTTGTGTAGGTTGGGTTATGGTCAGGTGTTTCCAAATACAAATCAGCATAATTGAAGCCCTTATGGTGTCTTACAAACTCATAAACATCTTTGTCACAACCCAACTGTCTAAGCCCATCAGATAGGCCTTTTTTTGGGAGTACATACCAAAATCTAGTTGATTTAGGGTAGCCTATCAGCGTTACAAATTTACTTAAATCTAAAGTGTTAATCTCATCCATATCCCAAACACCATCAGGTTCATATACCTCCCCATTTAAATATGCATCTACAGGGTCAGAGGTAAAATATCCCTTGTAGTGGAATCTGATCTTTATCATATTCTTAGATGGCTTAGTTGTATTGAAACAAACAAAATGACAAAATGACTAAAGTTTAAAAAATTCAATAAAAAAAATCATACTTTACAAAAAAAATCATACTTTACAATAATACAGTAAAAAAATCACACTTACTCTGGCGTGCAAGCTTTATGCGTGTTTCCATCCTCCTCCTTCGCACGCACATCGGTCTTCTTCGCCATCGTTTCCGTCTTCTTCGTCTTTCCACAATTGTTCTTCGCCATTGTTTCCTTCATCTTCGCCTTTCCACTGTTGTTCTTCGCCATCGAAATTACGGTTTTTTCATTTCGTTTCAGAAGGTGATTCAAGAACAAAACCTATCAGAAGGGGTTTCGTTTCAGAAGGTGAAATGGCTTAGATGATTACAGTTTCGTTTTTATATATGAAAACGGGATGAAATGGTGAGTTGCGATTAGGGTTTCGTTTGGGAGGAGAAGAAGAAAAGGTGATTTGCGATGACAACCAAGGGAGAAGAGGAGCGGAGAAGTGGAGAGGTCTGAGTGAATTTCAATTTTCAGATTTTGGGTGTGAGGAGAAGTGGAGGGTCACGTGACCACTGACCTCCAACTTCAAATATTTCAATTTTGATTTTTCTAAAAATACAAATTACACACATGTCAAGCATTTAATGAAGACATGTCAGCAAAATTCAACACATCAGCAAAAAAACACACGAGGGGCTACAAAATCAGAAAGGAGGTAAATGATATGGTGCAAAATCGCTCAAAAAAAGGATGGGGGCAAAATCGCACAATTGGCAAAAGATATGGGGCAAAAGTGCAATTAAGCCTATTATATATTATTAACTTTTTTTGGCGCATCAGATATTGACTTTTTTTTTTGATAAGGCAAGAAATAGGTTAGGCATCATGAATAATCAGAAACATCCCAACTAGGTTGACACCTAACTGACCCACCCATCCTCTACCGCCTATTCCATAACTATTATTAAAAAAAGGGGGAAAAATATATAAAAGAGGGGGGACTAGGCCAATACCCTAAAAAATCCAAAAACAGTCTAAGGAAACCCAAAGTTAGGTAAACTATTTCTATCTCTGAAGAAATCTAATGACCGAAAGAAATAGACTGAGGGAGCCTGGTTCCCCTCTTTTCATGAGCACCTAACACGCATTAAAATCGTCAACAAAGAGCCAAGATGCTGAATAGAAATTTTGTAATGACGTCAAATCCGCCCAAAGTTGTCATCTCTGCAGATAAGAAGTGATTGCATAGATGCCAACAATATACAATTTATTATTGTTGCATACCGATTCCAAAATCACACATTGCGACAAAGTGAACCTAACAGTAAACTCAACCTCATCTCCCCATAAGGCCCAAAGATTTGGAGTAAGAGGACTTCTATTATTTACAAATAATTTAGTAACATGAATACTTTGCCAAAACCAACTAGGAACAGTAGCAAAAGAAACCATCAGCTCAACAATAACAATCAACGAAGGAGTATGTGAAGTACAAAAATCCTTTACTGCAAGACGGGAATCAGAATTACCGATTCCTCTGATGTTCCAGAATAAAATCTTCATTGAGAAGAGGATGGAGGAGGACCCTGTGATCGGGTTTGGTAGGCAGCCTTAGTAATTTTCTTTTTTTGAGATTTTGAAAGACAAGGGGTGAATGGAACCTCTGCATTAACACTTTGATTCAACAAATCCTGAGCCATGGCCATTTCCTTCTGCAATATCGGATCCACAGGATCATCCGGAGCAGCCATTATTTTTTGAACTTCCGGCGGAAACGGTGCAATTTTTGTGAGAATTGGTTGTGGGGAAACCATAAGAGCATGCTCCGTCCTAACTATGTCATCTGTGACATTCATTAGTGGTGGTGGACAAATCAACATTAACAACAGTAGCGTGACTGCTAACTTCCTCTTGCACAAGCCCTTCAGCTGTCGTACCAGCCTCATGAACCAAAGCCGCAGAAGCATTCACCGGACAACTGTGTCTCCTGTGTGAGTTCTTCATTCAGAACATCTGGTACGTGTGCTGTTGTGTCATTCTCGGCCTGAGTGTCCATAGGAGTGCAGGTCATGTGGTGCATGACTGGGGCAGCATGTGGAACTGGATGTACTTGTGGATTTTCAAATGCCCGAGAGGAGCCAATACCATTTGGATTATCTTTGGGCTGCCATTTTTGAGATTGTTGCTTCTGAGAGATTACACTTTTCTTATCCTTGCGTTCAACCGATTTGTCTTTGTCAGGATGCAACCAACGAAAAGTGGCGATGTGGTGTCTAATGGTCTTGCAATGCGAGCAAAAGGCCGAAAGTTTTTCATATACCACTTTCAATAGCAAACGCAAACCCCTCCCTCTCAATCATTACCTCATGAAAAATCTATCGTGAGAGGGCCATGTCCACCAAAACACGAGCATAGTGTCCGAAAACCCAGTTTTTCGTGGTAGAGTCAATAAGAAGAGGAGTTCCAATTGCACTCGCAATCTCCTGTAAAGTGCGGTCCATCCAATATTCTTGTGGGAGCTCGAGCAATCTAATCCAAACTTGTACATGCGTTTGGCGTTGAGTGTGCGCATTGAAGTCCTTGGTCCATTCAAATAACCGAAGTACACTACAAGAAAACTGCAATTTAGCGTCGGCCAAAAACCCACTCTAACAGGCCTAAAACCGACGCTAACACAGATTTAGCGTCGGGGTCGGGGGCAAGCTAAAAAATTCGAAGTTACTGGGTAGAGTCGGCTATTTGCCCTCCGAGGCTAACATAGCGTCGGTTAATTCGACTCTAAAACCGACTCTTCGCAAAGCCGACGCTATTAAATTCAAAATAAAAAATGTCAACAAATTAATTTAGAGTTTGTCAGGCCGACGCTAACTTTAAAATGTAGAGTCGGCTGCACTAACGCTAAAGCCAACTTAAAACCAGTCAACTAAATCTTTTAGAGTCGGCCAGCCCACTCTACAGTCAAACAAGTCAACTAAATATTAGAGTCGGTTTGGCCGACGCTAGATTTTTTTTGTTTTTTTTTGCTAATTTTTACTGTATACAGACAATGGCTTGAAAGCCAACCTGAAAACATACACTAATATTACAGAAAGATAATAGTAGCAGCAACTACAGTATAGGCATAGAAATGACGGTGAAGGATATGGCATCTACAAGAAAGCATATGTAATTATTTTCATTACTCACTTTTATAGTGTACATATAAATCACAACATCAGGTTAAATTTTTGTATTCAAGATTTTATCCAAACACTACAAAATCCTGAGTTTCACTACAAAATTTAAATGGCAAAATTTTAACATAAAGTTTTGAATCATGTAACCTTTTCGCAGAAAATATTATATCTTTAGAAGGCTACAAGTATAGGCTAAAGGTTAATTAGAAACACCTAACCAGGAACATCTGCAATGATCCTGCTAACAGAGTTCTCATTCTCAATCATCAGTTTCGTCATTTGCATATGGTCCCCCCTACAATCATCAGTTTCGTCATTTGCATATGTAGTTAAATTGAATTTACTTTATTTTCTCAAATTATTATCGATATGTGTTAGTATTATAAGCATTTTAGCCAGTCTGCCAGAAAGCATCCATGACCCACTGGAAACAGACAGAATAACATGGAGATATCAATTAAAAGCATTTTATAAAATACAGTAGTAACTACAAGCCACTGAGAGTATAAGACCAACAGAAAAAAATGCATAAGCAAACGCGACGTCATAAAATAGAGGACAAAGGATTAAAACAACCCATGGTTAACAATATCTTATGATACATGATTCATATCTCGATTCAAAGAAAAACTGAACCTAATCAACACAAATTGCTGTGAGCACATTTGCAGCATGAATTTCAATTCATTCTGATGGATAACAACTTCTACCTCAACTTATGGTTTTTGCTTAAGTCACTTGTTTTTACTTAAAAAATGTCATATTTTTATTTATCATGTATCTTATGATTCATAATAAGATCCTGTTAACGATTGGAAAATAAGTATTTGATTAATGATTTGAATCTTGATCGATAACCATCCCTTTGTTTTTACATGGGCAATAATTCAGAGCCAATTTCATGAAGATGATAAAGTGCCCATTTGTATACGGATGCTATTTTAAAAATAGGGTTTTACCTTGACAAGCCATTACTGCTTACACTGAACACAGTTGTCTGCAAAGTGATATCAAATAGATTCGCATTTAGAGTGACTGCTGTAACATTAGATGGAGAACTGGATAGAAACGGGAAAAAATTAGTAAACCTTTTCCTAACAACACAATTAATTCCAAAACAAATGAAGATCCAACAAGGAAACAACCTTAAATGTTCCTCCCGAATATAAGTGTTTTACTCGAGACTCAAGAGATACAAATACAGATCAATTAAGAGAATAAGTTTAATTACCAGATCAACATGATACCCAAAATCTTAAGGCCCATTGACATAAGTGCAGCACCATATGAATTCAAAGGCGGGTTTTTGACTAGATTGCAAATCATCTCAACCACCTTGTAAGACAAGGAAAAGGAAAGAAAAGCATTAAAAAATATAACAGATACTGAATAAGTGAAGAGAAAAGGTAAATACATTATATTATATAACTAATAAAGGACAGTAATCCAAAATGAAAATTTACCAGACATTCTTTTCAACCTGCTCATTCGGCAGGCCAATAGCATGAAATTGCATAGAGTTGCTAAGGTCCATCATTGCAAAACAAACAGCCTGCACATGGTAAGTAAATCTGTGAGAAAAAACGGGCAAAGTCATGATACAGACAAAGCACAAGAATTTTATAAAGCTTGGACTACATTCCATGAGAATACTTTTTAGTACAAGCAACTTCAAGTATCAACAGAGTCCATACTTGATTCAGTCAACCAAGTAAAGACAGAGAACCATAACAGGTTCATAAATCAGGGCTTAGAAAAACAGAATATCCGAAGAGTGAAGCAGAATATAGTCCCCATGCCAAAACAGACAATAATAAAAGCAAATTCTTCATAAATATTGAGAGCATCATGATACTCAAAAGACAGACTATTGGAGACCAAAACCATTGTGTCACTTCTCTAATAATATATGGATTATTAACATTCTAATTTTTTTCGAATATTTGATAAAGTTACTACAAAGCTGAGAGGCTATGAAACAATCAACTCTAAAATACTAGAAGCAGGATGGTAACTATAAATCTGATCCAACAAATAATAACAACAAAGGTAAAGTCAAATTAAGCCAAAACAAACAATCAATGACCAAACTCATTAGGTAGACAAAAAGACAACTCCAAGACAGTTATTGCACAGATCTTATCCTTAACTTCAGCTATTCAACACATTTAATCTTATCATGTGATGCCATTAATAAGAAATATTATACTGGACTGTTTTTAAGTGTTCATTATGCATCCATAAATCAGTCATGAAAGAAGTTGCAGCAATTAAAAGCAATTGATGTATGCTTTTAAAGAATCAAAGTGGAAATAAATGGCCAATGAAACCAACCAACTTACAGTGTTAAAGGATGCCAATCTACTGAGCAGGTCAAGAGTGAAAAAAACTTCCTCCTTGTTATTCAAATACATATCTTGAGCCAAATGTAGGAGTAACATACAAATACTCTAGATGAGGAATACTAGTAAAATGAAAATTTTGTCAGCAGGGAATTGTGCAATTGAGATTATATTGATGAGATGCAAAGTCTCTAAATTACACTAAAAATCATAATGAGTTTATTGAAACACAAAACAAATCTTAGAATCCCTAAGAAGTTTATTGAAAATTAAAAATAGAATCAAGTAGTGGCGTTATGTAGATAAATTTAACATTCATGTTATATAGATAAATTTAACAGAACATTCTAAGCATGATCTTCTCTGATTCCACCTATAAAATCATAAGCATGATCTTTGAAATAAAAATCCAAAACAATTACAAGTTTGACATAAGCTGATATAAGAACAATCATATGTATTATCATATACCATAGCAACAAGCCTTTGAAAAGCCAGTGTTTGCTGTTGTGCATCAACAGCAGCCAATGCAGCCGAAGCTTCTTTACCTAGAACTGCCACGTTGGCTTTCAGCTCCTGCATCTTTGCTTCTGCAGCATGCAGTTTGGCAACCTGCTCAGCAGTTGGAGATTCCCTAACCCGTGCTTGTCTTCTAGAAATCTCCTCTTTCTGATTGAATTTCAAAAACCAATGAGTAATAAGATTAAGAAGAAATAAGTACGAACTCCAAGTTATGAAATGAATTACAATTCTAGAATTTATAGTAAGGGAACACTGTAAATGCATGTCATGCAAATGCAAATAGTAAGGGAACATGGCTATTTATGAGTTATAATATCAAAATGCAGCCACGTGATAAAGTAAGGTAACACTGTAAACTTAAAAAGATATTCAAAAGAGTAACATGTGAAATTTAAATTATTCTTTAACTTAATGAAAGGATTTTTCTAGAGCTTCATATTTTAAGCATTCCTTATCATCTTTGTAAAATATTACTTAGTCAGCTAGCCAATTGTTTGACAATTGGCACATGAAATTTGGTCATTCTGGGACTTCATCTCTTGTTATGTTCCACTAGAAACTTCGGCATAAATTACTTACTCGACAAACTGTATGACAGTTATTGTATTTCAGATTGGAAACCCATCACCAATTCATAGAGAATTTTTAAATATTGTGCTAGTTTGGGATTGGCAAGCAAGTGATTTAGTTATAACCAAATGTAGATAAAACAAATACCTAAAATATGCTTAGGTGAACAGAAATAAATTGACTTTTTTTTGAAATGATACAACACTAAATAAAAATTGATCTCATTCTATTAGCAACTTTCAGAACCAGCCTCACTAGATGTGCTGCGCAGGACTCTCAGGTTTTACTGGGTATTCCAAAAATATGGTAAAAAGGAGACGAAGTAATACAAGAATAAGCAATAACATTATAACAAAAAAAAAATTCAGTAATCTATTTCCATACTGCCTGAAATTGGCTGTGAAGAGAACATATGATCATAGATCATCAACAAGGTTACAGTAGGCACTCTAAAATAAAGTTAAACATAGTAACAATATAAGGAAAACTCACCTCCCATCGTACAAGGGCAGTTTTCTCTCCAACAACTTTCAAGACACGCCCACGAGTTCCACACGGAACAAACAATCCTTCGATTCCAGGAACCTGCACTGCATGTGGTGCCTCAAGAATATGGTAGACATCATCTGCAAGCAAATCACTACTGGCAAATCACTACTGACATCATCTGTTCTCTCTTCTTCTCCATCACACCACCACCATGCCTGGATACTTAAGAGAAGGACACTCTTTTTCGTTGACATTTACCACTGTTGTGAAAGGTGTGTTATACAAAGATGTGTTATACAAAGTTCGTTAACAATGATTAAGCATAACAATACATACATACTTACATAACAAATTGCAAATAAAATTATTCCACTACAACATTTTTGAACTTAGGCCATACTTCAAAAAGCGTAGACAAAGCCCCAAAATCCGTGGCTAATAAAAAATTGTGGAGCTTTTCTTTTCACACAAAAAAGATCAAAATAAAAAATCTACACTAGGAGAAAAGACTAATACAAGATATTTTCAAACTTGTGCCAATATGTAAACCAAGAAATCTGGATCCATTTTTCATATTAAAAAATTGAAGAAGCCACACATAATTTCAAGTTGGCATTTTATTCAAGGTAGATTAAATAATTCTCTACGATTGACAAATCAATTATATTACTAAAAAGGGAACCTTCAATGACTATGAAAAAAGATTACATTAATCGCATATACTCTCTTATACACAAATAATAACAAACTAAACAAAATTGTCAAAATTTCACAATAATTATGCAAATTAAAGAGATTCACTACAAAACCTAACTATAAGAACAGATTGAACACCAATTTCACGTTTTTGGGGATTTTGAAATTTTAGGGTTATCCAATTTGAGATAATCTAAATTTGAGAGAAATAAAACTTACCCAGAGAGAGAATGACTCAAATCGATGAAGAGAGAAGGTCCAACGGAGGGTAGAGGCAAGGACAAGGTCCGACAAGTGAAGAGAGAAGAGGTTGAAGGTCCCGCGGAGGTGAAAGGAGGTTGTGCGAACAGTGAAGAGAGAAGTGGTTCGCCGGAGACGAAGAGAGTTTCACCAGAGGAAAACGAAGGTCCGTCGGCCGGTGGCAGAGATCGGAGGAGAAAATCAGTGGCAGACGAAGAGTTGAGCGTAATCTGATTTTTGTTAAATCTGATTTTCCAGTTATTGACTTTGTTTTTGTTAAATCTGATTTTTTTTTTGTCAATTTTAGAGTCGGCTAGCCGACTCTAAATATGGTCTAAAATGTCATACGTGGGTCCCTAACATTTAGAGTCGGCTAGGCCGACTCTAAATCTTTATAAAAATAAAGGAAAACTAGAAATTGAAGTAGAGTGCGTTAGGCCGACTCTAAAGGGACGCTATTAGCGTCGGTGTCGGGGGCCGACGCTAAATGTTGAGGCTAAAATCATGTTTTCTTGTAGTGGTAATCCTGGCTTCAAACTCATGGTTCCTTGCGCCTAAATTGTCCTCAAGTCCTCATAAGAAGCAAATGCGAATTCATAATAACTCATGCCTAAAGACATCATCTTCCATGGTCCTAGTGTTGTCCATTGGTGTTAAAGCTTAGCAATAATGTCCTTCGATGTATAAGGTTTATCACTTTATTCAATAGCAATTTGCCGCGTAAATTTTGCTTACATGCATTGACACCTTGTGCATAAGTATCCTCTGAGATCTTGATACATAGGGCTTCACCACGAATGATAGGTTGCGGCAATGGCGAAGAGTTCTCAGGTGAGTCAGAAGCTAGCGCCTGAGCAAAGGATTTATGTTGGTGCTTGTTTGTTGAGACCGGTTCCCTGACTGCAGCAACCACATCAGATGAAACCTGCACAATGGAGGAAGAAGAGACCGGAAGGGCCAATTCAGTTTGCCAATCAAAAGCCATGGCTGGGCTCACTGGAAAGAAGGGAAGCACACTAGGAAGGCAACATGAACGTGATCAGAGAAAAAGAAGATCCACTTAGACACCAAAATAAGAGAGCTCTATGAGATAAATATTTTTATTTATTTTTATATATAATTTGATGGAAATATTAATTGATCTATATTTTCTTATATTGAAGTGAATAATTAATCTTATTTTTTCCCTAAAAAAATTAATCTTATTTTTTTTGAATAATTATTTGTTTAGTTCTTATTTGCTTTAATTTCTATTTTAATTTTTTTGAGAGGAATTTCTATTTTAATTTTTCCCATGCTAATTTATTACTCAATTTAGCTGGTGACGTGGATAGTTTGGAAAACGAACAACAAAATTACTTTTCAGCGTGGAGGGTGGAGTCCTATTCTAAAACTGTGGTGAAGAAGGTTATAACAAAGGTATGGATTTGTGCTCACGTACGTACCTGATTATCCGGGCGGAAGAGAAAAAGAAAGACAAATTCTTGTTTACCCATCAATAAAAGGTGGATAATACTACCAATGTTGAGTTGGTCCAATCAAAACAATATATTTATATAACATTAACAATAATAAAAAACAAATAAATAATTTTGATTGATGCCAACTCAGCATGAATTGTGTTACCCACTTTTTATTGATGGATACACAAGTTGTCACCTCTGCCTTTTCACTTTTTTGAAAGTGTGTTTAAATGTTATGTCCAAATTTTGTGACATAGAAGACTTCTCTTATATAAGATATGTAGAACTGTAGAAGCAAGCATCATGCAATAACAACACGTTTTTTTTTTTTGGCTAATGCACTAGTAGCATGTTGTATCTTTTAGGATCATTGTACCGTCATACTCAAGATACTGACACAGCTTCAATGTGCCCTACAACTCAATGATGGCAACATGGCATTGCTTATAGTGATAAGTAAGTGATGATAAAGGAATATAGAGAGGACGAGGCTTGCGGGTAAAGATACGTACTTTTAGCAAGTCAAATATATTATTGTTGTTATGAAACTCTACAAACCGTGACGGATTCAAAATTTTTGAAAAGTTGGGGCATCATATATAAAAATTGTCTATATTTTTTACAAACATTGAATGATTTTTTCAGTTGGTAAAAACAAAGGAGGACCAAGAGAGAGAGGTTGTGTGAAAGGTGTGGGCCATTTGATTAAAATATCAACTATTACTATATTATACTACTAAAAAACAAATTCTAAATAGTTTGTGCAGGCATAAGCCCACACAAGCTAACACATGCATCCGTCCCTGTCTAAGAATAGAACAATAATAGAGAGAAGAGAGAAAATAGAAGAGATAGAAAGAGAGATTCTCTTATTTTATAAGGTACATTTATGTTATACATGAGCTCAATTTATGTAGAAATACAACGATAGGAGTCAATATCAAATAACTAAATAAACATCGACTTATAATATTCATAACACACTCCTTTGGCTGTCCATCAAGGATATGTCTCATCAAAACCTTACTAGAAAAAAATTCAGTGAAGGAAAAAAAGTAGAACATTCACTAGTACAAAATACACTTATTAACTCAAGGATTTTAAGTGGGAAGCTATCCACATGACTTAAAAAGCTGGGTATAAGGAAAATTTTTAACTTCAAATGATATTAAATCGGTTGACCCCATTTAAAAAGTTTTTAACTTCAAATTGTTTGACCCCATAAACTCTGAGACTTCTCTTTCTCTTTCTCTTTCCTATATTTCTCCACCTCTCTGTAAACCCTCCGCCACCGATTTCTCCACCACCGTAAAAACCCTCCACCATTGTCAGATTCACCATCATCTCCACCACCGTGAAACCACTACTAGAAAACTGTCGTTTAGAGACCGATTCAGAGACCAAAATAAATTAGTCGCAGTAGAGACCGATATAACAACCGATTATTTTAAACAATTAACCAAAATGAAGCTGGTCACTAAATCGGTCACAAAATTTTTTAGCGATGGTTTTTAGCCACCGAATTATCAGTTGCAAAAAAGAATCTAAATTTTTATTTTATTATTATTATTATCTACTAGTACAAAACACAAACCACTAGTGGAAAATATACATTTGAGTATAACATTTTCCTTTTCTCTTTCTCTGAAACGTGAATCCATTTTCCCTCTCACACAAACCCTAAACTCATCTCACACAAACCCTTTTCCCTTTTCTCTCATCCTTCTTCTACCTCACGCGAATCCGTTCAAGATCCCTTTTCTCTTTTCTCATCCGTTCACGATTCCTTTTCCCTCTCACGCGAATCCATTGTCTTTTCACGCGAATCCCTTTTCTCATTAGCTACATAGATCCCTTTTCTCTTTCCTCTCACCGTTCTATCACCGTTCACGGCACTGTACGCGAATCCCGTTTTTGTCACCGTTCTTCTACCTCCGGGGCTACTGTACGCGAATGACAAAACTCTTCTTCTCCAAAACGCAGACACTGTATCGCAAAATGGTTCTTCTCAATTCTTCCTGAATCGCAAAACCGTTCTTCTCAAAGCCCTTCTTCTTCGTAAAGCCCTTCTTCCTGAATCGCAAGGTGAATCTAAACCATTCCTGAAAAAAGAGGTTATGTTTTTTTAGAGTTATTTAATTTGAGATTTGACTATATGTTTGTATTTGCAACAGCTAGAAGCATGTTCCTGGCTTCATTGACAGTGCAGAAGAGCCGAAAGGAAAGGGTGTTATTATTTGCATTAGTGGTAAGGTTTATAATCAATGTTTTAGGTGAGTTCTAAGGGTAATTTTTGTAAAAGACAATGAGACTAATTGCCTAAGTTATTGGTTATGCAAGTTGATTATAATTGTTGAATAAAGTATGTAAGTAATTGGATTAATTGTTTTATAATTGTTTAATGTTTGATTCGTAAAATGTTTTTCTTAGGGAAATTATTGTGGCAAATACTCCAAAGACTCTTAGGGAAATTATGCCAGTTTTGATGGATACTTTAATTGCATCCCTTGCATCAGCATCATCTGAAAGGCGGCAGGTATGCATCTATATCTGTTTCAACTTATGTTCGGTCGCACCTTTCAGAAATTACATGTCCCTATTGCTGATTTTCTTGTAGGTTGCTGGACGATCACTGGGTGAGCTTGTGGGAAAGCTTGGTGAACGCGTGCTTCCCTTGATAATCCCAATTTTATCTCAGGGTCTGAGTGACCCTGACAGCAGCAGAAGACAGGTTAGAATTGTTTATGGTTTTCAAATGAATAAAAAATATTCAATGAACATGTCAAGAAGCCAATAGCTCATGTTATTTGATACTATTATAATTTGCATTGCTTGAAAGGGTGTATGTGTTGGTCTGAGTGAAGTGATGGCAAGCGCCGGTAAGAGTCAGTTGATGACCTTCATGACTGATCTCATCCCTACTATTCGGACTGCCCTTTGTGATAGGTTTGTGTATTTTAACAAGTTTACTAATTTCTGAATTTTTTAGACTGCATGCCATTATCTTATATTTAGATGAATATGTTCATCATTTTTTAGACTGCATGCCATTACCGTTCTAGTTTTAGTAATAAGAGAATTGGTTCATCATTTTGAATAGTAACCTTAATTAAGAGAAATAATTGTTCTGTAGAGATGATAGGACTATTGGGGAAGTAGAATAAATATAAATTGAGATTTGTAAATGGGAGGAAACCTGATGACAGTGGTAGTATTGTAAGCTTGAATCAACCCTTAACTTGAAGTCTTAATTATCTTGGCCTACTAATAATTAGTGTATCTTAGTTTTCACATTAATTTAATTAGTTATCTTAACCATGAATCTTATTTCAATTTTGAAGGCCCAAGTTTAAACTGTACTGTTTTATTGAATAAAAAAATAGAAGGTCTTTTTTGGATCAAAGTAGAATGAATTATGCAGGTTGTAGCATAAGCTGAACTGCACTGTGTCCAAAACAAATGAAATAAAAAAAAACAAAGTAAAAAGAGGTCATATATAGATATGAGAATGAATGAAGAGGTAGTGAGTCATACCTTAATGCAACCAAGCCTTGACAACAGTAAGCGAAATTGAAGCTAAAATAGTGAACATTTAATTGTGAAGGTATAGAGCTAGTGGAACAAAGACCGCCGCTTGAGGAGTTTAACGACGGTTGTTACGAAGGTAAGGGCATCACTCCACGCGCTTCCGTACGTGTATATATAATTGTGTTGTGATAATTATCATAGTAATGTTGTTCTGAAATGAATGATTATGTGTTATATATTGGTGTTGTGATAATTATCCTCGTGGTTTTGTTTTGGCATTAATATTATGTGCTAGTATCTGTGTGGTGTTGTTTTAACATAAATTTATTTATTATGGGTGAATAACCTTAAGTAACTAAAATGGTGATTCAAAACTATATCCAAAGGTGGGATACCAGACTTAGATTTGAGGAGATTTCCTAATGGTGGGGTACTAGACTTCGAGTTTTAGGAGTTATTGCCTTTCCTTGCTTCTGAAGGACGGTAATTATTGAGTTTTAGGAGTTATTGCCTTTCCTTGTAATACTAATAGATTCAATAATACCTTGCATTGTTTTTCACAAATATCAATATTAGAAGTGGATGGCTGTAGGTTGCTGGTATATTTAGATAGCTACAAAAGTACCTATTGTTAGGAGAATATTGTTGTAGGTTCTGAAATTATACACTTCAATGACCTATAGCTTTACTTTCGTTCTGTGTTTTTGGGATTTTCAACATACTTTCTTCTTTGCGTTGATGTGTTCTTTGTGTTGTTGTGTTCAGGTACTGTTCAAGCTTTTCTTACTTGAAGGTTATACTTTTTTGTCAATATTTCTGGTATGGTAAATATCATTCATTTTATAATACTAGACTAGACCTCTGTTATGATTTTGGTTGAATTTTATATGATGGTGTCACATGTGGTTATGGTCTCACATTTGTTAGACCACTAATTGCATATTTGGAAAGTAAGAATGGTTGAGCATGTAATAATATAAACCATCAATTTGGTGAGTGGTAATAACAACATATGATGTTCTTATGATATATGCAGTGTATATACATGTCCATGCCACATTTTTGACTTAATTTCATGAGTTTAGACTTGGAGTCTTGGACACCCCTGTTGCCATACAATGGGAAGCTTCACAGTGTAAATGATTATGTTATGTCCTCTTTGTGTATTAATGTCCATAGGTTGTAGCAATGGCCAACGAGCAATCACTGATAAATGAAGTTGTGGTTTGCTTTGTCTTACATTGTTACTTTTAGGTTCGCCTTCATTATTATACAAGTACGGGTTGGCTTGAATCCTGTATATTATGGTAGAGAAATTTAATGATGCTAGTATCTTACAGTGATGTATGAGTCACAATTCATGTGTTCATGACTATCTTGTAACTTGTCTCAATTTTGTACATGAAAACAGTTTTTTAATGTATTTGTGCACCATACTGAGAAACCACTGTATCTCTTTTTCAATGGATATTAGTTTTTGTTTATCTTTCTTTGTTGTATAGTATCTCCTTGGAAAGAATATATCTTGAAAAACAATAATTTCCTTTTAATATAAAATCTATCCATCCACTCAATTTGTAGCATATGTTACATATAATTTCCTGTTGTCATTGTATTCATGACTTTGCTGTCAATGCTGTGAACTAAATAATGTAAAGCTTGTCTGCCATATAAAATGAGTTTGAACTTTA
This sequence comes from Medicago ruthenica, assembly GCA_018208015.1. Classification (NCBI taxonomy): domain Eukaryota; kingdom Viridiplantae; phylum Streptophyta; class Magnoliopsida; order Fabales; family Fabaceae; genus Medicago; species Medicago ruthenica. The sequence goes on from CM031372.1 coordinate 87,288,018, forward strand.
GAGTTGTCAAACTTGCTGGTTGTGGTCATCCTTCCTAACATTTGGATTCCTTGTCTTTTACCATTGATATTGTTCTAAAAAATAGTGAACATGTTACTCTCTGTAAATGTGTTCTTCAGCAAAATCAAGTCTATTATTTTTATTGTAAATTGTAAATATTGCGCTTCCTATCAATTTTCATTTATATTTATGCTACTTTGTTGTAGAGTCCTGTTTATTTGAATTATGTGTAAAGGGCAACCTGTTGCTACAAAGCTCCTGTCATGACATGGTTTAAGAAAGGCTTTAAACCATTGTTGTGGGTCTACTGTAGGCAGCCTTCACTCTTGCAACCTGGACACTTTCAAACTTCTGCAGGGGCAAACCACAGCCTCCTTTTGATCAGGTATAAAAATATGCATTGCTTATTCTCTACGAATCAAATAACTTAGTCCTGTGGCATTTTTCTTAACTGTTACTTTTCTTTATGATAATGCACTCCTCTGCCAACACTGTTACTTTTCTTGAATTTGTGTGAATCCATCTGATTAACACTGTTTTAATTCATCTGACTACCAATGTACCTTTAAGTGTTAAGTTTTACTATTGTCACTACTAATGTACCTTTAAGTGTTAAATTTTACTAATGTACCTTTAAGTGTTAAGTTTTACTATTGTCACTACTAATTGGTGATTTTATCACCAATTTATTTCTTTGAAGGTCATACATCTAAAGACATTCAAAACTAATACTTTTAAAATTAAACTACCGCCACCACTTAGTTCATTATAAAGTATACCATGCGTTAAACTTCGAAGCAATACCTATGTCTAAAAATATGTCCAAGCTTATTTGGAGGTTATTATCTACCAGATTGATGCATGGTTTATATTGTCTTAGCATGATGGAAAGTTTCCTTTACTGATACAATACCACTCATTTGTGATAATATTCTTTGTTGTTCATGTATTTATCTTTCTTTTGGTGCAGGTTTGAATGTTTCAAGAGTCTACTGCAGAATTCGTTTTTGATGCAGGGAGCTCTTTTTGACTTTGATGTGTGATGTTGGTGAATCTTCATTGATACAAGAACATTTTTCTCTTCCATTGGTGTTTATGCCATTTTAAATGATTTTGGAATTTAGTATATTTTCTATCAAGATGTAGGCCAATTCCATTTTGTGCTATGACATTAGGTGTTTTATATCATGCTATTTGTTTCTTCTTGGCTTTAATTTGTAACAACTGTGTACTATGTGTTGATGGCACATATGTTACCTTACTTTGGTTATTAATAAATTTTTCCTTGTCTTTAAAAAAAAATCAATGTTTAAATGTTTTTGGTGTGTATGAAATATTTGAGAGATATTATATATGATTTAAAAGGGTTTATAGTGTTTTGGACCATTAATAAAGATTTTTTTTAAAAAAAAGTCTGCATTTAGAGACCGAAATAGTGACCTAAGTGTTCAAAACAGTCACTAAATCGGTTGTTAAATATGTTGCAAATTCGGTCACCAAAAAGCGGTTGATAACCGACTACAGAATCAGTCGTAAAATCAGTCTCTAAACGCAGTCTCAAAATCAGTCACTGAAAATCAGTCGCTAAATCAGTCTCTAAACGCAGTCTCAAAATCAGTCGCTGAAAATCAGTCGCTATACCAGTCAGAAAGGATCAGCGACCAGCGAATTAGCAACTCTTCTTTTTGGTCACTATTTCGGTCACTAAATCTGTTAGAGACCGATTTTGTTGATGTAGCGACCGAAAATTCAGTCTCTAAATGGCTTATTTCTTGTAGTGAACCCTCCACTGTCAGATTTCTCTTTCTCTTTCTCCACCGTGAAACCCTCCTCAGTCAAACTCTGTTTCAGCCTTGAAAGACGGGTTTCTCGCACAACACTTCTCATCTGAGTTCCCTGGCTCCGTCACCGTTAACCTTGGTTCTTCTGGTGTCTTGGCCTATTCTCTTAATCATCAGAACTTTCTCCTCCCAAGGTTCACTAACACTTTTCTTTTTCTTTCATTTTTTTTATTAAATAATAAAAATCCCATTTTTTATGTGTTTTTATGATGATAAAATTTAGTTCAACCTTGATCTAGGTTTTTTATATTTTCCTCCTTATTTGGTTTAAGTTTTAATCACTTTGTTTGTCTTGTGGGTTAAGGGTGTATAGTTGATCCTTCTACAGTATTAGTTTATACTCTTTGATTGACATCTAATTAAGGACAAGTTCTTATCTTTGTCGTTCTCAAATCAAACAATAACAGGAGTGTTTTTTTTTTTGTTTTGTAAGTAATGTGTTATTAAGTTATTTAATATTTTCCTCCTTATTTCTGTACTAGTGTGGTTTGAAGTTCATCTGCGGTTCAACCTACCCTGGTTAAGGTAGTTTGCTTATCTTGTGAAGTAACTTCAAATTATAAGAATTTTAAAAATGTTATAAATGGCTTGTTTATAACTTCTGTGAATTAAAAGATCAAAACTATTCTACGAAAGAGGACTTTCGCACTCGTACACCAATAATATTATATCTTGTTAAAATTTATGTTTATGCTGCTGGATAATCTCTTTACTTACTTCAGCCTCCAGAATACATGGCAGAAAATTTAAACATGTATTGTGCATGAATGGGAGGTGCCATACTTGCCAAAGAAGTTTTTCCCTAAAAGCAGCGTATGAGTAATGCAGATTATGATGAATGGGAGGTGCCATACTTGAGTATGGACGGGTAATAAGCCTCAGACCACGACCTTATATTGGTAGACACTAAATATGAATTTGGGAAGGCAAACGATGGATCAATTATGTTGATTGATGAGGTCAAATGTTATCTTTGTTACACAAATTGGATTCTCACTTGCCCTCACATTTAACTTATTAAGGATATAAATGTGATAATGTTTCTATGTTCCCAACTACAGGTGCACACTCCTGATTCATGTAGATATTGGATTGCCAATTCGTACTTGGAGCGCCTTCAAAATGGTCTTGAGCCTGAAAATGTCGATTAGGTGTTTTGTGCTTATCTTTGTTTTCTTCTTAGATTAAGTATTGCCACTGCAGAGATTTAGTGGATACATTGGCTTCCATGTACTGATATTATGCTTTTTTAGGAGTTCTTGAGACTGTGGACGAGGTAGTTTACACTTTTCAATGCTGATGAATATGCTTGAAATCACATGGGTGGCTTTTTATTTTGGTCCTTCCCGATGCTTCTGAAGATCTTGTTTGTGACTTGGCTTTGCGGTATGTCTACTGGCCATTGGCTCCTTTTACACTTCATACATGTTTTGCTTTGAAACTTATATACAGTAGTTATGTTCATTGTAACCCTAAGTGCATTGTTTTTCTTTTGGACTTACTAGTTATGCAGTAATTATGTTCTGATTTTTCTTTCATAAAAACCTGCTAAAGATTCTAATGCTTATTCATCAAAATTGTAACTGTTGTTTATTTAGTTTGTATGTAAGTTTGGAATAGGAGAAGCAATCCATATATATCTTCACTTCTTTTTTAAATAAAATAGGTAAAAAAAGATACTCATTTTGGTGGGTATGAGATCCTTGAATGTTAAAAGAGGAATAAAACAATTAGAAAGTAACAAAAACATTAATCTCTTTTTTGTTTAGCTTTCATTGTCCAAAGATGCTTATGCTCATCATTTTCAAGCTACCTTAGCTTTCTGATGTCAAAATATATTTGTATTGACTAACAGTTAATGATCTGCATAAGTACTAACTTTAAAATATCAGCTTCAATTCTATTTTTTAAATGTTTCTGTTTTGTAACATATTCAGTTGATAGGTTAATTCCTTATGAATGATTTATAAGATATTAGAAGTTGTGTTTAAAACGTTATGACAGAATACAAGATGGATGAATTATTCTCTATCTTTTTCGGACACATTATATTGTCACTTTTAAGGAGACAATATAATGTTACTATCCTATGAGAAGTTATTACAAGTTGTGTTTAAAACGTTATGATAGAAGATATTAGAAGTTGTGTTTAAAACGTTCTGATCAGCATAATGTTGCTGTCCTATTATCATATGACACGTCTGTCCAGTTTATGCTTTGCTTAAATCTAAGTTTTGTGAATGAACTTGTAGTTGATTTAGTAGCCTTTTAAGGATTATCTAATTCTATATGGATATTGGTTTGACGCATTTGAGTCCCTCTTGTCTAATTTGAATAACGGCTTTGCTTTTTTCGTATGTGAAATGTTAGAAACTCCACTGACGATAATTATAAGAAGCTCCACTGTGATATATCTCCACTTCTTCATGACAAGGAAGATTTTTAAAAAGAAGAGGTTTCTCATCAGTGGTACCCCAAACTCATTTCTCCTGAAGCGCCGTTCACCTTCACAACAGAACGAGAACCAGAACCACAACAACATCGATTCAATGAAATGGCGAAAGAGGAAGTGAAAAATGTTGTTCCTGAATCGGTTTTGAAAAAACAGAAAAGGAATGAGGAATGGGCATTGGTGAAGAAACAGGAGCAAGAAACAACGAAGAAGAAGAGATCTGAAACTAGGAAGCTTATTTGGAGTAGAGCCAAACAGTACGCTAAGGAATACGATGACTCGGTATTACTCTAATTATACAATAATAATGAAGTTAATTTAATTCGATTAAATTAATTTGTTTGTTTGATTATTGATTTATTTGTTTAATTTTTTGTTTCAGCAAAAGGAGTTGATTAGGTTGAAGCGTGAAGCTAAGCTTAAGGGTGGATTTTATGTTGATCCTGAAGCTAAGCTCTTGTTCATTATCAGGATCAGAGGGTATGAAATTTTTTCTATTATTATTTTTACTGTATTTTATATGTTATAGTATACTACCTAGGGATTAAATATGTTTTCTTATTGTAAAATTCTAATTTTTTTAAGTTTAATCACTTAATTAATTATATTGAATTCTGCTCTCTGTTTTGGAATAATGTTACAATAATTGGTCTCTCAATGAATTATTGGTTTTGTGCTTTATGGGTTTTGCTTAGTAGTAACTTCATTTTCAATTGAGGAATTTGGCTAGAGCTGTTTGTGTACCATTTAAAGTTATAATCACATCTTGGTTTATAGAAAGTAATGTATGCTTGTTTTGTTACCGTGTATATGAACGCGGTGCAATTGTGGTTGTGCAGTTTGTGATTGTTTGAGTGAGTTGTATTTTTGGATGTGCTGCTTCAGTCTGATTAAGGGGTTATTCAATGAGTTACTATAGGAGACCTCTAACCACTTGTATATTAGTTAAAATGTTGAGCTTGTTGAATTAAGCTTTCATCTAGTGCCATTAGTGTATTCAACTATATATTATTGTTCATTTCATGTGATAAGCCGGCCAATATAAGCTATGCAAAATTACTTCTCTATCTAAATGATTAATACCTGAGAGTTTAAAGTTGCTTTAGAGGGAGACATTAGTCCTAAGTTTGGTGATTGGGTTATATTTGAGAAACAGGGATGGGAATTGAATGATTATTTTTTTGGGTTTATTTTAATGCTCAAAATCAAGGCTTGATGAGGTTAGAACTTGGAAAATATTTTGTGAATTGAATGTTTATATTTTGTGAATGATTATGTATTAATGAATGAGTTTGTAGCTATGATTTTATTTACACAGTATGAAATTATGGTTTTATGATGATATTTTGTGTTAAATCATTGTGCATGAAATTTTGTTTTGTTATAATCATGTATATGTAAGATAAAAAAGTTTTTTTTAAAAAAAAATAAATAGATTTTAAGTCGGATGAACAAACTTAAATTTGTTCTTTTAAATCGGGTTACCCGATTTAAAAAGATCTTTTAAGTCGGGTAAAAAAATGACTTAAAAACAAAATGGTTATTAAGTCGGCCACCTATAAGTCGGGTACAGAACCGACTTAAAAAGTCATTTTCACCCGACTTAAAAAATGTTTTCTGTACTAGTGATTAAAACTCTACTAGAAAAAATCCAGTGAAAAAAATTCTAGTATAGGAAAAAGACTATGATAGGATTGAGTGGGATTTTCTATAAGCAACTATGATGAATTTTGGCTTTCCTACTAATACTACCAATAACATCATGAAATGTGTCAGTTATGAAGATCTCTAAATATCTAGGTATACTTACACAGTTATGAAGATCTAAGAATGTAGATTTTAACTTCATTTTAGATAGAGTTATGAAGAATGGGTTGTAATGAGAAAAACCTATACTTTTATGGAAGAAGAATTCATATTAATGTAGTGGTTCAAGCAATTCCAATATACACTATGAGTTGTTTTCGTCTTCCCCATGGAATTTGTGACAAAATTGAGCAAACAATTTGTAGGTTCTAGTGGGGAAGCAAGGAGGGTTAGCACAAAATCCATTGGGTGAAAAAGGAAAGACAAGTGTGGAGATTACATAGAACACCCAACACTCTTTTTGCCACATGTCTTAAAGCTAAATACTACACTGGTAGGGACATTATGAAGGTTGTTCTAGGCTGTAATGTAACATCCTAGACGACTTTCAGGATTGCCGACTGACCCCACAGACCAACACAAGTCTTTTCAACGTGTTTTGTCATCACTCGCACGCTTTCCGAGAAACTTTCCAGAAGGTTACCCATCCAAAGACTACTCCAAGTCAAGCACGCTTAACTGTGGATTTCTTATCGAATAGGCTACCGAAAAGAAGATGCATCTTATTGATATAGGTAGTACCAAACAATTCTTATAAGTCTTCCTTCAACCATGCAGTCCCATACTTGTACATCCTCAAGATCCCTCTCATTCCGATGTGATTCAGTTTGCCTAGAAGCTGCCAGGAGTCGCGCATTGTCATGCCTTGTGCACCGGTGACCACTCCCCGCCCTCGTCAACCTCGGGTGTTACATGCCCACCAACTTCCGCTTGGTTCGTCCCCGAACCACATTGTACTGGGAGAGGTTTGCTCTGATACCACTTGTAACATCTCAGTCGGCAATCCTGATAGAAGTCTGGGATGTTACATATAACCCTAACTATTCTGGATCTTCAAGTGTCCTCCTGATTAGGGACCTTATGAAAGGTAGTCAGATAGCTGGAATAAACCCGTAATTCACAATATGTTTTTAGAGTTTGAAGAAAAACTAATTCAACAATTGTCTCTCATTAATGAATATATAGCAAATCAACTAGTGTGGATGTCTGAAAAGGATGATGAATTTACTATGAAGTATGGATACAAATCCATTCAACATTGGACTCGAAGTACTAAGACAACATGCTCAAATAAGGACAATATGTCTAAGTTTTAGGGCAAACATTGGAACCTTAACAATATTCCTAGACGCGAAGCTCTTATTTGGCATATAGTTAACAATGATATACTAGTTAGGAAGGAACTAAATAATAGAGGCATTAATTGCTCTCTAATTTGTCCTAGTTGCAACCTTAAAATGGAAAATGGTAATTAACCATGTCTTTATGACATGCCTAAAAAATTTCAAAATTTGGTTTGGCTCACATAGTAGGGTTAATTTTCAACAACATCAACATATAGATTTTAATGACTGGATATATAGTCCATCATTAGTATGCATGCATATACTAGTATTAAGAATTTATCTATTATTTGTGGGATTTGGCATGCTAGAAACTAATGCATTTTCGAAAATAAACAAATATATGAGGGAAACAAGCATCCAGATGTGTGTTGGATTACCACAGAGCCAATGAATCCCAGGACGAGAGGATCTTCTTCAAACCAAAAGATCTCATCAACAAACTAATAATAATAACACTAGGTGGGAAAACCAGAAAATGGCTTTGTGAAAATAAATTGCGGCGTTAATCTGTCAGTTGATGGAGTCTGGGGATTAGGGGCAAAGATTTGTGACTCCCAGAGACAACTTATGGCCCCATTGACTTGGCAGATGCAGGGGTTTGATGATGCTGAAACGGTGTATGAGCAAATTTCCACCATGGGAGAAAGAAGAAGAAAGCTTGAGAAAACAGAAAATTGTTATTGATTCAAATTACCTCTCAATGTACATGATGTAACTATATATACACTTAGCTTAGTGTCAGCTCATCCTAACTAACTAACTAACTAAATGTAAATTAAATGTACATGAAATTACAATGAAATGAAATCTACAAGTATTATCCTCTTCTTCTTTATGTGCTAATAGTCTGAAGTCAGAGTCTGAGATCAGAGTCTGAAGGCAGAGTCTGAAGTCTGAGTATGAGTTCTTATTCTAACACCCCCCGTAAGATGGAGGTTGGTAGATATCTACCATTCCAAGCTTGACAACGCAGTCATGAAATTGCTTAGGGCCTGAAGCTTTGGTGAACACATCAGCTGTCTGATGTTGGGAAGCAATAGGAAGCAGACGCATGACACCTGCTTGGACCTTTTCACGCACCAAATGACAATCTATATCAAGATGTTTGGTTCTCTCATGGAACACAGGATTTGCAGAGATATGCAAGGCGCTTTGATTATCACAATATAGCACAGGTAAACGTGATGGGGATTGTTTCAAATCATGAAGAAGAAAACACATCCATTGAAGTTCCCTTGTAGCTGAAGCTAAAGCTATATATTCTACTTCTGCAGAAGAACATGAAACAGTGGGCTGCTTCTTGGATTTCCATGAGACTAGGGACTTGCCAAGGAAGAAACAATACCTAGATATAGACCTTCTGGTATCCACACAGCCACCCCAGTCAGCATCACTAAAACCAAGCAGTTGCAACTAAGATGATTGAGGAAAAAACAGACCTCTGCCTGGGGAACGCTTGAGATATCTCAAAACTCTCAGTGCTACTTTATGGTGTAAGTCAGTAGGAGAAGCCATAAATTGGCTCAATTGCTGAGCTGCAAAGGTAATATCTGGACGAGTAGTGGTAAGATAGAGCAATCTTCCCATAAGGCGTCTATAACCAGCAACATCAGAGTAAATAACTCCCCCATCATGCGTCAGACGAAGAGAAGGATCAAGAGGGGTGCCGATCGGTTTACAACCAATTAATCCTGAATCTGCAAGTAACTCCAAACAGTATTCCTTTGGCAAAGAGAAATCCCTGTTTAGGAACGTGCCACCTCAAGACCCAAGAAATATTTAAGCTGGCCTAAATTTTTGATGCGAAATGCTTGATCCAAAGCTTGCTTTAATTGATCAAACGCATCCAAAGAGGTCCCAGCCAAAATAATATCATCTACGTATACCAAAAGAACAGTAAAAGAAGTAGTAGTGGCTTTGGTAAAGAGAGTATGGTCAGAATGTGCTTGAACAAATCCTTGAGCATGAAGAAACTGAGTGAGTTTCTCAAACCACTGACGACTGGCCTGCTTGAGCCTATAAAGGGACTTGAGTAACTTGCATACTTGACCAGGTTTGGGAGAAGAAACCCCTTGAGGCACCCTCATGTAAATTGCTTCATGTAAATCACCATGCAGAAAAGCATTGTTCACATCAAGTTGATGTAAATGCCAACCATGAATAGATGCAAGGGCTAATAGCATTCTAACTGTGGATAGTTTAGCTACAGGAGAGAAGGTTTCAAAGTAATCCAAGCCTTTAGTTTGAGTAAAACCTTGAGCCATCAATCTTGCCTTGAACCTCTCAATACTACCATCTGCATACCTCTTAATTTTGTAAACCCACTTACTTCCAATAGCAGTAGCATCAGGTGGTAGATCAATAAACTCCCAAGTGTGATTAACATTTAAAGCTTCTATCTCATTTTGCATTGTTGTAATCCATCTAGAGTCTTGATTAGCAGCATGAAAATTCCTAGGCTCCATCTCAGTAGTCAGAGAGAGAGCATAGGCTTGATGGGTAGGAGAAAGGGATGAGTAGTTAAGAAAGCTCTCTATGGGATATGAACAGGTGACTGAATTACAAACATAATCTTGAAGATGAGTTGGAGCCTGAGTAACTCTACTAGATCTCCTAGCAGGCAAAGAAGATAGAGGTGCATGTAACATATTCTCATCAGTAGCATCTTCTTCTGCTGCTAGTTGAGAAGTGTCTGATGTATCAATCATGTCATCAACAGTTGGAGAAGCAGTAGAATCCAACTGCTGAGTATCAATAGTAGGCAAGTTGCTACTATCAAGATATATCTGTGTAGTAGGAACAGAGAGAACACTGGGAGAATGGAATGGAAATTCTAAGTCAAAGAATTTCACATTTCTAGAAATGAGAATCTCAGAAGTGTGAACATCCAGAAGCACAAAACCTTTGATTCCTGTTTTGTAACCCAAAAAGGCACATTTCTTAGCTCTTGAGTCAAACTTATGTCTATTAGCTGGCAGAGTAGATGCATAACTCAGGCATCCAAAAACTCTCAAGTTGCTAAGATCAGGAATCTCATTGTATAAGATTTCATAGGAAGATTTATTTTTCAGAACCTTAGTAGGAATTCTATTAATCAAATAAACTGCATGTAATACTGCATAGGACCAGTATTTCTTAGGAAGCTTAGACTGGAACATAAGAGCCCTGCTAAGATTAAGGATATGTTGATTTCTTCTTTCCACTCTCCCATTTTGTTGTGGAGTGTAAACATAACTTTTCTGGTGTATGATACCTTTTGTAGCATAAAACACTTTTAATACAAATTCAGGTCCATTATCACTTATAACGGTTTTAACCTTTTTCTCTAAATGTGTTTCAACCATATAAATGAAGCTTTTAATCTTCTGAGATACTTCTGATTTATTTTTCAACATAACAATCCAAATATGTCTAGTACAATCATCTAGAATGGTAAGAAAATATTGGTAGCCATGTACACAAGCTGTAGCAAATGGCCCCCAAATGTCAAAATGAACTAAATCAAATGCTGCTTTAGCATTACTACTACTTAAAGGGAAAGGTAAAACCTTCTGCCTACACATCTGACAAATATAACATGCAGTGTGTGGACTCACTGGCACATAGTTGTACACTTTATTCATGCAATGCATTCTATCTTGAGAGAGATGTCCAAGTCTGAGATGCCAAAACACTCCTGCTGGAACATGCATCTTGACTGGCTTTTCTGACACTAAAACACTAGATATTGAAACTCCTTTATTGCTTGCTTCATCTTGTAAGTAGTATAAACCATGTATTTCTCTAGCTAAACTAATCCTCCTTAAATCCCTCTTTTCCTGTATTAGACAGGAATCAGCTTGAAATTGCAAAATACAGTTTTGTTCTTGACATAGTTTAGACACAGATCAGATTCACAGCAAATTGTGGCAAGTACAAGACATTATCTATACTCAAATCATCAGATAATTTTACTTGTCCCCTACAATGTGCTTCTATAGTGCTTCCATTTGGTAAATTCACAACAATTGGTTCAATCTTAGCATAGTTAGTAAACCATTTCAAATCATAGCATGTATGATGAGTGGAACCTGTATCCACTATCCACTATCCACTCTGTATCATTAACTTTACTACTGAGATTAGCAATATATGGATTACCTCCATTGTATGAATGTGAACTGCTACCTTTCATCACATTAGTTGAGCACTTTCCTTCAACATTGCTCCTTTCAAGTAGAGCTATCAGATTCTGATATTGATCGTTGGTGAGAGTCACTGCTACACTATCTTCATTCTTATTACCAGATCCAACAATAATTTTGCTTTCTGAATCTTCACTATCCATTATATTAGCATAGGCATTTGCATTTCCACTTCCTCTTCCAAAATTAGGTGGATAACCATGCTTCTTATAACAAGTATCCACGGTATGATTTGTTCTTTCACAAAAAGTACAAAATCTACCATTACCTCTTCCTTGATAGGAACTGACACCTCTTCCTCTACCAAACTACTTTTGACCATTAACAACATTTACCAAACCAGAGTTATCTTCCGATGGTGTATTTTGCAGATTAACAACACCATACTGTAACTTTCTTTCTTGTTGCATAACAAGTGAGAAAAATCTATTGATAGGTGGCATAGGATCCATTAATAGGACTTGAGAAGCTACCCCTTGATACTCCTCATTCAAGCCAATCAAGAACTGTATGATTCTATCTTCTGCTCTAAAACCTTTAGCATTTTTCATAGCAACACAAGTACAGGGCACAAGACAAGTGCATTGAGGCATAGGTCTATGTTGATCTAATTCTTCCCATAAACCTCTCAATTCAGTAAAGTAATATGTAATTTTCTTGCTTCCCTGTTTGAGATTTGCTATTTCTTGATGCAACTGAGCAACACTAATACGGTCTCTTCTCATAAACCGATCTTTAAGATCATTCCACATGTCTATAGCATTTTCTATGAAAACAACACTTTTGTGCTATAGAAGGAGTAATAGAATTTATAATCCAGGTATGAACAAGATTATTGCACCTTTCCCATGCTAAACGGTTCAGGTCATCTTCAGCAGGTATTGGTATGGATCCATCCACAAACTTGAATTTGTTTTTCATAGCCAACGCTCTTCTCATCTTCATGGACCAGGCATGGTAATTATCACCAGATAACTGTGGTGTGACACTCACAGTTGAAGAATTCTCAAAAGGATGCACAAAATAGGGATCAAGACCTTGATCTTGATTCTGCAAATTGTTGTTATTTCTCACCATGATTAACAACGTCTTGAACAGACAAAAATCAATACTAGAACAAAAGGATTTGATCGAAAAGACGAAATTGGATACCAAGAAACAACGAAAAAGGAATAATTTGAACCGAACAGAGATAAAAAATTTGAAGAAAGAAAATGATGAAATTAGAATCGAAAATTGATAACAAATCTAGGAATCAGTATGAAGATGATTTGAATTTGGCGTAGCGGAAGCAGAGCAGGTTCGAACCTGCTCTGATACCATATGAGCAAATTTCCACCATGGGAGAAAGAAGAAGAAAGCTTGAGAAAACAGAAAACTGTTATTGATTCAAATTACCTCTCAATGTACATGATGTAACTATATATATACTTAGCTTAGTGTCAGCTCATCCTAACTAACTAACTAACTAAATGTAAAGTAAATGTACATGAAATTACAATGAAATGAAATCTACAAGTATTCTCCTCTTCTTCTTTATGTGCTAATAGTCTGAAGTCAGAGTCTGAGATCAGAGTCTGAAGGCAGAGGCAGAGTCTGAAGTTAGAGTCTGAGTTCTTATTCTAACACGGTGGAAGCCTATATTCAATATAGCAAGCTATGAATTTAGCCAAAGATTGTTGTTTTCATAAGGTTCATAAGGTGATTTTCGATAGTGATTGTGCGAAAGTGGTGAGATATTTGGGAAGTGATGAGACTGCAGAGAGATCATATTTTGGTAAAGTAGTTTTAGAGATTAGAAGCATGAGAGAGGTTTTTTTTATGTTGTATTTTCATACATGTTAGTAGAAAGGGAAATCAGGCTGCTCATGGGCTGGCCCAACACCCCCACACTGATCCTAACCTTGTTTGGATGGAAAGCATCCCAGAGCCCACCATTATCATATGTAACATTGACTTACCGAATTAATGATTTAGTTCTGTATCAAAAAAAGAAGAGTAGAACATCATTTTGTGTGATAATCTGCCTCGTTAAAACCCATGATTAAGGGTAAAAGAATGCAGAACACATTATCTCTCCCCCTCATAAAAAATAATCTTTTGTACTAGTTACTTAAAAGCTTTACTTGACGGTGTCTTTGTAGAAAAATCTAGCTTATCTCCATACTCTTCTCTAAATTAGCAATGTTTGAGATATTATTTTCATATTGAGTTGTTGCAAGAGCCCCCCTTAAGAAAACAACAAGTTTCTTGTATGAATCATAATCCTTAAAAAAAGAGCATTCTCCACTTCCTTGATGTGGTACTAACATTTTCAAATGATCAGATGATATTGTTGTTTCTCTAAGATACAAATTGTATGCGTGACTATATGTTTACTAATATTGACGAAAATAAAATACCATGATATAAAATTTAAGGCTTTGATTTTTATTTATATAGATAAGGCCAGAAAGGATTGAATAGATGTTATCAAGGTAGCTAAAATTTTGAATCTGATTCATTTGTATAGTGGATGAGAAGGGCTTTCTCATGCGCGCGGTCCTGACTTCAAATCTCAAGGTGTTTTTCTTAAATTCTTTATTTTTTTCAGCATGAGAAGAATTTTTTAGTTGAGGTTCATTCTCAATACTCTTTATTCTCCCTCCAATTCAACCTAACTCTACTCATCCTATTGGATCATGTATTTATAAATAAAAACACGATATTTTTATGAGAATATTAGAACACAATATAACAAACTAATATTATAGTTGTTTTTTTTTTTGTTGGAAAGGCTAAGAGTGTGTTTGGATGAAGTAAAATTGGAAATTTTAGAGAAATTAGAATTCTAAGCAATTAAAATTATATATTCAATTGAGTTGCATTTATTTTTAAATATTTTGTTTGTATAGAGTAATAAATACTTTCATTGTTATTATTTTTGGGCTAGTTTTGTAAATTCTGGGTCAACTTTGAAAATTGAAAAACATGGGTTAATTTGTAAATTTCAAAAACTTTGAGGGGTAAATATGTATTTTTATTTTAAATTTGGGGGCCAGTTTACAAATTTTTGAAAATTTATTGAGTCAATTTGAAAATTTAGAAAAATATGAGGACCAAAATGAAAAATTTGACAATTATAAGAAGGAAAACATTTGAAATTCCTAACTTCTAGGTGTCATTTCAAATGTTCTAAATTTAACTTGGACAAAATACTTCATAAATTTCCTAAAAAGAAAAAAATACTTCCTAAATTCCCACAGTTTTAAAAATTTTTCAAATTGTCATCAAAACAATAAAATTTATCTTAAAGAATTTGAATTCCCTCAAAAGTTACATTATCTCAAAACTTTCCCTCATCCAAACACATTCTAAGAAAAATAATTGGAAACCTAATTATGCTTAGGCAGCTTGTGCCCTAACAACAAATTCTCTAACACCCTTATTATGCTTGTAGCTTGCGCCTCTATGCAACAGTCACTACAAATTAGCATTAATTTGAAGTTGTATTTTGATGCTATTGATTAAAACATGACTCTTTTTATTTATGTTATTTACATGGATGACTCCTTTTGATATTATTGATGTTATTTACTGAAATTCCTGGCAGGACCTGATTCTGAACCGTAAAACAGAGTATGCAAAACAGCAGTTCAGAAGCAGAATAAAAAACAGACAGAAAGTAAAACACACAAGGTGATTTGTTAACCCAGTTCGGTGACAAACACACCTACGTCTGGAGGCTACCAAGCCAGGAAGGAAATCCACTATAATAGTATCAATTCGAAGTCCTATGTGAACAGCCCCTGTTTCACAGTCTTCTCACTTAATCACTACCCGTGGTATTTCTACCTAGGAACTCCTAGATATAAGACCCCTCTTACTTCCCTCAAACAATCACTGCTCCAGTGATTATCAGACTCGAACAAATCAAAGATGAAGACACACTTCAAAACACAATCAGTCACTTTTGCTTAAAAGCTTCAAGTGATTACAACTCAATAAAACCAACCAACTCTAACAATTGAGTGGTGTACAAAAACACAGCACAAAGCTTACAGACTCAAAACCAAAGACTATCTCTATAATGACTTCTGTTTTGAATAATTTTCTTCAATAGCAGCGTCCTGTATTTATAGCTTCAGCAACAACATAATTCTTGAGCCAAATCCTTCAAAGATATATTTCCAAAATACTTTAGAAACATATAGAAGCAATTTATTTTCTAGAAATATATTTTCCAAAGATTTCTTTGAAAATATATTCACAAATAATTGAATCCAATCTTCAGAAAATATCTTGCGAAATTCTTCTTCCTTCTAGAAACGCAGCTTGGAGAATTCTTCAATTAAATCTTCAACAAATCACATAAGAAAATAAACACTCCAAGGCACGAACACAGAAACACAGAAAACCAACTTCTGAAGAAGTGCTTCTAAAGGTCTGCTTCTGAACATACAGCTTCTGAAGGTTGCTTCTGAAGTACTGTTCAGCGTCTGAACATCAGCTTCTGAAGGTTCAGCGTCTGAAGTACTGTTCAGCGTCTGAACATCAGCTTCCGAAGGTTCAGTGTCTGAAGCATTGTTCAGCTTCTGAAGACCCAGCTTCTGAAGTACTATTCAGCTTCTGAAGGCCCAGCTTCTGAAGACGCACATTGCTTGTATATTTGATTTTAACAAACATGAAGCCAACAACCAAATATCCAATAATCTCCCCCTTTGGCAAATTTTTGGCTAAAATCAATTTGAGCACAAAGAGATACACAAAGCAAGTTCTTCACTCATCAAAATTACGCAACCATGAAGAACAACACAAACGTAGCAACAGAGTCAGCAGCGGCATAAACACTACGTTTCACACAAAAACTCCCCCTGAAACATATCATTGAGCAGCATCAGCTTTTGAAATAGATCAGCTTCCAGTTCTGAGCACATAAATCAGCATCTAATAGGACACAGGAGCAGGAAACACACATTCCCCCTGAAACATGACATTCAGGAACCAACAGAGACTCCTACTCCCCCTGAACTACTGAAACAGATACACAGGAACAACTCCCCCTGAACACATAGACTCCCCCTGAACTACTGAACTGCTTTTGAAACAACTATACTTTTCTCCCCCTTTTTAGCCAAACAATCTTGACAAAAACAATCATGCAATCACCAGGAGTAGAAAGAACAGAAAAACAGCAGAGGTTACAAACAACCATCACATCACCATACACATCAGTAACATCAGTGACACTTCTCAGACCAGCAGAATCACACAACCATAGTACCCACACATAAAGTCTCCACAGAAGAACAAAAAAACAATCTTCAGACTCAGCATCAGAGGCTTCTTCATCATTAGACATAGCATCAGATGCTGCTTAGTCAATGTGAGCTTCAGGCACATTCAGAGGAATCTTCTTCCCAACAATCTGCTTCTGAAGTATAGCAATCCGCTTCTGAACATAGGGCATGATGTCTTGCTCAACATCATCCTCAGACTTACTAGAATCCACTTCCTTTACTTTTAGTGCCTTCTTGTTTGGGACAGGGACCACTACCTTGCTCCAGACTTTAGATGGTCCAACACCTGCACTCTTCTTAGCAACAAGAGTAGGCCTGCTGGCAGCAGCAACAACCTTTCCTTTCCTATTCTTCAGCCTCTTGTCAACAGTTTCACATTTTGGTCTCCATACCTTCTTGACATTGACTACAACAGGTTCAGATTTTCTTTGTTGAAAGTGCTTAGGGAATCCATGCAGTTTGAAACAGAAAGGCTTTATGTGCCCCTTTTTACCACAGTAATGACATATCCAAGGATGAGATGCCCTCTTGTTCTTAGATCCCTGAGGTTGATTTTGGTGTTCTAACTTATTTTTGCTCATCATTGGATCACATGTTTTAACAGCAGCAATGAACCTTTTAGCTGGATTTTGCTGTTTGTTGTTCAAGGTCCTATCATCAAATCTCATACCATTTGGTTTCCCTTGGTTCTGACTCTCCAATATTTTTTCGAACATATCAGAACCAGTGTTCAACATTCTGACTTGTTACTTCACATGTTCAAGTTGAGAGTTCAGCTGAGTTACCTCATCTTTGAGATTAGAAATTTGTGCTAGATGGTCACTTCTTTCAGCCTGAAGTTTACTGATAGTTCTCTTCTGTTCTTCCAACTGCTTGCTCACTTCTTCAAATTTAACATGCAACTTCTTGCAAGAATCAACAGGTTCTTCAAAAGATAGTTCTTCATCACTGAATTCAGTATCAGATGATGCTTCAGAACCTGATGGTATTTTAGAAACTGATGGTGCTTCTGAATCCTTAACTCTATCACCAGACATGCATCTCCCAGTTAAAGCAATAACATGCTTGGCTGATTCATTCCCCACTTCTCCTTCTGAGTCATCCTCTGACCAAGAAACAGCCAAACTTTTCTTCTGTTTCTTGAGGTATGTGGCACATTCTGTCCTAATGTGACCATATCCTTCACACTCATGACATTGAACTCCTTTGTATTGATTGCTTTTCTCACCAGTTCTTGTCTTCTGCTTCAGAATCTTGTTAAATTGTTTACTCAGCATCACAAGAGCTTCTGATGTGCTTTCATCATCCTCATTATCAGCATTTGATACAAAAGCAACACCTTTCCCCTTCTTATCAGTTCTGGCTATTTCAAAATTCTGAAGAGATCCTATCAATTCCTCAACCTTCATACTGGAGATGTCATGTGCTTCCTCAATGGCAGTCACTTTCATGTCAAATCTCTTGGGAAGAGACCTGAGGATTTTTCTCACAAGTTTCTCATCAGATATTTTTTCTCCAAGAGAATCAAATGAGTTAGCCATGTCCAGAACATTCATATAAAAATCTTGTATGTTCTCATCCTCCAACATTTTGAGATTTTCATACTTGGTGGTGAGAAGTTGAAGTCTGGACATTTTTACCTTTGATGTGCCTTCATGAGTAGTTTTGATAATCTCCCAGGCATCCTTAGCTACAGTGCACTGCTTGATCAGTCTGAACATATTCTTGTCCACTCCATTGAATATAGCATTCAAGGCTTTGGAGTTTCCAAGAGCTAATTTATCTTCTTCCTTGGACCACACTTCTTCTGGTTTCAGATCAGCTGTCTTCTTCCCATCTTTGTCAAGCACAACAGGATGTTCCCAACCTTTCAGAACTGCTTTCCAGGTCTTACTATCTATGGATTTAAGGAAAGCACTCATGCGTGATTTCCAATATTCATAGTTGGAACCATCCAACAGAGGTGGTCTGTTCACAAATCCTCATTCTTTCTCCATTATGCCAGAAAATATCTTCCCTGGAGCTTACCCTAAAACAGGCAGGGTGCCTGCTCTGATGCCAATTGAAATTCCTGGCAGGACCTGATTCTGAACCGTAAAACAGAGTATGCAAAATAGCAGTTCTGAAGCAGAATAAAAAACAGACAGAAAGTAAAACACACAGCTGATTTGCTAACCCAGTTCGATGACAAACACACCTACGTCTGGAGGCTACCAAGCCAGGAAGGAAATCCACTATAATAGTATCAATTCGAAGTCCTATGTGAATATCCCCTGTTTCACAGCCTTCTCACTTAATCACTACCCGTGGTATTTCTATCTAGGAACTCCTAGATATAAGGCCCCTCTTACTTCCCTCAAACAATCACTACCCCAGTGATTATCAGACTCTAACAAATCAAAGATGAAGACACACTTCAAAACACAATCAGTCACTTTTGCTTAAAAGCTTCAAGTGATTACAACTCAATAAAACCAACCAACTCTAACAATTGAATGGTGTACAAAAACACAGCACAAAGCTTACAGACTCAAAACCTAAGACTCTCTCTATAATGACTTCTGTTTTGAATAATTTTCTTCAATAGCAGCATCCTCTATTTATAGCTTCAGCAGCAACATAATTCTTGAGCCAAATCCTTCAAAGATATATTTCCAAAATACTTTAGAAACATATAGAAGCAGTTTATTTTCCAGAAATATATTTTCCAAAGATTTCTTTGAAAATATATTCACAAATAATTGAATCCAATCATCAGAAAATATCTTGCGAAATTCTTCTTCCTTCTAGAAACGCAGCTTGGAGAATTCTTCAATTAAATCTTCAACAAATCACATGAGAAAATAAACACTCCAAGGCGCGAACAGAGAAACACAGAAAACCAGCTTCTGAACATACAGCTTCTGAAGGTTGCTTTTGAAGATCAGCTTCTGAAGTACTGTTCAGCGTCTGAACATCAGCTTCTGAAGGTTCAGCGTCTGAAGTACTGTTCTGTTGGAACAAAATGTATGAACAACTCTCTTTTGGGTTTTGATGATAACAAAGTGTTAAAAAGAAAATTGGAATTGCTAATGCTTGATTCTAAGTGTGCAGAACCATGTACTTAAAGTTTGATATTTAACATTGGTTATGAAAGAACAAGCTAAGAGCAAGAAGGAAAGCATAGAAGCTTGTGTTGCAAGTATGAAGCAAATCTGTGTCTGAAGGCAGCTTCTGAAGGTGCGTCTGAAAGCAGCTTCTGAAGGCAGCGTCTGAAGAAGTGTGTCTGAAGAAGTGCGTCTGAAGGTCAACGAAAGTCAACGTCTGAAGACTACGTCTGAAGGTCAACGAAAGTCAGTGTCTGAAGAAGTGCGTCTGATGAACAGTGCGTCTGATGAATAGTGCTTCTGAAGGGTGCGTCTGAAGACCTGCGTCTGAAGAGAGCTTTTGATGAACAGTTCCTGAAGAAGCTTCTGAAGTCTGACTTTTAAGGAAAAGCAACTGTCACTGTCAACAGTAAAGCCTGTACAGCCAGAACAGCTCAATGGAACAGTTGCCTCCTTCGAAGAAACATTCTCCAACTTTTAAGGAAACTATTCAAAATTTGTGTGCTTTGTTTTCTGCTCCTTCGCACACAATGTCAGCTGGACATAGCTTCTATTTTGCAACGGCTCTTTGCTGGAAAACTGGGCAATCTCAACAGCTCTTTTATCCTCTATAAAAGAGTGAAGATTTGAAGAAGAAAAACCAAGACTCAAGAAACTCAAAGACTGAAAATCTCTGTGCTCTGTTTTGCTGTCAAAATTCGAAAATCACCAAAAAACTTAGAAATTCTTACAAACTTCTTATCTTAGAATTTCTTAAGTTTAGAGTCTTAAACTTGTGTTGTATTTTGTGAACACCACTGATTGTATATCAAGTGTTCAAACTCAAACTCATTTCTTTGTAAAATCTGTTTGATTCAAAGTCTTAGACTGTGTGTCTAAGCAAAGAAGTCTCATAACTTTGTGTATTGAGCAATTAGAAGTCTCTTAGTTGTGTGCTTTGAGCAGAGAAGTCTCTTAACTTTGTGTTTTGAGCATATAAGTCTCTTAACTTTGTGTTTTGAGCATAGAAGTCTCTTGTTAGGTGCTTGAGCATTGGAAGTCTCTTAGCTGTGTGCTTTGAGCAATTGTAATCAGTTGATTATAGTTAAAATCCCTTGTAAGTGACAGGGGGACTAGACTACTTCCGGTTTGTGGAAGGAACTAGTATAAAAACTCTTGTGTCTCTCTTTCCTTCTCTCATTTAATTTACCCGCTGCTAAACAACTCTGAAAAAGTTTTAGAATCTGATTCTGAACTTAACTAAAGTTTTTGAGAAAGAAAGAAATAGCCCACACCATTCAACCCCCCCTTCTTGTGTATTTTTCTCACCTTCATGTTCAACCTCTGAACATCAGCTTCTGAAGGTTCAGCGTCTGAAGCACTGTTCAGCTTCTGAAGACCCAACTTTTGAAGTACTGTTCAGCTTTTGAAGGCCCAGCTTCTGAAGACGCACATTGCTTGTATATTTGATTTTAGTAAACATGAAACCAACAACCAAATATCCAACATTTACAAGTTTTTAATGTTATTTTCAATTTAAATAAAGACTAAAATATATGAAATGTCCTTGCAAATATAACACATTTGAGTTTTGGTCCCTGTAAAAAAAATGTTGAAATCTATCATTGCAAAAATTTTTGTTTTTTAAAATGATCCTTGTCCCCACTTCCTTATTGATTTGACGTTGATTTGGCACCTTTGAACAGATGTGGCAAGTGCTGACTGTGTCACTAATGCTGACTTGGTATATTTTTATTATTAAAAATTAAAAAGCATTTTAATAATTTATTTTAACATTTATAAAATAAATAAATTGATAAAATCATTATATTAAACCAGATAGCTTCATCTTCTTCTTGAAACTTCATCTTCTTCATGAAGCTTTTTGGCTCTGCTCCAATTAAAATAACACTCTCAAACCTCTTCTTTTTTTTAGAGGCTCTCAAACCTCTTCTTATTCCTTAAAAAAAATCACATCTTTCAAACTTCTCAATCTCCTCCTTCTTTATGTTTAGAAAACCTGATCTGAACACCGAGTTTTAGAAACCCAGATCTAAACGCCTCAAGCCGCGAATCAAAGTCGAGACTTATAGATTTGCCTCCTCTAGGTTTAGCGCTTTAGATTTCGAATTCATCAAAGACGAGTTTCTTCACCTTCATTGTCTAAGATTATGCCACTGGTTTTTTGTTGTTGTTGTTGTTGTTGTTGTTCCAATCGACATGAATTTGTAACCGTAGTCTTTGTTGTTGTTTCAATTTTGTTGTTGTTGTTGTTGTTGTTGTTCCAACCTTCGTCGTTATCGTCACCGGAATCACGAGAATCGAATTGTTTGATAGCACCGGTGACGAATACGTGGAGCATTGAATCCCATCACGGTTGTTAGTGTTGTTGTTGTGTTGTCGTCGGAGACAGTTGAGGCAGATGCATAACAATTTAGGTGAAAAGTGGAGAAGAGAGGGTGGTTTGAGAGGGAAGGCGACACAAAAGTTTTGTTTTGGGATAAAAATTCAATTTTCCTGTGCAGTTGGAGAAGGTTTTGGTGAAGATGGGATAAGGTTTTGGTGAAAATGTTTTTCTAAAAAAATATAGGAATAAGGATTTTGATGGGTTTTATGAGCTTTTATGGGTGAAGAAGGAGGATTTTGAGGTTGAAAATGAACACTGTTCTGTGTGTGTTTATGAGCTTTTATGGGTTTGAGGAGCTTTGATGAATCTTCCAAATTAAAAATCTGTTTTTTAATTTTAAAAATAATAAACTGCCACGTCACATGCCACGTGGCCACTTATGCACAGTCAACGTGTCACATATGCATCAGTGTGCCACCTTGCAGCTTAAATGGGACCAGAGACCATTTTAAAAAACAAAAAATTTTGCAAGGACGGATTTCAATTTTTTTTACAGTGACAAAAAGTCAACTCGCTATATTTGCAGAAACCATTCAAATATTTTAGCTTTAAATAAATGATGATTTGTTTTGAGTTTTCACTTCTTCTTTTTATTAGGAGCACAAATTTTAAGATTAGAACAAAGCCTTCGGATTGTTTAAGGCAACTATGTTTTATATTTAGTTGCTAGATTAAATATATGTATGTTGTTGTGTTGCTACTTTAATTAATGATTGTTATTTTCTTTTACTTAACACATCTAAATTTATTAGTGTGATACTTGAATTCGAATTCACAACAATATACTTATAAGTCTATGCATGCACCGGTTTAATCACAAATGTTTAATCGATGACACTTATGTTGTTTCCATTTGAGTGTGATATATGCATGACACATCATTTTAATTCAGACCGGTTGATTGATTTCACATGCTCGTTGACGAATGTTCAAATGCTCATCAATCAATGATTTTTTATTTATTTATCCGTTGGCACGATCCATTGGTTATTATCCTTTTTTTTTTTTACATTCATTCATGCATGCAAGTTCTAAGTAAATCGAGAAATGTAGGATTTCTGTTTAGAGTAATATGCCATTTTCTGAACCACAAAATCGTTAAGTAATTTCCAAGTTCCTGTTGTAACATGAGTAAAAGGGTTGTGTTATGTTGATATTTCTTTCTACTTTTACCTTGTATATAATTTGATGATGAATTGCAAAAAGGAAAATAAAGTGCTATTGTTATAGGGAAACATAACATTGTTTAGTTTTGTGCCTATATTTTTATAAAAGCTTTTTAGGGAGGTCAGAAATTCAGAACGGCGTCTAGCACGCTTAAATTCTTCTTTTTTATGATCTCTTGGTCAATATTATTACACACAAAAAAAAAGAGAAACAATTTCAGAATCTTAAAACCCTTAAAAAGTGGGATTCATCAACTTCCTCTTCGAGAAAAGACAAAGAGACACTAATCAGATCATTCCATAAGTCTTTCTGATTTCTTTGTATTGTTGTAAGAGATTAATCAATTTACAGTACGTGATTAACAAGGTCTTTAAAGTGTACTATAGCTATTAGCTACTACACGCTACACCTCTTCACGTTAGAGATATGTATATGAAGGATCTACCTAAATAGATGCTAATATTTTTTTTGAACCACAAATATATATATATATATATATATATATATATATATATATATATATATATATATAAATATATATATATATATATATATATATATATATATATATATATATATATATATATATATAGGGGCATATCACATGAGAATGATAATCATATGTGAGAATGAAAGGAATAAATTGCAACCATTAGATTAAAATTTGAGGCTGAGATTAAAACGCATTTCTCATGTCTTTCTCTCTCCCTTGCCCTTCACGTTCTCATTAGTCATTCAGATGATGTCTCTCTCTCTGCCTTTTGCGTTTTCTTCATCTCTCTACGGCAATTCCTTTTCGGCCATCTCTCTCTCTCTCTCTCTCTCTCTCTCTCTCTCTCTCTTTGTGTTTCTCAGTTACGACCGCTCATCTTTTCATCGTTTGCCGTCACGAGCACAGGCTCGCCGTTGTTTTCAATAATTTTGGAACTTGGGCTGGCAAATCAATAATTTTTAATCTGAACCGGTTTTGATTGAGTGTTTTCGAAATTGAAAATTTGAACAAATTCTGGAAATTTTGCAATAGTGTAGTTTTCTATTGATACCGTTAATAATGCTATGCCAATTAGAATTATGTCAATTCACTACAATTTCTGCCTTGGTAATGGGAAGGATATGAATATGGGTCAAAAGGAAGAAGACAGAAGAACAAGCAAGAAGGAGGAACCAAACATTTTTTCTTCTTCTGGGAAATGAAAGAGGAATGGAGAGAATGACAGTGTACGCGTGTGTTTATTTAGTGTTTAATTAGATAGGAGTCCTTGATTTTTAATCTAATGGTTGATAATTATTCTTATCATTCTCACATATAAAAGTCATTCTCACTTGATATGGCCCCTATATATATATATATATATATATATATATATATATATATATATATCGGCAGTGGCGGAGCCACAAAATGGTGAGGGGATGCAGCTGCATCCTCTGAGATTTATAAAATTTTATAAATACCCAACATATTATGATCATTTCTTGCGAGTATGTCTGATTATGACCATTATTTTATACTAATGAATCCCCCTTAGATTCACTAATATCCAACAGGTTATGATATTGCACCTGCCACCCCTGCTGTGCGCTGCCAATTGTTAAGTTACAGTACTCATCAAAGTCACACTAAATACTACTAACCCTCTTCGCATACTCCAAGTAAAAATGCAAAAATAAAATAAAATAGGACCACTTAAAAAAAATTCAATTTTGAGTCAAAGTTCCACTTCACATTCCATCTCGTTATTCATTATACACATTTACGCACAATCTTGGTTCACACATTTATTCAACAACAAAGAAATGTCTGCACTTTTGGTCATTTTTTTGAAGGGTTTTGTTAACGAATGATATCGTGACACTCTTTAAGATGCTCCTGTGACACTCTTTAAGGATTTTAAAAGAAGAAATTATTTTATACAAAAGTTAAATATTTCGATTTTCAATGCATTGATTATACATATTTCAATAAAAAGTTATCATTTAAAGGTCCTAAAGAGTGCCGGTGACACTCGTTAACATTTCCTTTTTTAATGAATTTAACATTATCTTGCTTAATTACGTTGACAAATCATTCAAGTTAGATAAAATTGCAATACAAAGCTCTCCCTCAAAAATTTAAAATGTTACATTTTAAGAGTTGGATTCAAACTCAAAACATTTGATTAAGATAAATTAAATCATTTATCATCTCATCCGAATTCTCTTAGATAGTCATCTTATTCTATAAATAACTAAATAAAACAAGACTCACATTTTTTGGTTGTTGCATACACATTTTTTTTCCGTCTTTATTTAATTATCGCAATCTTCCATGGTGGAGTTGTGTTAATTTAGATGTATTTTTCTATTAAAGGAGTATAGTTTTTTGCGTGATCAAAGAGAGATGAATGTACAATCTATGTCTCGTGACTTTTATTGAAAAATATATGTTCGACATTATTGATAATGAGTTGATTATTCAACGATTTTAGAACATGAAATTGCATAGAGGGTAACTGTGGAGTATGTATAAAAAAATTTGGTACACAATAAATTGGGCCAGGGATGTTGTTGAATCCCCTGACCCAAGGTCCTGGCAACGCCACTGTATATCGGTATTTGACCAAAAGTATCAATGTTTAAAGTTAATAGATGTGTAGTCTTATCTTGGGTATTTGCGTTGCGGTTTTGAAGAAAAATACCATCTCATTCAAAGATGAGGAATATAATGTTATTTGAACAACCACTTTTTGATACAACTTATTTGACAATCAAAATATACAAAGAAATGTAAGGATTGACACAAAAATCAAAGCAAAGCAAGAATACAATGTGAGTATGAGAGAGAAAGTTGTCACAAAATGGTTGTTCAAATATCATTTCTCTTCAAAGATATCACACGTGTACGGTTTAATTCGGTTTATATGACAAATTTGAAAAAGAATGAATTCAATCCAATCAAATGTATTTTAATTTGGATCAGTTTTTTATATGTCAATTGTAAGAAAAATTCTATTAATATTAGGATCATGGTAACAAGTGTCATAGGACATTTGTTTAGAAAACAAAATATAGTAATTTTACATTAAAAAAAATCTTAGGTACACGGTTTGGAACCTTGTTGAATGATAATGGAGGATTACTTAGAGTGTCATTTCCTCGATGCTTTTTAGTCTATAAAATGATTTGTGAAGCTTGCACACCATAGTTGGTTTTGACGAGGATAAGCATTATTGATATCAAGTTGTAAAAGATGCCACCAAGTCTAAACTTAATTTTGTACAACCACCTACAATATAATTGATGGTTTGTCTTCCTGCTGGGAGGAGTTCAATAGTCTAGGTTTTGTTGAGCTCAAGAGCTGCAAGTTCTCCAGCCATGGAAGTTTTCTCCGGTTTTAGGAGTAAATAAATCTGAATTAAGAAATTTTTTTTTGGTTTGGTTCGATTTTAGAATAGTTTCTCACAAGATCTTTGTCCGTCGGTTTTTTTGGGGTTTGGTCTTGGCAAGAGGGTTAGATTAGGGTTGTCTTTAGTTTGACATGTTATTGTGTGGATCATTTGAAACTCGCGTAATGATCTAATTTTTGTCGCATACACTACGACGGTTGGACTCTAGGTGGCTAAGGTGAAATTCTTCACTTGGAAGTGGTTCTTGGGAAATTTCCAACAACCCATGTTCATTCTATGAGTGGGAGGTGCAATCCGTCTTGTGCTGGACCCGATAGGGTCTTGTGGCGATGTTCAATGTGTGTCTCATTTGGCTGTGGGGGCGAGGTTGTGGCAATCTCTAAGTCACCTCATTCATTGGGTGTCTCTCTTGTCTCTTTCTTTTAGGTTGGTGTCACGAAGGAGGCGACAACCCGCTTTCGGGTCTTTCGTCAATACTTTTTATTTGGTCTCCCTTTTGTTTGTCGTGCTCTTTAGCTTCTCTTTGTTCCGAGTATTTCTGGTGCTTAGAGCTATCTTCCTGTATGGTTCTCCGACCTTTTTCTCTTTCTCTCTCATATATATATAATTTTTTTTTTCCATAAAAAAACTTGGTTAAATATATATATAGACTGAGTAACATTTAATTGTATGTTATGATTGTACCAAAAAAAAATTGTATGTTATGTAATTACAATTCAATTAGTAGCTACATGAACATTTGATTTGTTAGAGCACAAACTCGAATATGCAATTTCCTGTCACTTCTTCACACTATCATAAGTAAAATATTTGACTTGAAAAAAGTAACATTTTATTATGTCAAATTTATTGCCATGCATTTTCTATTTTGCATTAGGTAGCTGGTTTTCCACTAGGAACAAGAACATAAAATCTAGATTAATTGCCATGAACTACATAGTCACAGACTTGAACAACAACCAAACTAAGAGCACAATTATGAAAGCAAGACTGCAACTTTGAAAAAAGTGTCCCCCCCAAAAAAACACCCTTAATAACTAAGCTTATTTTGTGCAACTTTAGCTATAAATAGCACGTACAATACAATCACTTTTAGTTTTGGTTTTAATTTCAACGTCTTCTGGCAGCTGTTTCTCTTTGTGCATTGAAAAAAACAGCAGCCACAGGAGGCCCGAGGTCATTGTCTTGTGCAAATTTCTTTGTGTTAAAGAGATCCCTTGATGTTGGTATTTTCATCACTGTCTGTCTGTGCTTCTGCTTGTAAAGAAGGAACACAAACCTATGGATTCCTATGTTTGGACGTGGCATTTCATATTTCATCACTTCTTTCCCTGTACATTTTCAATGAATTTAAACTTTAATCAAAGTGAAAAGAAACTCTTTAATACATATAATTGATGTGACCATATTAAAGGACTTACCAAATGTAGCATCAGTTGTGCCTGGTATATCTGTGACTATCCTGCGATGGACAATAAAAATAGGTTAGAAACTTTGTTTATGTCAAGGTTAATATAAACAAAAAATGCTA
Organism: Medicago ruthenica; assembly: GCA_018208015.1. Classification (NCBI taxonomy): domain Eukaryota; kingdom Viridiplantae; phylum Streptophyta; class Magnoliopsida; order Fabales; family Fabaceae; genus Medicago; species Medicago ruthenica. The sequence goes on from CM031372.1 coordinate 87,316,323, forward strand.
CTTTCACACCCTTTAAAGTAATAAAAAAAAGAATTTCAAAAAGGAATTTGGATTTTTTAAATGGTCTTGCTAACAAGTGTCCTAAAGGCATTGTTTAAGAAACCTACAAAAAGAAATTTTGTCTTGAAAATACAAGTCAAACACATGCAAAAGTCTTAATTACACAATTTCAAATGTAAAAGTTACTACTTTTAGATGCTTAAACAATGTCCTAAAGACATTTGTTAGCAAAAAAATTGTCTATCACATAAATTTGTTGCAGTTAAAACATGAGTTATTGAAAAAAAATTAAATTAGTTGAAAATGATTTTTTTTTTACAAAATTGAAGAATAATTTAGTACTATGTAATAATAGCGCATTGATCTTGATAAAAAGGTTAACCCTTATTTTTAGTAAATTTTAATAAAATATTACATATCTTTCACATTTTTTATTTTTATAAAATTCAACTTTTTATTAAAAAAATGCTAAGGCTCAACCTTTAGACTCTTTTTGGGATGTCCATATTAAGCAAATCCATATTTTAGACCACCAAAAAAGTTTGTTCATTGTTTATATTTGAGATTGGAGTGGAGTTAGTATTATATGCATGATGCCTTTAATTCTTTTCTAATTATTTATGCATGAAATTCTAATATTTTTCTTTGGTTTTTTTTTTTATTCATGCATGCTATATAGTCCTATCTATATCACTTAAAATATACATAATTATCCTTATATTTCATAACAAAGGCTTATTATTCTCTCATTTCTTAGGATATACTACTTAATTTGCATGCATTATGCATCCGAGGAGACTAATTTCTTCAAATGTTTTAGATTAATCAACTCTTAAAATATTGATGAAATTTTATAAAGCTGCTTACCACTCACAACACACAGATTTGATTTAACAATTTGGGTCAAGTAAATTTTATATTAACATTTTTTTCAAGTCATTTGTATAGCATACCAGTGTAAGTGTTCCTTCAGGTACGGATCACTAGGGCCAGGGACATCTGGATCTGTCATGACCTGAAAGAAATTCATGAAAAAATAATTACAGGAAAAATAGAATATATTGAAGTAAGGAACTCAAGGACAAGGTGTGTCATGCATACATATGAAAACAGTAAGATGAAAAAAGAAGAAATAAAGAAGTAGTGATTTGGTGCAAGACTTGTACCAGAGTGAAGAAGGATCTCATATCACCACCATGAATCTGAACTTTAGGTTTAGTGGTAACTGAGGAAGGAAAAAACTCATGACCATTGTAAACTTGCTTAGTGTTGTAAGTGACAGACATTTTCATAGTTGTGGTGAAATAATCAACTACATCTCCAATCACTCTCCCAATAGCAAGAGGATTTGTTACAATACTCATGGCTAGCTTTGAGATTAAAGGATTAGTGGCTACACTGAAAGTGGGGGTGAAGCAGGTGAACAAGAACAAATTAGTTAATGTTGAGGGTGCTGTGTGTGAACATGTAAAGCAGAAACCCTATATTTATAGAGTTTATACATAGGAGGGATTCATGGGAAACAATTGACTAGGGAATCAAATAATGAGAAAAAAATTATGATAACGTTAAGAAAATTTGAAAAGATCAGATGCCTTGGGAAAATGCTACAGTTATATATAAAAAAAAAAAGGGAAATGTTAACGAGTGTCTCGGGGATACTCTTTAAACACCCAAAATGGTAATATTTTATGAAAGTTTAGTGCATTTATTGTATTGAAAATTAAAGTCTTTACTTTTTTAAAGAATAATTTCTTCATTAGAAATGCTTAAAGAGCGCCCCGGAGACACTCAGTTAACAAGTCAAAAAAATGAACATTAATTATACACAAAAGAATAAGCAATACGTGTATACTCACATCCTCAAATATCAAAATTATTTAGACACACAATCATCAAAATACATATCGTTTAATTATATTATTTCAATAAATCATATTATTTATTTATTTTTTCTTTCGTACTCTTTCGGTTCATGTGTTTTTCTATTGTCTATTGATCGTATTTATGTGCACACAAGTCATTTTGTTCGGTACTTTGAGTCTTTTCAAATCATTCTATTATAATTATTATCTTTTGCTAAATCACTTTGAACCTGAAATTAATCCATCTGTTTAAGGGACAAACAACATAACAAGCCTATAGATTTGATAAATTTTATATATGTTTATCCTCTTTGGAGTTTGGAAGAAGTTATAATTTTTCTTCTCTTAGCTTGAAATTAAGTTTATGGTTACTCTTTAGAATTAACAACATCTTAAGTTTGAGGCGGAATATTAGTAGAACTTGGTTATAAACAGATAAAAAAATGTAGATTCAACCATCTATGGTTGGTCTAAAAAAAAGTAAAACAAGAGCCAAAAGTCAATTTTTTTGTCTCTTCAAAAAAAAAAAAAAGGAAATGAGTAGTTTTCTAGTATCATGTTGATATGGCAAGAAATGGAAGGTTGGTTAGTTTAATAGACAATGATTAGTAGATGATATCTAACTCCACATTTAACCTACTTTTTCCAAATATATCCCATATTTACCTAATTTAAGTTATAATCTTGAAAGACCTCTAAAGTGTATATGTTTAGGAATCTTGTTAACCAGTGCCTAATCCTCAAATGAAAAGTTTGCCTTAAAAATTTAAGTGTTTACTTTTGATGAAGTAATAATTACACTAATTTTTATAAAAACTTACTTGTTTTGGTTCATTAACTAGTGTATCTAGGACACTCGTTACCATTCTCCATATGTTTATAGTGATTTTGAATGACTATTAATTAGGAATATTTGCATACCTATCATAAAATGATATTCACATGTTGATTGAGCGGTTTAACGAGACACTTGCTAGAGAGAAATTGTCAGCAAAGTGAATACAACTTTGTTGTGGATGAAAGCTTTGGACTTGCATGCCTCGATTGAAGACCTTGAGGGGGGTAAATTTATGTTTGTTTACCATTATAAAATTGGCTTAATTAATGATTTTGTCCTTAGGTTATTTGTTGTTGTACATTTTAGTCTCATAAGTTATTAACGTTTCATTTTAGTTCCTTAACATATACTCTGTTAGTCAAATAAATCATTTATGTTAACTTTTATCAAAAAACGTTAAAATTCATCACCAAGCCCAGAAGTTCATTAAATTCATCTCAAATCCAGAACATTCATCATGTTCATCATCTCACTTCATGATCTTCATCTACAAACCCAACAAAATAAAAAAAAAAAACTCAACAAACCCAATAATCTACGTTCAACACTGTCTTTTCAAATACTCTTGCAGAAAATTTTCTTTTCAACCTTAGTTGCATTAAGAAAAAGTAACTTGCTTAAGATCAAAATAATTATTTTTAAAAAAAAAACTTAATGTAAAAACCTTTAGTAAAATAGTCATCTTCCACTCCATTCTTGGTAATCCACCCTTTTTCACCTTCTTAACTCTCCGCCTCCTCTCAAACACCAATCCCTCACACCCAACCTTCCCTCCCCTACACCCCCTCTCCACCTGTCGTCCACCATCCGACCCAAACAAATCTTCCACCCTCAAAATGAACAGCATCCAACAAAGGGTTTGCTCGCCGCCGTCGACCCTTAAGAGATAAGGTTAAAACCTAATGTTTTCTTATCTATGTTTGAAGATTCTTGTTTATTATAGTAAATAATATTTGGTCAGATCTGGGTATTCTAAAACCTAATGTTTTCTTAATTTTTCTATTTTTTTTTTCATTTTGCTGGTTGTGTTGTTGTTGGGTTTGCCATTGTGGTGTTTGATCTGTGTTTTTTGTGGAAGAGAGAATTGAGATCTGAAAATGGATCGTGGAGAACGATGATGATGAAAGAAGAAGGTGGGTGAAGATGTTGTGGAGAGTGAGTGAAGTGCAAAACTCTCCACTAAAATAGAACAAAACAACAACAATGGTGAGAGGAAATGAGTGTGACGATTTCGTTGTGAGGCTTTGGTTTGTTTGAGGATATTACTTGTCACTCACTTGTGTCATGTGTGAATTTGATGATTTTGTGTGTATGTGGATTAACCAATGTTTTTTTAGTATTTTTTAACGGAGAAAGAAGGGAAATCTAATGGGAGTTCTTTTTTAATTTTTCTGGGTTGGTTGATGAAGGGGAGATGAGGAAGAAGATGTATTTTCCGGATTGAAGATGAATGTGATGAATTTCTGAGTTTGATGATGAATTTTAGGGTCCGTTTGGTTCGAGAGTTTTGGAGGGGAGGGGAGGAGAGGGGATGACTCACTTTTATTTTTCAAATTACGGATATTAAAAAATAATTTTTAGAAAATTGAATTAACAACATGGTAAATGATCATATAATACTTCAAAAGCACTTAATTTATTTTAAAAAAACATTTTATATTGTTTGTAATTTAAAAAATAAAAATGAGTCCTCCCCTCTCCTCCAAAACTCTCGAACCAAACGGACCCTTAACGTTTTTTTTGACAAAAGCTAACATAAAGGATTTATTTGGCTAATATATGTTAAGGGACCAAAACGTAACATTAATAACTTATGTTACCAAAATGTAACCAACAAATAACTTAAGGGATCAAATCATTAATTAAGCCTATAAAATTCATCTATTTTAAAAAAACTTATTAAAATTGATTTTATAGAAAGACTACTCAAAATAGCTTCTCAAATGGCTTGGGCTTAAAGAAATTTATCATCAAATGAATATATTCATAAAGCGAAACTGATAGGTGATTCCCAACTTTTCTTTTATTTCCTAAGATTAATCTAAAGGGGAGGCAAGGAGAATCAGAGGTTCCAAGGCATCATCAATTGTTGAATATAAGTTCTGAATTTTTCAATAACGGTATAATATGGTTAGAGCCTTCCTTAACTAAACATATTCATGGTAATGTTGCTGATTATATGGATAATTTAAGGAAGAGTTTGGAGTATAAAGGTATTCCACTCACAAATTGACAACCACAAACAAAAACTGAGGCTAAGTGGCGATGCCCTGAGGTCATTTCATATAAAAGAAGAATCATATGCAAATGGATCACTTTTGATAATGAATTAAAGAACAGTGGGTGAAATGTGTACCAAAAAAAAAAAAAGGAACAGTGGGTGAATACTATAGCAGGAAAGGCATGAGCTATGAAATTAATGTACTTTTTAATAATGACACCAAATCGGTCTCTACCATTTCCTCTAACATGGTCATTAATTCAGTCTCTAATCCGGTATTTGAAATATGTCTCTAAAGAGTCTCTAAAATTGATCTTTTAATATTCGATCACTAATTCTGTTATTATGTATTAGCAATCATCACTTTACATGCCGATTTAAATTGATCTTTTAATCAGTCACTAATTGATCCGGTGACCAAAATTTCGGCCTCCAATAAATAGATTTTTTTAAGGAATAAATAGTTTTTCTAGTAGTGTCACTTCTAATTATATTATGCTTTAATCACTTAGCTTCCTAAGTAGTTAATCAATTATTACTGTTTTGCTATCATTATTTTTTAGCATCTTTTCCTTATAGGAATAGCATCTTCAGTGTTATATTCCTTGCATATGCATACAAAAAACAAAATAAAAGTCTAGCAACGAGATTCATTCTGCTCCAAAGACATGGATTAAATATATATAGTAGCTAGGGTTAATAACTTAGTTTGATGCTTCACTATAATTCTTATTTTATTATAATAAACGTTCTTGTAGAATCTCTTCTGACTTACTTCCACCATCTTGTTATATTATTTATTAATAATTAGAAGTTAAACCTATGTGTTTCTAGTTAAGGTTATCTAATTTCCCACTTTGGTAACTAGCTAGGTTGGGCCAAGGGCATCATATCTTGGCTTGATCGTGAAGGCAACATTTTATCGGATGTCTCCTACTTGTTGTGAATTTGAGGCTCAAATCACACGGGCAAATATCAATGACAATCAATAACCAAAATAGTCACTAGCAACAATATATCTAGATTCAATCTAACAATCAAGTGTAAGACAAAACACAATCGAACCAAAGAATAACAAGATAAAGAGAATAGAGAATAGAGAACAACACACCATGAATTTGTACCCAGTTCGGTCCAACAATGATCTACGTCTTGAGGATAAAGATCTCTTCACTTTACTATTAAAAAGTTCTTTACTAAGATAAATCTAAAATAGTTACAAGAAATTAGCTTCAACAAACTATCCAAGAGCAATCCTAATTTCTACCATTTTTTCAAATTTCTTCCTATAACAACGATTTTTGACGAACAAAAACTACCAAATTACTGAATCAATTGGGCCATGATTTTCAAAATTACACCACGATGTTGCAGAAACACAAACATCAAATTTTTTGAGTCAAAACACAACATCTATTTAATGAACGAAACCTAGTCAAGAGTGAAAAGCTTTGTTGTGTGTTCATGAGCAAATCAAAATATAACTATTTTTTATGTGTTCGTTGTTGCAATGGTGTTCCCTCTCAACAAATCTCTAACTATACTTCTGGCTTTGGAAGAAGATAATGGGCATGGGTAATTAAGATAAAGGGAACGTGAGGAATAAAGGGGAGATGAGGGAGAAAGGGAAGATTGAATGAATTTTTAGGTTTGAAACCTATTTTCTCTAAGTGTCTGGTTTTTTATGCATTAATAAATGACATTTAGGAATTTTTTGAATATTTGGATTTCCATTAAGTTATAAGTTTAAAGGATTTTCTAACCTACACAATCTCATGTATCGACTAAAAAAAAGCAATTTTGTTATGAATATATCAATTAGTGGATATTCATCCATTAACCTTTCATGTAACTCTCACTAGTGAGTGGATTGTATGTGATTATTCATTTACCTATTTGTGTCCTATATATTCCTATATTGCAATGTAAATGCACACTTATGAAGTAATGCAATATACTTTCATGTCTCTCTTTATCCATTTCTCTCTATTCTTCTATACTTTACAATATGTTGCAACACTTTAGATTAATTTCATAACACGTTATCAACACGATAGTCTATAAAAATGATGGTTTAATTACCTTAGAAATTATATTGCTATATATAAAATTCATTCTTCTCATAATCTTTTCGCTAATCTAATTCACGATCAACATAATCATGTTTTCAGGTTCTTTCTCATTGTTTTTGTTTTTGGCTTTGTTTGATTGAATTTATATATATATATATATATATATATATTGTGTATGACCGGTCACAGAGAGACATAAGCATAAGATTTGCATTTGTTACAATGAAAATTGATGGAGAAGTTAAATTAAAGAAGCAAAACAAGAACTTATAGAAAAACTTATCACTAAAATTTTACTATTGGTTGTATGTGCTATAAACTTATGTTTGCTTATGATATAGTCACCGTAAGTCCCTACCAACTATCTCTTGTTGTTATTTGTTTTAATTTAGTTTATGGAAATATTCCTTTAATTAAGTTTCTGGAAATATTGCTTTCTTGGCTTCTTACCTTATATTGTTTATTTTCCAATTTTGAATTGACTTAGATTTCGAGCAACACTTTTTGTCTTCTTGGATATGGATATTAGTGCTACTTTCCAAATTGTGGTGTTTTTTCTCTTGTGAAACTAATTTAGAGAAAAATATTACATTAGATGTTATTCTGATGATCGATAATTGTATCTAAAGATGACATATGTTTCTTTTTCAGGTTGGAGTTTTTACACATTAGGAGCTGTTATTATTACCGTCATGAGTAGCGTATTAAAATATCCATAATTTTGCATGTGCTATACTTGCATCCGTTTCTTTATTTTATGAGCATAATAAGATCAATTGATATCATTTGATGTACGGATCATTGCACACATGAGTATATTTCCTATGTGTAATCAAAAGAAGAACTAAAGTTTAACATTGAAGTGTCTTTGAATGATTGCTCAAACAATGAAGATCTTTTATGATATATTTCTTGAAGAACTATTTTTTCTTTTGATATTGAAGCATCCATGAAAAATTGGTCAGAGAATGAAATTTTTTTTATCATTGTTTATAAAGATTTGAGATATAATTCTAGAAGAACTAATAATTTAACCTCAAGCATTCAGGAAAGATTGTAAAATAAAAATATTGTGATTTTCCTTAGTCATGTTCATAGAGGTTTGTAGTTGATGAGTTCTTGACCACAATTCAAATATATAAGACATATTTGATCTTAGTATAAGTTATATCCAAGTAAAATTTTTGAGCAACAGGTACAAAAGATTGGTGTTCATCGTCTCAAAGATGATTTTTCGGTTGAGGGGAAGAAATAAATATATTCTGCACTCTTTTTCCCTTCATCATGGTTTTGTCCCTACTAAGTTTTCCTGGTAAGGTTTTTAACAAGGAAAATATATTGGCTATTGTACTCTTTTTTCTTCACTAGGAATTTTTTTTCCTAAAAGGTTTTTTTCTTAGTAAGGTTTTAATGAGGCATATCCTCGATGGACATCCCAGGGGGAGTGTTATGACTATATCAATTAGTGGATGTTCATCCATTAACCTTCCACATACTTGTAACCCAATAGTGAATGGATTGTAATGTGATTATTCATTTACCTATTTGTGTCCTATAAATAGGACCTATATTGCAATGTAAACACACACTTGTAAAGTAATGCAATATACTCTCATCTTCTCTCTTTATCCATTTCACTCTATTCTTCTATACTTTACAATATATTGTAACACTTTGGATTAATTTCATATCAAATTTCATATTATTGATTTTTTATATTGAAACAAATATCAGATCTAATTCCCCTGAAAAGATTATCGGGTCAAGTTAATGGTTGGATGATATAATTTCATTTGATATATTAAACATATCTTTTTATGACTAATTTAATGTATATTTTTTTTTAGGAAGAGATAAAACATTTTAAAAAAATAAATAGAACAGTTAATAGGAGAGAGAGAAACAAATTGTTTTTCAAGAAAAATCTAATTAATGAGACAACTTATATTGATCAAAGATTTTATCGAAAAAAAGAAAGAAAGATAAGGACTGAAACATTATCTGAAATTAAATTAAGAGATATCATAGAAGCAATTTTGCCCAACCAACATGATTAACTAAAAAACGCTTGATGATATGTTTGCAGTTAGATATATTCATCCATTATAATGATAGCGTCCAATACATTCAAATTTCAAAATGTCTAGTTACCCTTCTGAGTAATTTCCGCCGTAAATTGTTTTTTTGGTTAAGATCAGATCAAGTTCTATCTAAATTCAGCTGGGTCAAACCAAATCCATGTGTGCTAATAATCTTTTGAGTAATATTGGAGATATCATACAAACTTTAATTAGTAAGATTGGGAGTGTCGCTCATATGATAATGTGGAACCTGTGGTACATTCGTAACAAGTTGGTGTTTGATGGTATCCAACTGATAGTCCCAAATACGGTTTCATCTGTTTTTGCGCAATTGCTAGTTTCATAGCGAGCATTTGACAATATTGTTTCAACCGCATTAGTTAGGCCCACTCGTGAAGTATGCTGACAACATGGTGATAATAATGAGAAAATGGTTCTTAACGTGGATGACAACACTTTAACTAATCTAGGTAAAACATGTTACGGTGATTGGTTAAAATTTTTGAAGGAAACTTTCAATCTACCTTCTATGGTAGTGTGGGTTTGTCCAATATTTTGCATGCAGAAATTCACGCCCTTATGATTAGGATTAAGCTTTGATGGGAGGCTGATTATAAGAAACTGATTTCTTTTTCTGACTCTCTCTCCATGAAGTGCATTTATTTAGTGTCGAAGGAATTGTCAAGGCTTCACCACTACACGACCTTCTTGGAGCTCATTTGAATGTATTTGATTAAGAAGTGAGATATTTCTATTCATCATATTTTTCACGAAAGAAACTCTTGCGCGAATATAGTTGCTAAACTAGGGAATAGTCATTTAGAATCTCTTGTGATATGCATCAACCATTACTATATCTATCATCGGTCTTACAAGTTGATGCTACGGAAGTATCCTTTATTATGACAGTTTTTCCTTTGCTTTTTTTCTTTTGTTTTTTGTTTTCTCTCATGTAACAAAAAACAACAACATTAAACTTTAGAGAAATGCAAAACACTCCTACGAAGCCCATTTGTGGCATTACCTTTTGAGGCCTGTTTGGTTCAACGGTTTATTTGCAACTTATATCACAAACGTTTATGATGATAAGCTCTTATACATAAGTCCAAATAAGATATTTTTATAAAATAAAATAAAATTGTTTTTCTGGAGCACAGCTGCAGAGACTAATCCTCGAGTCAGCTAAAAGAGACCCACACTATCTCATCTAAGCGCTCTTGGGTAAATTAAATTGTTTTTGTATATAAAATTAGTTGTTTCTATAAGTTATATTGGAGAAATTCATTTAGGTTGGTTTGATGTTGTTGACTTGAGATCGTGCTCCTCCTCAAATTCTCAATTTGATTCCCTCGATGTCAATTTAGATGAGTTAGTTTAGTTTTTTTTTTTAAAAAGAAAATAAGTTATATTGGAGAACATATGAACATAAGACCGTAAAAAGCTTGTGAAAATTGTTGTAAGTTTTCACAAACGGTCTTAGAAAACTTATTTTTGTAGATATTATATAAGTCAATCGAGACTAACCCTTAATCACCAACTCAATAGTTCACAATTCCTATGGGTGCGTTTGTTAGTTATATTTGTAGATTCCAGGGGTTAACATGATAGAAATATACATGTCTATGTTTGTTACAAGTAGGGGTGGAAATAGGCCAGGCCGCCTGCCAGGGGCCTATGGCCCGGCCTACTTAAAGTCCGGCTCGGCCTAACTCGTTTATTAAATAGGTTAGGACTCAAACTTTTTAAAAAGCTCATTAATTTAAATAGGTCAGACTAAAACTTATAAAAAAGCCTACTAGACCTATCAGGCCGGCCCATATATGTGTAATTATATATACTACGTTATATAATACACGCGTATTAGCCTCTACAAAATACATTATATAATACACGCGTATTAGCCTCTACAAAATGGATGTGATAACTCTACAAAATTTTATTGGATATACTTGCAATATATATATGCTAATAAAGTTGGGGAAAATGGATGTACATGCTTTACAAAATTTTATTGACTTATTAGCATTTTAAAAAATATATGTTTATTAGCTTTTTTATAAATAAGTCAAATGTTATATTTAAAATTGTTATTACAAATTAGACTTATAGACAGGGTAATAGGCCAGAGCAGACTTTTAAAAAGGTCAGGTCAGACTTAAAATAAAGTCTTTGAGAGGCTAATAGGTCAGACTCAGACTTTAGTTTTTTCAACTAGACCCGACGTATTTAAGCAAAATCCAGCTCGGCCGGCCTATTCCCACCCCTAGTTACAAGTTTACTAAATTTTGTTCCGTATATAAAATGTTTCTGGGAATAGAAAATTTTTCCCAAAGAAAAAGGTGAGAATAAAGTTCCCATGAAGATGAGAATAAATTCATATGTAAACTAACTATTATAATCCTTAAAAATTTTAAGATTCATGAGAATATTATAATGTTAACCAAACATCTTTTTTCTAAATACTTTGAAATAAAACTCACATCTTTATATTCCAAAGAATGTTATTCCTAGGAATAAATTTGGTAAACTTGAAACAAACACGCCCCATGTCTTTGGAGTTGGGTTTGATTAACCCTGCAAAATCAGTGTTTGGTAAAATGCCTGTTGGAGATTTGATTTCTTGGAACTCTTTGCTTACAGAGTTACTTGAGGGCTGGTGAAATTGTCTTGGCTCGTGAGGTGTTTGATGAAATGCCTCAGAGGGATGTTGTTTCTTGTAATGCTATTATGACTGATGGGTAAGGGAAAAGTGGGAAATGTGAGCCTGCCGAGGAGGTTTTTATGGCTATGAGTGTAAGAGATATGGTTACATGGACAAATATGATTTTTGTTTTTGTTTTTAATCATCAACTAATGAAAATGTTTGAGGTCTATGAAGCACATGCACAGACGCGACACACACATCAACACCATTAATAATTTTAGAAAAAATGACATAAATAAATGTAATCACATATATCAGTATTGACACCACACATGTCGGACACACGACACATCTTCGATCAGAGGTGTCGGTGTTAGAGTTTGAGCTTCTTTAAAGACATGTTGGGTTTAGGGGTTTGACCTGATGCCCCTGTTATTGTTGGTGTGCTTGCTGCAATTGCTGGCTTGGGTTTTGTTGAGGAAGGGAAATCATGCAAGTGAAAGACAAGATAGTTCCCAAAATTCAGAATTGTGGGTGCATTATTGACCTTAATCCTAGAACAGATTGATTAGAAGAGGCACTTGGGGATTACACGCGATATGCCTTTCGAGGCTGGTGTTTTGATTTGAAAGAATATTCTCAGTGCTTGCTTGAAGGACAATAACTTTGTAATGGGGAAAACTGCTGCATTGCAAGATATTGAATTGGCTCCAGAAGATTGAAGTTGTTATGTTCTTCTCTCCAATACCTATGCCAAAGAAAGTAATTGGGATGAAGTGAATAAGGTTAGATCAATGATGAGGAAAAAGAGGGTTAGAAAAATTCCCGGATGTAGCTCCATTCATGTGGTTGGGAAAGTCCATGAGTTCTTTGTGAGGAAGGCTATGAATGTGGAGTATGATCAAAATGGTCCATCTAAGTTAGAGGAGGTTGTGTCTGAGTTGAAGTTGGAGGGATATGAACCTGAATTTAATCAAGTTTTTTTAGATATCAAAGACGATGAAAAATAGAGTCGACTGATTTTCACAGTAAGAAGATGACTCTTGTCTTTGGAGTGTTGAGTATCCTATAAAAAATTCTCAATTACACGGTGAGAAACTTAAGAATTTATTATGATTGTCACACATTCGTGCAGCTGGTTTCGAAAGTCTACAATCGTAGGATTATTATCAGACATGACTGTTTTCACGATTTTCATAAGGGTTTCAGTTCTTGAACAAATTATTGGTAACTTTGCCTTATGTTGTGGTTTCAGATGATTTCTTACTCCTTGGAAAAATTACGATATACCATATGATGTCTTGAAGGGGATATTAATAGCATATGTTTAAAAAATCTTATTGAAACTTATCGTATGACGTAAACACAGTCGTAAATATTTATTTGAACTTGTAAAATTATTTGATTTGATGTACATTTATAAGTTGTCTTTAGCAAATTATAACAAGATTTTCACTTGGGCCCCATCCCTTCTTTGGTGTGGCACGTTTAATCAATCTGGTTTTTTTTAATCTAATATTAGTAAGAAAGGAAAGTGATGACAGCCCTCTTTTTAACACTATATTTTCAACACTTATTTTTTTACTACCTCCGTTCCTTTTTAATTGTCACATTTTGACATTTTACACAAATCAAGACAAACTATAAATGTCACTACTTTTGATACAATAATTTATATTTTTACTATAATAACCTTATTCATTTAATATATCATCTCATATATTTCTCTCTCCGTAATAAATAACTAAGGATAATATTGGTAAAACAATATTTAAAGTTGCATTGAACTTTGAAAGTGACAGTTAAAAAGGAACAAAAAATTTCTTCAAAAGTGACCATTAAAAAGGAACGGAGGGAGTATTAGTTAAAGTTTACGTTGCCGAGGTCACACCACGTTATGCGGGACTTTCTGAAATGGTAGGACGTACTTCAGTTTTATACAATAAAGAGAATTTGTTAAAAAGAGAGTTTGTTTTAGAGTGAGTGTTATTAGCAAATATATTTTTCTCGTAGAGAGTTTGTCCTCTCTCTCTATTTCAACAAGAGAACCAAGGGTGAACAGATGTTCATCTACAGCTTTTGAAAGCAGTTGCAGTTACATAAAGTCGGTAAAAAGGTACACACTCTTTGCTTTGATGAGTCTGAAGTTAGAAATTAAACTAGTAGTAATTGAAATGGTTTATAAACCAGGTTGAGTTTTCTGTTTTGTTTGAGTCCCAATATATAAGATTAGCATAAAATTGACAAAATATATTTAAGACTCATGATAAAATTTAATTAAATCTGTATGTAAAAACTTTACATCAAATCAAGTAATTGGATTCAAGTAGTTATGACTTATGTGCTCCACCAACGGACGAATTGGTTAGGGAACTTGAGTTCAGTCATGGGTGAAACAATTATTGATCATTACTTACCGATCAACCGAACTCTAGAGTACTGCATATCCTTTTCCCTGAGAATCGGAGGATTAACACAAAAATAAAAAAAAAACTCACTTAGGTTGGTCTAACTGGTGTTACCTTGAGACTTTGGAGTGTGCTACTCTTAAAGTCGCAGGTTCGATTCTTCCCGGTACGGCGGTACCAATTTCGATGGGTTAATTTGATTTCTTAAAAAAAAAAAAAACACAAAAATCATAGATTAAAACTCAAGAGTACTGCATACCTTTTCCCTGCATACGTGTTTTGTCATGAACAGTCCTTATAGCAAAAATCAAAGATTAAAACTGAATTTGAAAACGACAAATCCAATAATTTCAAAGGATAGTTGTGATTATTATATGCTTAATAATTTTATTGTTTTGTAGATTATGCTATAGGAGCCAGAATCCCCCTGTATTTTATATAGACCTTATAAGCAGAGAGACATTGCTAAGTAATTCAGAAAATAGCAGCCATGGATCCACATTCTTCTTTGCATATAGCAATGTTTCCATGGTTTGCAATGGGACACCTAACTCCATATCTTCACCTCTCAAACAAATTAGCTAAAAGGGGACACAAAATCTCTTTCTTCATCCCCAAGAAAACACAAACCAAGTTAGAAAATTTCAACCTTTACCCAAACCTTATCACCTTTTACCCTCTCAATGTTCCTCACATTGAAGGCCTACCCTTTGGTGCTGAAACCACTTCAGATGTCTCTCTCTTTAGTCCACTCATCATGACAGCTATGGATCAAACACAACCTCAAATTGAACTTCTTCTCACTCAACTAAACCCTGAAATGGTTTTCTTTGATTTTGCCTTTTGGCTACCAAAAATTGCTCAAAATTTAGGAATTAAATCTTTTCAATACTGGATTGTTAGTCCAGCAACAATGTCATATACTACATCACCAGCAAGGATGTGTAAAGGTATAAAGTTGACTGAATTTGATCTTATGAAACCCCCAAAAGGGTACCCTATTTCATCCTTTAATCTATATTTTCATGAAGCAAAGTTCCTTGCTTTAAAAAGAAATTTTGAATTTGGAAGTGGAATAATTTTTTATGATAGGATTTTTAATGGTTGAGCTTAAGTGATGCAATTGGGTTCAAAGGGTGTAGAGAAATTGAAGGGCCTTATGTTGATTACTTAGAACAAGAGTTTGGTAAGCCTGTTCTTCTTTCAGGACCTGTTTTACCTGAACCACCTAAAAATACTTTAGATGAAAAATGGGGTTCTTGGCTTGGTGGATTTAAAGATGGTTCATTAGTTTATTGTGCACTTGGAAGTGAATGGAAATTATCACAAGATCAGTTTCATGAATTGTTGTTAGGACTAGAGTTAACAGGTTATCCATTTTTGGCAATTCTTAAACCTCCTGTTGGGTTTGAGACGGTCGAAGATGCTTTGCCAGAAGGGTTTAGAGAAAGGGTTAAGGAAAAAGGGATTGTTCATAGTGGATGGATACAGCAACAATTGATTTTGGAACACTCGTCCGTTGGTTGTTTCGTAACACATTGTGGGGCTGGTTCGTTGACAGAGGGGTTGATAAATAATTGTCAGATGGTGTTGATGCCACATTTAGACAGTGATCATATCATTAATGCAAAGATTATGGGTAGGGACTTGAAGGTTGGAGTTGAAGTGAAGAAGGGTGAGGAAGATGGATTGTTCACTAAGGAAAGTGTTTGTGAAGCTGTGAAAATTGTGATGGATGATGAGAATGAGATTGGCAGAGATGTTAGGAATAATCATGATAAATTGAGGAACCTCTTATTAAGCCATGATTAGGAGTCATCTTCTGTTGATGTTTTCTGTGAGAAGCTTCAAGAATTAACCAGGTGATTTTCTAATTAGTAGAAACTGTATCCAATTGTAATATATTGTTGTATGAGTATATGGGTTCAATAAAAAATATGTGTATTTTGATCAATCTGATTGGATTCATATAAAAAATTGTGTATTGATAACCTGTAATATGATCCTAACTAGTGAATGAATTTGTTGGGCTATGTTGTGTATTGATAACCTCTAATATGATCCTTCACAGCTTTGCACACACTTTCTTTTGTAAACACTAAACAACCCATCTTCATCACCTTTCTCAACTTCTACACCAACCTTGAACTTTGTACTCATCACTCTTGCATTCATGATATGATCGGAACCAAGACTTGGCAATAGCACCAACTTACACGTGTTAACAAGTCCCTCAGTTATAGAAGCATCTCAACAGTGTGTTATGAAACATCCAACAGAAGGGTGTTCTAAAATCAATTGTTGTTGAATCAAACTTCCATAAACAATCCCTTTTCCTTCAACCCTTTCATTGAACCCTTCAGGTAAAGCTTCTTCAATTGACTCAAATCCAATAGGAGGCTTAAGTGATGCAAGAAATGGAAAACCTCTTAACTCAAGACCAAACAACAACTCTAGAAACTGATTATGCTGTAATGGACTTTCACTTCCATATGCACAATAAACCACAGAACCATGTTTGGTGGCTCAGGTAAAAGAGGACCTGAAAGTAGAACAGGTTTCCATAAACAGTTTGAAGATAGTCAGCATATATCCCATCGATTTCTCTACAACCTTCGAAACATACTGCATCTTACAAGTTTTTTCCTATTCCAATGCGATCGTAGAATAGAACACCACTGTCCACTGCCAAACTCTAGTTTGCTTACTGAAGATAAGAATTGAAGTTCGTGTGAATGAAACTTAATGTATGAATCATCAGGGAACTCTGAAGGTTGTTTCTTGAGATCAACTTCAGTTAAATCTCTTCCTTGGTTTTGTCTTTGTATATTTCCAACGTAAGCTTGTAATGTTGGACCCAATATCATGTATTGGTGACTTTTGATGCCAAGGTTTCTGGTTATGTTTGGGAGCCAATATTGGAGATCAAAGAAAACTATTTTTGGCTTTAACTCCTTCAAAAGAAGTTCAATTTGTTTATATGTTTGGTCCATGGCTGTAGCAATAAGAGAGAACAAAGAAAATGGTACATCTGAAGTTGTTTCAGCGTTATGAGGAAGGCCATTAACATGAAGAACTGTGATAGGGAAAAAGTCAATAAGATTTGGATGAAGGTTTAGATGTTGTAACTTGTTGAGTATGTTTTTAGGGATGATGAATGATATTTTGTGTCCCCTTTTGGCTAGTTTGTTTGAGAGGTGGAGATATGGGGTGAAGTGTCCCATAGAAAACCATGGAATGTGCAACGAATTCAAAACATTCTTTGGTCTTAAAAACAAGAAACAAACTCCACTAACTTAGAATTCATGAAATATTAATCTAAAAGAGGGAAAATACTTGAATGGCATGTCATGAACATCCACAGTATGATCAAGAAGTTTGATTATTAGAAACCTATTGCTGATTTAGGATGTACTAGTTGGGATATCAATTAACAAGCAGCTAAAGCAATCAATCTATTACTGAACAAAGCATTGGTTAAGAGGATTCACCATCAACCCTATAATATGTGATTGGTCAAATCCAGTACATTATAGACTAATTATGATAAAGTGAGGAATCTCTTATTAAGCCATGATTTGGTGTCAACCTGTGCAACTGGTTTCAAAAGTCTACTATCGTCGGGTTATTGTCAGTTCCTGCAGAATGCATTGGTAACTTTTCCTTATGCTGTGGTTTCTGATGATTTTTTACTCCTTGGAAAAATACTATATACCATATGATATCTTGAAGGGGATACTAAGAGCATTTTAAAAAATCTTATTTAAACTTATCGTATGACGTAAACGCTGGCGTAAATATGTATTTGAACTTGTCAAATTATTTGATGATACATTTATAAGTTGTTTTGTCTTTAGCAAATTATAACAAGATTTTCAAGATAAGCTATGGGATAAAGTTCAGCTTAATATAGGAAAAATGTTGGTTAGGAAAGGCCTTTCACTTTGGCCCCATCCCTTCTTTGGTGTGGCAAGTTTTACATCCATGTGGTTTTTTTTCATCTAATAATAGTAAGAAAGGAAGTGATGGCAACCCTCTCTTTTTACACTATATATTAAACACTTGCCTTTTTATTAGGTAAAATTTATGTAGGTGAGGTCACACCACGTTATGCGGGACCTTTCAAAATGGTAGGACCTACTTCAGTTTTATACAATAAAGAGAATTTGTTGAAAGTAGAGTGTTACTAGCAAATATGTTTTTCTCAAGAGAGTTTGTCCTGTCTCATATTACACTTGTTTTCTTGTTTATCATCTGAACCCCACACACACTATCTCTCTCTATTCCAACAACAGAACCAAGGGTGAACAGATGTACATCCACAGCTTTTGAAAGCAATTGCAGTTACATAGAGTCTGTAAAAAGGTATACTCTCTTTGCTTTGATGATTCTGAAGTTAGAAATTAACCTAGTAGTAATTGAAATGATTTATAGACCAGGTTGAGTTTTCTGTTTTGTTTGAGTCCCAACATGTTATTACTAATACTCTTTTTGTCTCTACTAGACAGACACATAAAATTTTAAGACTCAACTCTTATGTAATACAATATATAATTGACAGTATAAAGTTTGAATCAAAAATGAAAATTGATGTTTTAAAGTGTGGTGTAGCTAATATTTTTTAAGTGTTCATTGTTATATAACTAGATAGGAATCACAATTTTCTGTGTATCAATAACATGTTTCGTCTGTATGGCAATTTCCATTAATACTTTTAAGAGTAAAAACAATAAAAAGTTGAGAATGCCAGCACCTTGGTATCCATCTACTGAAGTATATTTTCTGTTTCTGGTTCTGCTATTCTTTTCTCTGTTCCTAATAATTTAAATTATCGAAGGAGAAAATGATCTTGACCATAACTTTGACTGGTGTTGATACAAACAGCAGCAATATAATATACGTTGCTTCTTTAAAATGTATTTACATTGTTATCATGATGACGATGATTGATAGTCCTTTTTTTCATAGAGAGGGTAGTTTTGTAGCAGATGTTTTGGCCAAGAATAGTCATAATCTGACTAGTTTTTCTGTACATTGGTGGTCTTTGACACCTTTTTTCTTAGGACCTTTTCTTTCTAGGGATAGATCTGGTTTTTCTTTGCATAGGTTATCCACTTTGTAACTCTGCTGTATTGGTTCAGGCCTCTCCTGTCTTTTATTTTACTGCTTTGATAAAAAAGATGGTCCTTTTTTTTCCAGCAATGATTAATCGAATGGCAGTGGCAGTGGTGGTGATTCTCATAGGGTGGGCTTATATGGCCTTAAAGCCGCCTCCACCAAAAACATGTGGATCCATTAATGGTCCTCCAGTTACTTCACCTAGAGTGAAACTCAATGATGGGAGACATTTGGCCTACCGGGAGTTTGGCTTTCCAAAGGAAAAAGCTAGGTACAGGATCATTGTCGCTCATGGATATGCCAATTCTAAAGATACACATTTGCCTGTTTCTCAAGTAAGAATTTGCTCCTTTTATTTACTCTTATTATGTCTGCTTTAATCAGCTATATGGCCATTTATGTATAAGCTATTTCTATGACGAAAGATAAAATAAAGTAAAATTGTTTTGTTATAAACTATAAACTGTTTTTATAAGCTATTCTGGAGAGCTTTTGGAAGTAAGCTAAAATCAACTTATAGATATGCCATAAGTGGTTTCCTTAAACTCTCCCAAATAGTCTCACAAGTGCTTATGTGTCAATACATAATCTCAGTTAAGTGCTTTGTGAACGTGCTGCAGTTTATTGAATAACTTTATAAATTTTGTTTATTTAACATAACCATTATGTTTTTGCTCTTATGTAGGAACTTATTGATGATCTTGGGATATATTTCCTTCACTTTGACAGAGCAGGTTACGGTGAGAGTGATCCATATCCATCACGTTCAGTGAAGAGTGAAGCATATGATATTCAAGAACTAGCAGATAATTTGCAGATTGGGAAAAAATTCTATATCATTGGAATGTCATTGGGAGCTTACTCTGTTTGGAGCTGCCTAAAATACATTCCACATAGGCATGTTAATTGCTCACTTGTAGCTTCATTTTGCTTACTGCTCTCAATAATAATCGTGAAATGATTTTTGCATAACCAAATTTAGATAACTTTTGAAGTGATTATACACTTCAAATAGGTAGTTAATTACGTTCAGTAAATGGTTAATGGATATACTAGTGTCGAAACTCATTAACCATCGAAGTAACTTCATTAACCACAAATTTCGACATGGTTAACCGTCATTTTTAGGTGTTCAACTACATCTAGATTTAAACAACTGAAAATTGTGGTTATTCACGCCAAAATCGCAGTAATGAAGCTAACACCTGACATGTTCATTAACCATCTATTGAACGTAACCACCTATTGAAAATGCTTTAACCACTTAGACTGTTGTCGCAAAAGTTGTCCAGTTTTTGTTGTTCTAAATGTAACATAGTTTCGCAGATTACTGGGAGCAGCCTTGGTAGTTCCATTTGTAAATTATTGGTGGCCATCATTTCCTGATAATCTATCAATAGAGGCATTTCAAATGCTCCCTCTGTCAGACCAATGGACATTTAGAGTTGCACATTACTCCCCTTGGTTATTCTATTGGTGGATGACTCAAAAATGGTTCCCTTCATTGAGTTTCACAAATATTGAAATGTTCTCTTCTGATGATGTAGAGATCCTCAAGAGCCTCTCAGAAGCCCCAGACAATGGCCAGGTAGCTAGCTATATAATTTGTCATTGCCATTGGCATTCTGTTTCTGACACTGATGAATCATGATAATATAAATTGTATTTGCAAATAATATACCAAGTGTTATTTTAATATTCAGGAGAAAATAACTCAGCAAGGTGAATATGAATCATTACACCGAGACATAATTGTGGGTTTTGGAAAGTGGGAATTTGGTCCAACAGAGATAAGAAATCCATTCCCTGAGAATGATGGTACAGTCCACATTTGGCAAGGGTTTAAAGACAGGATCATTCCTTATACGCTGAACCGCTACATCTCACACAAACTTCCGTGGATTCATTATCACGAGCTTCCTGACGGAGGTCATCTGTTTATCTTTAAGAATAATCAATGTGAATCCATAATTAGAGCACTTGTACTTTCATAAGGTACTTATATGATATGATGTGGTGTCTGTTGTAAAGTATAATAGTCTACATAAACTCTTGTGCTTGTCCATATGATATAGATAGTAAATTCTATTAAAAATTGCAATATATTTTTATGAAGTGGTGTATATGGTATACTAAGACAGGTTAATGATATGATGCACAAGTGGTATAAGTCCTGTACTACATTTTTTTTTACCATTAGATCATTAAATCCCACCATATTTTGTGATGCACTCTCACCACCTAATCTATATGGAAAACTGATCCAATTGTGTTTACTTTCTCAAGTGAATAACATTGTTTGGATCACATAATTATATATTTCCTATGTTAATTTGCAAGTATCAAAGAAAGAAATAGCCTGATAAAAAGTTCAACAGAAATTCTTTGTTGACCTGAAAACACCTTGAAGGTCACCAGGGCACTGCTGTCATCAGCATACCTACAAGCTGCTAGACAACTTTTCTTGCACCAGAAATGCACCAGCTCAAATATAAACATATACACAGAATTGAATTGCACCAGAAGGAACTAAAACCACATCGAAACAAACCAGATTACACCGGAACACATAAATCACCACGATGTTTATGTTGCCATATGACTGCTGGTATTTTCTTTTTTGACAAACAATAATTAAATTATTGACTTGTGAACCAATGTTTTATTTGTCAATTTTTCTTATTTTCAAATCCATTTTAGTGAATTTATTATTAGTGAGTTTACGCTTTTGTATGATGCATGCTCGCAGCTACAGAAGAAGTCATCTAACTTAACTCTCATCTATTGATTTCCTATTCCTGCAATGGCCTTATTGAGATTTCTTGTTCCATAAGAAAAGAATTGAAGAAAAAATTCTGTCTCTTTGCGTATAAACATAATAGAGATATTGGTGTATTTTATACGTAAGGTGCTATTATAAGTAGTAGTTTTTTTTATAAGATAAGATTTTTGAAGGATTTATGAGATAAGATATTAGTCCAATGTGCACAACATCTGATAATAAACCAAGACAATATATAATATTCATTAGTAAAATATAGGATAGTAGTATAAAGTTCACATAAATTAATATTGATATTATTTTTAGTCAAGGTTAATTAATAAGCTAAGTTTTTCTATACATGTATTCAATCCGGAGGATTTTAAAAGACTTTTTTATTATGAAAAAAATTTGGTAGTATTCAATCAAGACTCTACATGTTTTAAAAAAAGTCATGTGGTATTTAATCAAGACTATTTGTCACTTAAAAAAAGTCTCGTGGTATTCAAAAACTCTATAATTTTGATGGATTGTGTAATAAATTGGATTTTGTGGGATTTCTTAGTGATTTTTTTGGACTGGTTTTCAGTCAAAAAAATGTTCGAACCGATGAATTCTTCGTTGGTTCGGTTTGGTTTTCACTCTTTTTCAAAAAAGGAACCAAACCAAACAAATTGGTTTGGTTCGGTTTGGATCGGGTCGGTTGATCGGTTTATTTGAAAATAGAATTAAAAAATTCATATTATCTCAAATTTGTATTTCATGGACACAACATACATCATACTAAAATATTTCATGGAACTTTGTATTTCATATTGTGTTTTTTCATGTTCTCTATTTTTCAAACAACTTTTTATAACCAAGAGATGGAAGATCTTAGTGGTGGTAAGGAACGATGGGTTAGGTGTGGTTGACGGCTAGGGTTTCTTTTTTAGAAGAAATGAAATAAAATCTAAGTAATGAGATGAGATAATGATGGGAGAAAGTGAATGGATTGAGGAGTATTTTATGTTGGGCTTTAATTTTGGATCTAATCATAAGTGTGTGAGGAGGGATAATATTAGTAAAACGGGGAGTGGGGTTACCATCGGTTCGGTTCATCGGCTTCTTGGATCTCAAAATGAAAAACCGATAATCAAACCAAACAAGGTCGTTTTAAATTGGTTCGGTTTGGTTTTGAACCGAACCAGACAAGGTCGGATACTTTTTCAGTTTGGTTCGGTTTGGACTTTCGGTTTTGTCTGAACCACTTACACCCCTAATGTTTTGAGAGTATTGTGAAAGAGAATATGTTGTAATCATTTCTCTTTAATGGTTCCTTAATATTCATAAAGTCTTTTGAAATCTTATAAATCTATAAAGTCATTTCAAATCCTTTAAAATCTTATGATATAAATCTTTTGAAATCCTAATTGTAAATCTTGATATTCTTTTAAAATCTCTAAAGTCATTAAAATCTTACAAAGTCTTTTAAAATCTACGAGACTTTTTTAAACAAAAATTGTTCTTTAAAATCCTAGTCCAATACAACCCCTAACAAAAAAGCAATGCTATTTGAACGCGATTTTTGCCCACATTGTATGTAACAACTCAGGTGATACAAAACATAATCTCAACCATTCATTTACCTTTTCCTCTCTCTTTTCTGTTATGTGATTTTCCTTTCTTCTATGTGGATTAATCAATCATTGAATTAAGAAAATGAAAGATGACTCAATAAAAAGAATATAAGATGATCCAAATCCCAAGACAATGCGGGTCTTGCACGAAATCTAAGAAGAGCCGCAAAATTATTAAAAATGCCAAATGGAATCACTAATCGCATACAACTACGTTGTTGGTGTCAATTTTTGTGTTCATTTATCATTTCTCATAAAAAAATTACAGTGTTAATTTACGCCTTCAAACACATATTTGAATAATTGACTTGTCTGGTCTTATACAAAACGTTATTTTGACCCAAAAAGTTGACACAAAAGACACTTGTAGATTTTAGGCAAAATTACATTTGTAGTCCCTTAACTTAATTTAAAGAAACAATTTGGTCCTTAATATTTTTTTCATTGCAATTTTGCCCTTTTGAACAATTTGCATATGAATTTTCAAACTTAAAATCTAAAAATCAAACCAAAAGGGAAAAAATACAATGAGAAAAAGATAAAGGATGTCACAAATGTAATTCTGACTAGATTTTAAGAATTTATTAATTTCTTATCTCTTTCAATCAAATTAACATTTAAAATAAATGTATTTTTATACCGTATTTGTATTTGTATATGATAATTTTTTTTTATCTACCCATGAAATAGGAAAATGAGAGATGACTCAATAAAAAAGACATTAGAAGATCCAAATCCCAAGACAGCGTGGATCTTGCATTAAATCCAAAATGAGTTATACAATTATTAAAAATGCTAAATTGAATCACCGACTGTAGACAAATACGTTGTTGGTGTCAATTTTTGTTTTCAATTATCATTTCTCATACAAAATGTTATTTTGACACAAAAACTTGACACAAAAAATCGTCGATTTTAAGATTTTATACTTTTTTTAATTAATTTCTTCTCTCTTTTAATCAAATCGACATTTTAAGATTCGAAAGATCATTGAACGGTCTTATAGCATAGCTTCGGAGATTATGACGTATTAAAGAAGGAAAAAAAAAAAACATAACTTTAATAGGGTCACACACAAACACAAAAAAGAATATTCTTAATACATCTGGGTATAAACCCAGGAACAGTTATGTCATTGTGGGGCCTGAGAGTAAAAATGACAGCAAAATCATTAATAATCTGCTACTTACTTTTTTTTGGTTACAATAATCTGCTACTTACAAAAATACCTAATTATCCAA
The DNA here is from genome assembly GCA_018208015.1 of Medicago ruthenica. Classification (NCBI taxonomy): domain Eukaryota; kingdom Viridiplantae; phylum Streptophyta; class Magnoliopsida; order Fabales; family Fabaceae; genus Medicago; species Medicago ruthenica. The sequence continues at coordinate 87,341,191 of CM031372.1, forward strand.
AAATTCTAAGTACTATTTTTTTAACTAAAAAATAAAAGATTTTTTATAATATTTTTACTTTTGGGTTACCATTTAAATTGATCTCTAAAACAAAAATATAAATTCAAATGCATCTTTCAGCATAAAAATAAAATAAAAATCATTGATCAAAATTAAAATACATCAGCTAAAAACATCATAATCAGACTAATAATTAAGAGTTGAAATAACTTATACACAATCCTAAGTTGAAATAGTATATATATATATATATATATATATATATATATATATAGGAAACCAATCTGAATATAGTAGCTTTTAATGTGAAGTTCCAATCTGGCAAATAACCAAAAAAGTTAACAATTGGCAAGAATATACATAAAAAAGATGCTCCTAGCTGATGGAACCTTTCAAAGGATATCCCTCCAAATGAAATAACATGAAGTCATTAACAAAATGAGAAAGTGAATAAGAAAGACATATATACAAACTTCTCTATTTTTTTATTTTTAAGGACGAAATATTGAAGAAGCCAAATTCAGCTCCCATATAAAAACTATAGTCTATTGTACAAGGTCCATAATTCATTGAGAAAATGAAAAGAATGAGACATTTTCTTAAGCTTATAACTGAAAATCAACAAGGTCAGACACGTAAGTTATGTAGAGGTTTCTGTCAGGTAACAAAAACATCTTAGTATTATTAATTATATATATGTTTTTTTTTTCTTGTTCTTCTTACATATCTATGTGATCATTATGCAAAATAAAATGATTTTTAAGATACATTTTATTCATTTTTCTTTATGATTTTATTAGGGAACTCAACTTTCACCAAACCAAGATGATTCAACAGATGATTTTTCTATGGTTTCACCAAGAATTAGACTTAGAGATGGTAGACACTTGGCTTATGTTGAGAGAGGTGTACCTAAAGATAAAGCAACATACAAGATCATCATTGTACATGGTTTTGGTAGCTCTAAAGAGATGAATTTTCTGGCACCTCAAGTAATTAACTTAATCTCTATTGCTCAAATAAATTGAACATTCTATGTTTTGGATTTAGATCTAATTAGCGTTAGAGATTAATTTTGATACACTGTCAATGTTAAAAATTGTTAGATTTTTGACAAATCACAACCATTGATATGTATGAATTTAGAAGTGTTTATGGTTAAAGTCAAACATTTTCAATGATCAGATGGTTCTAGTTGATTGTCAGTGAAAAAAACTTTACACTGACAGTGTATACTATAGAAAGAAAGTCTTTATTAGGTGTACTATTGTACTACTTAGAGTGAAAATGAAAATTTGTCTTTGAAGAAATGAAACAAGTGGAATAGATTCAATATGATTAGGAACTTAAAAACAATCAGAAGTAACACTTGTACACAAATAAGAGTATTTGGTATTCCTTTCTAGCGTATATAATTGGTAGTGATTTGTTGGCAGTGTACAACATTTTACAACAGTGTATCAAAATTATATTCTGACTATGATATGATGATTCACATAGGAATTGATAGATGAATTAGGAATTTATCTTCTACAATATGATAGAGCTGGATATGGAGAAAGTGATCCAAATCCCAAACGTTCACTGAAAAGTGAAGCACTTGACATTGAAGAACTGGCTGATCAGTTGCAAATTGGAGCAAATTTTTATGTAATTGGAGTCTCAATGGGTTCATATGCTACTTGGAGTTGTATAAAATATTTGCCACACAGGTAAATAAAGACATTACATTACAATACTCAAAATATGTATTTCTAATTTTTCCACTTTGGCTTAGTTATATTATTAACTTCAGAGTAAATAGTCATTTTGGTCCTTAAATGTGAGTCGTTGTCCATATAATTCCTGAATATATCGAAATTGCAAAAATATCACTGAGTGTGTTTTCTTTTAGTAATTCATGGATCAAACTTATCATGGAACTAATTCTAGTACTAATGACTAACAACAGATGCGTTTGAGGATTCTTTTGTAATTTTGATACATTCAACGATTATATGAGTCGTCTCACATGTTTTAGGACCAAAATGATTATTTACTCAAAACTTAATCCTAAGTTTACCAAAAAGAGCAACTTGTGCAGGCTTGCAGGGTTGGCACTAATAGCACCAGTTATCAACTATAGATGGCCATCTCTCCCTGGGAGTTTGATAAGAGAGGACTATAGGAGGAGGTTAATTAAATGGGCACTATGGCTTGCAAATCACTGTCCTAAACTATTACATTGGTGGGTGACTCAAAAGTGGCTACCTTCAACTGCTGTCATAGAAAAAAATCCAACATTCTTCAACAAAAATGATATAGATATTTTGAAGACTATTCCAGGGTTCCCAATGTTTTCTAAGGTAAAAATTACTTCATATGTCTCATTTAGTGTTCGTAATGCACACATTTTGAGAAAATCATTAATTTCAATCATTTTTGAGGTAAAATAATCTCTATTGATGAAAATGTCTGTAGTAAGTTATCCAATGCATTTATACACTCGGAACATCAGTGACCGTTGTATAGAGATCAGGACAGTCTAGATTTCAATGCATATTTTGAGATGGAAGAACATGTTTTATGTGAATGTAACTTCTCTATGAAGGTAATGTTGATCATATTATGTTCCTACATACAGGACAAGTTAAGGGAACAAGTTGTTTTCGACACACTTCGACATGATTGGAGAGTAGCTTTTGGAAAGTGGGAATTTGATCCAATGAAGCTAAGCAATCCATTCCCTCACACACATAGTTCATTTCATATTTGGCAAGGACATGAAGATAAAGTTGTGCCCTCTGAACTCCAAAGATTTGTTTCAGGGAAGCTACCATGGATACAATATCATGAAGTTCCAGATGGTGGTCATTTAATTATATACTACAAGGGCTTGTGTGAGGCTATTTTGAAGGCACTTTTACTTGGTCAAGAAAATCATGCATATAAACCTAGATCTTCTTTGTTATTCAAAGATGAATGTTATCAAGAAACTATCTAGCACACTTTTTTTTTACTCATTTATTCATTATTGGAAGAAATTCATGTAGATGTGTTATAAAAAGTGTGTTGGAGAATATTTTATAAGTAGTTTATTCTTTTTTAATTTGTCATGATTTCATAATTTAATATGTTTATTGTTAACTGGTTTTTTAGGAGAATTGTATAAAGTATAAACTACACTAGTATTAGTCCAAAGAAAATTTCTACTGTGATTGGCAAAAAAGTATTCTATCATAACAGAAGAAGAAATAATTTATACCAAGTCCTAAGTTTAAACAAGCACAAAAAAAAATTACATTTGGTGAACAATATGAATAGAAACTGAAGTTCCAATATGACAAACCATAAACTAAAATGATTTTATTTAGATGTAAAAGAAAAGTGAGGACAGAAGAAGCGCACACAAAAGCTGTAGTGTTACTTTAATTAATAATAATTTTCTATTTTTCCAAAAAAAATAATTAAATAATTGATTCCAAGTTTTTGAATTCTTGTATTTACCTGTATTTGATTTATCTATGAATGTGGAACTGAGCAAAGCAAAAGAAGATTTATTATTACTTACTGGAATATCACAATATAGTTTGTCATGGGAAAAACACTAGTTTGGAACATGGACCCTCTGCAAATTTTTAAAGAGTTATTACTCTTTTTCAAATATATCATTTAGTGAAATTACCAATTTACATTGGAATGTGAAAAGTCGACATTTAACGTGTTTATATATAAAGGACAATTTAGTAAAAGTCATATACAATTACACTACATATTTTTCTTAATATGCTTTAAAAGTGTTACAAGGTTTTATAAATAGGGACAGATAGAGCAGTAACTAAATGGGTTCAGCCAAAGACAACTTGCATTGTCCAACCAATTTTTTAAGGTGCATTAAAGGTGAAGGTGCACAATCCTCCCATAGCAACTAGAAGTGAAGCACGATCCTCACTCGTAGAAAGAGATTTGAGAGAAAAATATTGAGAGCCTTGAATAGTCCTTTCGAGAGAAAAATAGTGAACCAATTTGTAAAAGGCCTATGGGGTCTCGTGGTTTTTCCTTGCTCACATTGTGAAGGTTGGGCTAAAAAATTTCTTGTGTTATTTTACGTTTTCGCTTGGTGTCTATTTTGAGTTCACATAGAGAAATTCTGCACACACTTTACAACATAACTAACTAACCAACTACTGTAACTGCCCCTATAACAGCTAAACTAACTAACTATAAGTAGTTATACTGATTTGTTTCATGAACACCTTTTCATAGATATTCCTTTACAAGATTTTCAACAAATGAAGAACTGTAGAATCCAAACTCTTCTCTCATTCCATTGACGTGCATAAAAATTTCGTGTAAGATCCTTAATACAGAAGAAGATGAAAAGAATAAGTCACTATATCAAGCTTTTAACTTTGATTCCACAAGTTCATCAGACACAGGAAATCTGCAAAAGTTTCTGTCATGTAAGACAATTCACTTTTATATAGCTTTCTTTTTCTTGCATGTATATATGTCATCATTGTGCTGAAAAAATGCTATCTAAACCTACTCTTTTTTGTTATCTTGGTTTTTCAGACAAAGATTTTTCCAAAGCATGACGATTCAAAAGAGGTTTTACCAAGAATCAGTCTCAGAGATGGGAGGCACCTTGCTTACATTGATAGAGGCTTCCCAAAGGACAAAGCAAACTACAAGATGAAAAGAATAAGTCATTATCTGAAGCTTTTAACTTTGATTCCACAAGTTCATCAGACTCAGAAAATCTGCAAAAATTTCTGCCATGTAAGACTATTCACTTTTATATAGCCTTCTTTTTCTTGCACATATCTATGATCATTGTACTGAAAAAATTCTATCTTAACTTACACTTTTTTTGTTGTTATGGTTTTTCAGACAATGATTCATGAGGGAACTCAGATTTCTCCAAAGCATGATGATTCAAAAGAGGTTTTACCAAGAATCAGACTCAGAGATGGGAGGCAACTTACTTGCAGTGAAAGAGGCTTCCCTATGGATAAAGCAAAATACAAGATTAACATTGTGCATGGTTTTAGAAGCACCAAAAGATTGCATTTTCCAGCACCACAAGTAATAACCTGTCTCTCTTTCTGAAAAATAATGGACATGCTATGTTCTCTTTTTGGATATTAGCCCTTATCATCAAAGTGATTATAAGCCATAGTAGAATAACATTAACTATCTTGAAAAAATAAGTTCTCAAACATAGTAGAATAGGTTTAAAATGATCAAGAACTGCGCGAAGTAGAAGAAACCATGAGTGTCTGTTGGTATTCTTTTTCAGCATTGAACTTTTTGGTATTTAATTTCTGTGCTTACAATAACTCTTATTGGTTCTGAATTCTGAATAAAGATGAATATGGTTGATTCACATGGGAATTAATAGAAGAACTAGGTATATATTTTGTGCAATATGGAGAAAGTGATCCAAACCCCAAGCGTTCAGATATGCCGTCATCCTTGGTCAGACCACTTCTGACATGCGGTCATCCACTAGCTACTATTTGTAGCTTGACCAAATTTACATCCGAAACCACATTGCAATGCAAGAAAGAAAATTAAAACGAATATCCAAATAAGTGGTTAAAAGTTAATATTAGGACATGATACCACCATATGAAATCTGATCAGACATATTTGTATTTTTACATTGTTATTATATTGTAATTAACTTCTACTGTAAATATAATTCTACTAACCATGATATGTTCCTACTTATAGGACAAGTTAAGGGAACAGGCTGTTTTTTACACTCTTTGTGACGATTCGAGGATGGCTTATGGAAAATTGGAATTTGATCCAATGAAGATAAGGAATCCACTCCCTCACAAAAGAAGTTCATTTCATATTTGGCAAGGATAAGAAGATAAGATTTGTTTCATGGAAGCTGCCTTGGATACAAGATCATGAAGTTCCAAATGGTGGCCATTTGATTTTATGCTATAAGGGCATGTGTGAGGCAATTTTGAGGGCACTTTTACTTTGACCATGAAATCATGCATATAGACCTAGATCATCTTTGCTATTCAAAGATGAATTCTAACAATACATTCTGTAATACAATTTTTGTGCGGTAAATTCCACTTAGATCTACTAAGTGATGAGTCACATTCCTTGTTGTTGAGTTTTTTTAGGATAATATCAATTGTATACAATACATTAGTTGGTTGGAAAGAGGTGTATATCAATGTGTATAAATTTCCTTCAGTTGTTTGTTAAGTGATTCAAATTTCAAATAACACCACAGGAAAACTATTTCAAATTGTCAACAAGTGTTTGATAATATTGAAGTAATGAAGTAGTTTGATAATTTTGGTCTCTAATTCATCCTAGTTGGGAAATATATGTAAATTTTACAAGGGTTGTTAAATAACAGCTGTATATAGTGACACTATACTGCTATAGCATAGCGGTATTTAGATAAACCGATATTGTTCCACAATACGCTATTTAGTACAAAATGTTGTGAAATAGTGGATATAGTGGCGGCGCTGTAGGACTATTGCGTAGTTGACAACAACGAATATTACTTTGTTTTTGTTTGATCAGAACAATGACAATTTACAAGTACCTAATTGTCCCATGAAAATTAGATCTTATGCTGTTTAAACAGTTCAGTGTTTGACCTTTAAAGCAAGGGTCTCTTACCATTTTTGAAAATTTAATAGATGCTACGAAAAGGATTTCAATCATCATGGCTCAAAAGGTTATCTGGTGGATGATATATGTCCTATTGAAACAATCTGATCATTTGGATTCGTGCTGCATTAATCTGATATATATGGAATACTAAATTCTTTTCATAGTCTCTATTTATCCTCTGATTTGTTTATTTACTGTAAAATGACCGATCTTTGGTTTTTTGGTGAGGATGGATGATCTCTTGGTTGGAATTAAAGAGTTTTTCAAAATTAAAGAATTTTCAAATTGAACAGAATTTATAGAACTTTAAACCAAAAGAAGAAAGAACTTAAAGAATTTTCCAATTGTTAACAGTTATTGATCAGTTGGAACTTTTCAGTTATGGTAGTTAGAAGCAGTAAGTTATAACCAGTTAGTTACATAGTTCCTTTTTAGCTAGCTCTTCATTCATACTATAAATATAACTCCCTGTGTACATGCAAATCAAATCCATCTCTCTCTCTGTTTGTTTACATTCTATAGTTACATTATTTACATTAGTTACAGAAAATCAAAATTGATTCTTCTTGTATCCAAAAATGGAGAAAGATCTTAAGAACGAGGCACAAAAGATGATCAGTTCCACTACTGATCAGAAAGATGATGCAGCCATGAACGAGGGAGGCACTGGTAGTGATTCTTCAACTACTGATCAGAAAGGTGATGATGTAGCAATGGTTACGGGAGGCGCAAAAATGGAGGAGGGTCATCAGAAAGAAGGTGGTGATTCTTCAACATTGCCATTGGCATTGAATTCTTCTATCAACATACCAGCAAACAATAGAAAATTAGAATGGATTCTTGCCATTGGACCTTCTGAAACTGAATCTGCTTCTTCAGAAACTTCTTCCAAGAAAAGAAAAGAAATCCCTCCTGGCATGGTGCATACATTTCATATGCAACTTTATATTTCATTAATGTACTGTTACTATATGGTTTTGCAGGATGTGGTAGATGCTATATACCAACTATCTGAGGAATATGATCATCTTCGATTTGTTACCATAATTGCTGTGTCCGGTTCTGTGTCAGAAGTTGTCCTTCTTGATCCAAACGGTCCTCCTAACACGCTCAAGGTAATTAATTCAAGCTCCAAATATCATTAAGTTAAAATTTGAATCTTATAATATGTAAAGTTCTTTTCTCTTGTATAGTATTATTTATTTATTTGTTTGTTTCAATTTCCTACATGCAGGGAGTATTTGAGATTACTTCTTTATCTGTATCATGTCTCGCTGATGAATATGGTCATCATTGTCGCGAGAAGGCAACATATTCCGTGTCATTGACCGATGATAAGGGAAAGACTATTGAAAGTACCTCTGTGGGTTGCCTCATAGCGGCCAGCCCTTTTGGAGTAAGCAAATCATATTAACAGTCTTTACTTTAATTTCTTTACTATGACTGAAATTTATGTCAGACTTATATTCAAAGTGGTAGATAAATTTCACTTCGGTAAAAAATAGTGTTAAAAAGAGGGTATTAAAGAAAATTGTATGCATTTTGTTATATTAAAAGTGAGTAACCTTGAATTAACAATCTTTATCTATTGGTTAATCAGATTACTGCGGCCACTTCTGCCGTTGCTATTCCTGCTCTAAAATGCGTGCAGATGGAAAAGGTTATCGAAGAATTAAAATCTTTGCCAACAACTAAGGCGGCTGCAAATGGAAACATAAATCCCACAACAGAAAGTCTCCTTCTGATGAGGACATTTGGAGTCCTAATCGCGATTATTTTTCTTTTCATTTTTTTTAGTTGTTTTTAGGAAGGATGATTAGGAATTTAATTCCCATGCCATGATGCATTTTACTGTTACCTATTAATTCTTTGGAGAAGAGAAAGAAATGATGATATATTTCCGGTTTCTCTTGTTGACTTAACATGGTCATATTTCAGTTGTGAATAATTCTGACACTTTAGCCCTGGATGATGTGAAATTTGTAACATGGAATATTGTGAAAAGAATCAAATATTTTCACATTGCATTTAATTTGCTTACCTGCATTGTCATCTCCCAGAATTCCACCTTTACCCTGACAATGCAATGACCAGAGCTACTTCAATTTTCCCGCTGATATGGATACAACTTTTTTCGCATTTTTACCCTCCAACTTCTACGTAGAATCATCAATCTCATGCTCAAAGTGATCCAACTCCAGATCCGGATCATTCGATTCATACTCAAAATCACTGCTCTCATTCTTACTATCCTTTGACGAGCATTATCTGCTGTGCCATTGCACCTATTGAGAAATTTATTAGGCCATCTATTCGTGAGTGATAAGAAGCACTGAGTTTTAGTTTGGTGCCTGTCAACTTGAACAACTTAGTCCAAAAAGGACTGGGAAAAATATTGTCTCTGTCTGAGCCTTGTGGGAAAGCCATGCAACCATGTAAATGGATGACTAAGGATTCAATCAATTTTTATCTTCAATGAGCAATGTAGGGATTTTAGATGACCTTAAGGGTCCCATATCATATGAGCTTGCCTTTGTATAATTTGTTCTGGATTTATTTGGAAAATAATTCATTTGAATCATAAACTATTGAATCAACACTTATTTGTTGCGGACTCCTTTGTATAATATCTTTGAATTTTTTAATGTGTCCAAGGCTACCAATGCTTCATCTTTCCAAATAAAATTGTTTCTCAATTATTCTAAAAGTTGAATTGGAATCCAACACCGTTCTTATTAGATGAGACTGAAATGTCAAGTTCTGTTTTTTTTTTTAAATAGTCATTGAAAACTCATGCACACAATTTCAGCTTAATCATGATTTCTATGTAATCATTTTGCCTCTAAAATCTCATAAATAAATAAACAGATACATGGATACCATAACTCCACAGGAAAACTATTTCAAATTTTCATCTTAGTGGTATCCTCTCAGTGGCTAGTCATCAGTCATCTCACTCAAATAACTCCACTTTGTCGTCAAGAGAAAATGCAGAAATATAACAATTTTCTGGAGAGTAAGCAAACCATATTAGATGAGATCGAGATTGTGAAATCTATGCAGAAATATAACAATTTCTTGGAGAGTTTCCAACATAACCACTGGCTCAACCTTAACCACGTGCGCATTACATCAGGCAACCTCTTTACCGGCCAGCTTCAGCATTCGAAAAAAGTTAGCAAATTGCAAAGAATATAGAAAAAAGATGCTCCGAGCTGATGGAACCATTCAAAGGATATCCGCCCAAATGCAATAACATCAACAAGTCATCATAATCAAAATGAGAAAGTTAAGAAGAAACACACAAACATATATACAAACTTCTTGTTCTTAATTTTTAAGGAGGAAATATTGAAGAAGCCAAATTCATCTCCCATATAAAAACTCTATTGTAAGGTCCATAATTCGGGAGAAGATGAAAATAATTAGACATTTCCTTAAGCTTTTTACTGAAAATCAACAAGGTCCGACACATAAATTATGCAGATGTTTCTTCTGTCAGGTAACACATCTGTTATGAAACATGGCATCCATGGAAGAAATGAAAGAAAGGCAATAAAACTCTTGTATTGATGTTAGTTACTGTTTTACTTATGGTTTTTCTATTAACTGGGGTCAATTTTTATGTTTTTCACTTTGGCTTACTTCTATATACTTATATTATTTACTTCAAGTAAATAGTAATTAGTTTTTTGTTTTTTGTTTTGAACATCAAGTAAATAGTAATTAGTGTCCATGAATGTGTGATAGGTTGTCACTATGTCTATAGTTCCTGAATAATACATTACAATACTCACAATTATAGCACCGGTTATCATTTGATAAGAGAAGTCCACAGGAGGAGATTTATTAGGTGGGCACTGTGGTTAGAAAATCATTGTCCTAAACTATTGAATTGGTGGGTGACTCAAACCTTCAACTTCTGTCATAGAAAAAAATCCAACATTCTGTCAAAATCCAAAGGGTTGATATACTCCATAAACTGTATAGTGTATCTCTTTGTATGATATTTGACGTGGTTAAAAATACACGTCACGATTTATGTTTCCATTTTTAAAAATAGGTGTCCTGTATGTTATTTTCGATTATCGTCGCATAGTCGGCAATTGCAATGGTATACATTGATAATTAGCTTCAGAGAAACCAACTGCATTTTAAATTCAATACATTAATACAAACTATTTCAGTGTATAGTTAGTGTGTACAATGGCATGATTTATGCAAGTCCTTTACTCAAATATTCAACTTCAACCTTGAGACCTAAATTGCAAGATATGGAATAAGATTGGCAAAGTCTAAATAAAAGAAATAAAGATATTGAGTGGTGCAACAAAATACTAAACATACTGATACACCAAAAGTGAGTAAGAAAATTATAATAGGAGGCAACTTCATACAAAGATCAAGTAGGATATAAACCCTTCATTAAAAACCAAAATTATGCAGAAAAAGTACAATTGCAAAACAAGGAAAATGATTAGCTTCCTTCTAAGATACTGATCTAACAAAAATATTATTTTTAGGATCACTCACGAAGGTCTTACCTTAATGGCTTTTTCGGAAGAGTTAGTGTAAATATCTTCTTGTAATTTAGAGTCAACAAGACTCTTCAGGGAAATGCTAACGAGACACTCTTTAAAGGTTTTAAATGATAATTTTTTTATGAAAATTTGTGTAATAAATGTATTGGAAATCGAAATATTTGATTTTCTTAAGAAATAATTTCTGATTTTAGAATCGTGTCACACAGACATTCGTTAACAAAACCTTTTTCTTTATATCATGTGATTATCAGGTGAAGCATAGATCTAACCCACCGACTAATTATGTGAGTCTTGTCAGGTGATTTTGTTATGGACGGTTGACTTGTGATTATCTCGTTCAACCTGTTTGATATCATGTACATGCACTATTAGGTTAGTTGTTCCTGAAATAAGCGAAATTCGAAAAAATGTTTCTAAAACTTATAAACGTCACTTTGTAAGTTAGACTCAATTTGACTAATATTTATACTTTTATGGGCGAAATTGTCTATTTAATCTATATATAGGCTAACATGTAAATTTATAACCTATAATATATTATAGGATGAATACTTAAATTGATCGCTCACAATTTTCTCGCAAGGCAATTTAGTCTCTCACAAAAATTAGTACTCAAATTATGGCATTTTTATATAGAAACAAATTAGTATCTACTTTAGGTACTACTTACTACTTTTTGTGAGGGACTAAGTTGGGCAAGAAAATCGTGAAAGATCAAATTAAACAATCTTACAATATATATAATCTCTATTGATCAAGATGTCTTTCAGGATTTGGATTAATTGCCAGCGGTGAGATTAAACCGTCCATGCATATTTCAAAGATTAAGGTAAGAAGAATTCTCATTACTGGAATATCACACTGTCATGGTAAAAAAAACTTGAGTATTTGTTTTATATATGAGAAAAATTTAAAAAAAAAAATTGGTCTTATTTATAAGAAAATATCACAACTTTTTAGGTGTAGTTATTGCTTAAAAGACTTTTCTACCTCTTATTTAATGTTTGTCTTTTTAATATTAGTGGATGTATTTAATGTTTCACAATTTTTTATGAAGGTATATTTATAAAATATTCAAAAAGTTACACTAATTAATGACTGCATTGGTTTTAAATTTTTTTGTTTTTCTTCTTATAATAAGGACCGGAGGGAGTACTCCCTTACCTTTAACAATAAGACCATTTTGAAACATTTGTTTGTCTCAGTATAAAACCTGGTGCAGTTTTCTAGATAAATTTATTTTTCAGTTACCAAATATATATTCTTTAGCAGTGATACTAGTTTACTTTAGAAAGTGAAAAACCAACATTGAAACATTTATATCAAAATGGCAGTTTAGTTAGAATCAATCATATACAAAATATACACATTAGTCACGCTAGGCTACCAATTTTTCTTAATATGCTTAAAATATACCATAAAGTCTTATAAATAAAGACGAATGGATTAGTGACTAATAACTAACTTGTTGGGTTCAACTAAAGACAATTTGCATTGTCCAACCAATTTTCTTAAGGTGCATTAAATGTGAAGGTGCACAAATTCTCCCATACCACAGCCTAATAGCTTGCAGTGCTCTTTGAACTTTTGAGTTCTTCTAGTTTCATTTCCTCTGTAAATAGAGGTTTCAGCAAAGCAAGATGGAGCAATTAGAAGTGAAGTACGATTCTCACTCACAGAAAGAGTGTAACACCCTAAACCCCACATTTTATTTTCTAATAAAATGAAATAAATAATTAAACACGCAAGGGTGTCACACATCTTAATCAATCCAAAAATACTTCATTTAATATCGAAAACGTCGCAGCGGAATAAATTTCAAAGTATTCAAAGTAATTGTCACATCATGAAATCAACATCAAACCGAATTCAAAATGAATTCTAAAACAAAGTCTTAAATAAAAATAAGCTCCCAATCCCTAGTGTTACTAATCAGAGCATCGACTCGATAAAGACTCCCAAAAGCGATAAAAAGAGAAGGCTCCAACGCCATCCTCCGAGACTCACTGCTACTAATCATCTTCTTCCTGCGAATCTGTACCCGGCGAGAGTACAGTCCAAATTTAAGAGGGTGAGAATATATTCAACACAAGAGAGGTACAAACACATGTATAGATTCAGATAAAACAATCATTAATTACAGTTAGGCATGTATACATTACACTCAGATAATATTCACATTTATAACATATACATTCATTGAATTCAATCACCAGGCATCAATTCAACATCTTATAATAACAAGTAAGCTTCAAAAACAAGTAATAACATTAAGTAGACATTAACAAAAACACTGATCATTCACACATAATCAAATAGAAGCACATCATTGTATATCACATCTTTAAATAGTTACACATCTTTAAATGACACATCTTTTAATTACACATCTTCAAATAGACTTGCAGTTATGTATGCAGTGTCCCTAACTCGACTCTATATGCATGTGGTACCGGTTTTGGATATCAGAGGTATGTTACTGATTTATCCCCCATCTTTAAATCGGACTGACCATGAATGCATGAACACCAAACAATGACTCAACAATGCACATCTTTATATGACTCAACATTTACACATCTTTAGATAACACATCTTTATATGACACATCTTTAAATCACACATCTTCAAATAACACATCTTTATATAACACATCATCAAATAATACATTTTGTTTAGACATCTTAAAATAATACATCAATTTTCACATTATTATATGTTTCACAAATTAAACGCATCCCAACCCATCAGGGCAATTGACTAAAATATATACAATTATGGTAGAATAAATTGCACACATCATAAACTATAAGAAGCTTCCAATTCTAGGATTCATATGCAATAGTATGCATCTATATTTATACGTTGACAAAGGACCAGAATTATAAACATGTCAATTCTAATTTGACGCAAAATTTCATAGCCACAAACACATGTATGCAAATTAAAATTGTTATATATTTACCAAATTATTTGTCCATTATAATACACATGTACGATACCCAAACAGAAGAATTACACATGGATTTGAAAAAGAGAATATTCCTTAATTGTAGCCGAAAAAACAAACTTCACGATAATGATCCCCAAGTAATATCGAAAACTTTATCTGAGCCAAATGAATGATGTAGAATAGAGACGGAAAACAAGTAACCACAGAAAGAATATGGTGCATCGAAACTTATATAAGTATAAACATAAGAATTATCAAAGCAAAATATAATCATGAATCAATTACGAATTTAGCACATGCAAATAATGAATTCAGAGACAATAATTTACCCAAAATCACAACAACAAATTAGAGCACGAATTTAACAAGAATTCATTAAAAGATCATAAAAAAAACAATAGAAAACAAAACCCTTCACTACTCATATGTTCATACAACCCTTATGGTGAATAGAGACTACCCCCTTACCTTAAATCAGCAAAATAAGTAACTTCTACGGTTAGGTTTCTTTCTAAGCTTCTCTCCTTGTCTCTTCTCTTCACAACCCTAGTTTCCTTGAGTCTTCTCTCAATTCTGATCTTTGTGTTTTGTAACCTAATTCTCTTATGACTTTCTTCTATTTATAATCTTTTAATTGGGCTAGGTTCTTCTCATAACTTTTACACCAGTTTATTCTCCACTATTTACACTTCCTTCTTTCCTATTTAATTAAAACACTACTTATTTACTTACTTAAACCTCCTTTTCGCTAATACACCTTCATTCTCTCATGTTCACTAAAAATATCCTTTTCTCCTTAATTTCTCATAATTTCTTATTTTTCCACCACTAACTAACTAATCCATTTTCTCAATGCCCGCAATTCAACAATTTATATTGAAAACACCAAACAAACAATTCCTAATAGTACTAATATTACTAATATTATATAACACTAATACTAATAAATTAATATTAAAAATCGGGGTGTTACAAAGAGAGTTGAGAGAAAAATACTGAGAGCCTTGAATAGTCTTTCCGAGAGAAAAATAGTGAACCAATATGTAAGAGGAGTGTTCCAACAATAGGCCTATGGGGTCTCGTGGTTTTTCCTTGCTCACATAATTGAGAAGGTTAGGCTAAAAAAATTCTTGTGTGTTATTTTATGTTTCCGCTTAGCGCCTATTTTGAGTTCACATAGAGAAATTAAGCACACATTTCCCAACGTAACTAACTAACTACTGTAACTGCCCCTATAACAACTAAATTAACTAACTATAAGTAGTTATACTGATTTGTGTCATGAACACCTTTTCATAGATATTCCTTTACAAGATTTTCAACAAATGAAGTACCGTAGAATCCACTCTTCTCTCATTCCATTGACGTGCATAAAAATTTCATGTAAGATCCATAATACAGAAGAAGATGAAAAAAATAAGTCACTATATCAAGCTTTTAACTTTGATTCCACAAGTTCATCAGACACAGGAAATCTGCAAAAGTTTCTGTCATGTAAGACGATTCACTTTTATATAGCTTTCTTTTTCTTGCATGTATCTATGTCATCATTGTGCTGAAAAAATGCTATCTAAACCTACTCTTTTTTGTTATCTTGGTTTTTCAGACAAAGATTTTTCCAAAGCATGACGATTCTGTTAACAATCTTGATTTGTTGGGAAGAGGCTGCTGCACTTGAAACCTGAAATGATTAATGGTTATGCACGAAAACTCAAAGCGTATGGGGTTGCCACACTAACCTTTAGGTTCGATTCGCCCCCACCAATAACTTTATATTGGATGCAATAGGAATGTCCAGCGAATCCCCTTCAGGATACTATGAGTTCCTTGATGTGTATTGCACAATCACACCAAGCGTATCTCCTAACAATATTTGACAGAAATATGTTTCCAACAATTCACTCATGCATTAGAGAATTGATGGATGATTTAGAGTATGAGTATGAGGGAGAATTTGACTGTAATTGATGTCAAAAACGTGCTCCTTCTGATACACAAATGCCATGCATTTATAGTGCATCATATGCCCCTTCATATGAGAGAATGCAACTTTTAATCAAAAGTTACAACCATATACATTCAACTTTTGGCTTGAATCAATGCAATGATTCATGATTTATCAGTAAATGATAACTTCCCAATGTATACAAGTCATTCCCATGAAGAGTTACAACTTTTGGAACCCAAAACTATGAGAAAAAGTGCAGAAAAACACATCCAGTCCCGTGGTAATCGATTACCATATGCAGGTAATCGATTACCCAAAGTCTCTGTTTACCGTTTGCAAATTTTGCTTGATGTAATCGATTACATCAATATGGTAATCGATTACCATGTGTAATTTTTCTGTTTTTCAGTTTTTCTCACCTATTTTGGAAATCTCCAACAATCCCCCACCATTTTCAAAATACTAAATCCCATAAAACTGGAAATTCCATGGTTTCAGATAATGGTATCTCACGATTTGAACCATTACTTAGTAAATTAAGTTTTCGCTCATTCCCAAATAGTATGGTAGGCAAGCTTTGAACCAACTATTCATTAGAACAAGTGTACATAATTTACACATAGAATCTCAATATCATTAATAAAGAGAACTGTAAGATGACACATTAATAAGGCCTTGTGTCATATATCCCTTTTCATGAAAACTTAAGAGTCAAGCCCTTGAACTCCGTGAAGCGGCCAAACTTCATTCTCACATAGGTAGACTATATCGGAAATGCCCCATAAGTATGCATTTCAGCAAATGTATGCTATATGTCCATTAAGAGAAAAATCTCAACCTACCATTTTTTAATCTTATGGTCCAAGTACTTTTAACCTTGGGATGTATCTATTAACAAGTACTTCAATTACTCTAATAATGTACTTTCACCATTGAACCCAAGACTTGATGTTACTCAAGTGTGGGTTGAGTTTCCATTATTGGTAATCAATTAGATATGGGCTTGAGTCCCATCCCCAATGATGTCTTCAACACCATGTCTCTTGTCAAACCTTTCGTCAAAGGATCTGCAAGATTCTTTTCTGTTCTTACGAACATGATGGATATTACTCCATTAGAAATCAAGTCTCTTACATAGCTATGTCTTAAACCAATATGCCTTGATTTCCCATTGTATACTTGACTATAGGCCTTTGATAGTGTGGATTGACTATCACAATGTATGGATACTGGTGCCATTGGCTTTTGCCAGACTGGTATCTCATACAACAAATTCCTTAGCCATTCTGCCTCTTTACTTCCTGCAGCCAATGCAATAAATTCTGCAGCCATGGTGGAGTCGGCAATGCATGTCTGTTTCTTTGAACCCCAAGAAACTGCACCTCCACCAAGGTTGAAGATCCATCCACTTGTGGAAGCATGATCCTCAACATAAGTTACCCAACTAGCATCTGTGTATCCTTCCAAAACTGAAGGGTCTCCACTATACGTTAAACAATAATTCATTGTTCCTTTCAAGTATTTTAATACTCGTTTCACAGCATGCCAATGTTCTTTACTTGGATTGCTAGTATACCGACTTAACCTTCCAACAGCATATGCTATATCAGGTCTTGTACAGGTCATGGCATACATCAAGCATCCGATTGCTTTTGCATATTCAAGTTGTGCCACCGGACAACCTTTGTTTGGTTGCAAACTAACAGTTTGGTCAAATGGGGTAGAGACCGGATTACAATCTAAATGATTGAATTTCTGAAGCACCTTTTCTATATAATGAGATTGGGATAAACCAATGTGGTTACCATCTCTTATGATTTTAATTCCTAAAATCACATCTGCTTCGCCTAAATCTTTCATATCAAAATTTTTGGATAAGAAAGCTTTAGTCTTTTCTACCTCATCTAAACTTGTGCCAAAAATTAACATATCATCTACATATAAACAAATCATGACACCTTTTCCATTGTGGAATTTACTGTAAATACACTTGTCAGATTCATTTATAATGTATCCATTGGCTAACACAACTTGATCAAATTTTTGGTGCCATTGTTTGGGTGCTTGTTTCAACCCATATAAAGACTTAGTTAATTTACACACTTTATCTTCTTGACCTTTGATCACAAACCCTTCTGGTTGTTTCATATATACTTCTTCATCCAACTCTCCATTTAGGAAAGCAGTTTTAACATCCATTTGATGGATAACAAACTTATGGATAGATGCTAGTGCAATTAGCACTCTAATTGATGCAATTCTTGCAACAGGTGCATATGTATCAAAATAATCAATTCCTTCTTTTTGTGTAAACCCTTTAGCAACTAGTCTAGCCTTGAATTTATCAATGGTACCATCAACTTTCATTTTCCTTTTAAAGATCCATTTACAACCTATTGGTTTGGATCCGGGTGGGAGATCTACTATTTTCCAAGTTTTATTACCCATAATTGAATCCATTTCTTCCTGGATAGCTTCTTTCCAAAAGGCTGAATCTTGAGACTTTATAGCCTCTTCATATGTCACTGGATCACTCTCAAGGTTAAAGCAAATTGGTCCATAACTATTTATGGATGTACCAGTTCCTTCTATAAGAAACATGAAGAAGTCAGGTCCAAAATCTTTTTCTTTTCGGATCCTCTTACTCCTTCTAAGTTCTGAACCATCCAATGTATCTACATTTGATTCATTGTTTTCTAAATTTGGTACATTAGAATGAACAATGTCCTTGGGATAAGAGAATGATTTAAATCTATCTTCTTGAAAAATTGCATCTCTTGACTCAATTACTGTATTGACAGAATATGAGTCATTCGATTCAATAACCAAGAATCTGTATGCTTTGCTATTTTCTGCATAGCCTAAGAATACACATTCAATTCCTCTTTCACCCAACTTCTTTCTTTTTGGTTCAGGCACTTTCACAATTGCTCTACAACCCCAAACTTTTAAATAATTAAGATTTGGCTTCCTTTGTTTCCAAAGTTCATATGGGGTTATTTTGTTCCTTTTGTTTGGAACCCTATTGAGGATATAACATGCTGTAAGCATTGCTTCACCCCAATATCCTTTAGATAATCCAGAATAGGACAACATGGCATTAACCATTTCTACCAAAGTCCTATTCTTCCTTTCTGCTATTCCATTTTGTTGTGGGGTGTATGGTGCAGTAACTTGATGCACAATACCGGTGGATTCAAAATAACTCGGATGATAGAATTCTCCTCCCCTATCGCTTCTAAAGCATTTAATGAAAGTTTCATGTTGAAGTTCTACTTGTGCTTTAAACATTTTGAATTTATCTAAGACTTCATCTTTTGAATGCATTAAATAAACATAACAAAATCGAGTGCAATCATCAATGAAAGTAACAAAGTACTTTTTACCACCAATGGTGGGCCAACCATGTAAATCACATACATCTGAATGAATTAAATCTAGCACCCTAGAACTTCTTTTAACACTTTTAAAAGGTTGTCTTGTAATTTTAGTCAACATGCAAGTAGTACATGAATCAAAGTTTTTATCAAGATTAGGAATTAGATTTGATTTCATCATATCCTCCAATTTTCTAAAATTAACATGTCCCAATCGCATATGCCATAAATCACAAGACTCAACAATATAAGCAGAAATCATATCATTATTATTAATATTTGCAATATTACATTTGAACATATTCTCACACAAATATCCCTTTCCTACAAACATACCCCCTTTTGAGAGGATAAATTTATCTCCCTCAAATACAGATTTGAACCCATTCTTATTAAGTAATGGTACAGAAATCAAGTTCTTCCTAACTTCAGGAACATAAAATACATCTTTAAGAGTAAGTGTCTTTCCAGAAGTGAATTCAATCTCTATGGTCCCTTTTCCTTGGACTTGCACAGTTGAAGCATTTCCCATGTACAAAACACTCCCATCTTCATTGATGGTCTTAAACAATTCCTTGTTTTTGCACACATGACGAGTAGCACCAGAGTCTATCCACCAAGAATCAACATCTTCAATCATGTTGATTTCAGAAATGACCGCAACAAGATCATCATTTGTTGCACTTGAATTCTTTTCTTTGTTCTTCTTTTTCAAGAACCTACACTCATTCTTAAAGTGTCCTTCTTTCCCACAAAAATAACATTTACCTTTCTTTTTCTTTTTAATGTTATTACCATTGTGGTTTTGAGACTCATCATTTTCATGATTTCTCTTTTTGGAAGTCTTACTTGATTTTCCCTCTTCCACAACATGCACCTTCTCTTGAGTAATTTGATTTTTAATACCTTCTTGTTTTCGGTATTCTTCTTCTAAACGAAGGTGATTTCCAAATTGCTCAAGAGAGATATCTTCCTTCTTATGTTTCATGGATCGTTTAAAATCTTTCCATGAAGGAGGGAGTTTGTCAATTATGGATGACACAATGATAGTTTCATCCATATGCATGTTATGTTGTTTGTAGTTGTTAAGAATACGTTCAATATCATATAATTGTTCCATAACAGGCTTACCATCTACCATTTTGTAATTATTAAATTGTGAGACAAGGAATTTCTTACTTGTAGCGTCTTCACGCATGTATCTGGTTTCCAATTTGTCCCACAAATCCTTTGCCGATGGGCTGCTCTGGTAGATATCGAACAGAGAATCAGACATACCATTCAAGATATGTCCCAAGCAGATGTAGTCATCGTTGTCCCACTTCTGTCTCTCTCTGGTCTCAGCAATGGTTTCATCATCTTTCTCCACGGGCCTTGCCATGTTCAGAACGTAAGCCACCTTCAATGTTGTGAGAAGAAACTTCATTTTCTTCTGCCAACGGATGAAGTTTCCTCCATCAAACTTTTCCAACTTAACAAAGTCAGAGGTCATTTCTTTCAATGAAGCAGCCATAAAATCGAACCTAAAGATTGTTAAAAATCTTGATTTGTTGGGAAGAGGCTGTTGCACTTGAAACCTGAAATGATTAATGGTTATGCACGAAAACTCAAAGCGTATGGGGTTGCCACACTAACCTTTAGGTTCGATTCGCCCCCACCAATAACTTTATATTGGATGCAATAGGAATGTCCAGCGAATCCCCTTCAGGATACTATGAGTTCCTTGATGTGTATTGCACAATCACACCAAGCGTATCTCCTAACAATATTTGACAGAAATATGTTTCCAACAATTCACTCATGCATTAGAGAATTGATGGATGATTTAGAGTATGAGTATGAGGGAGAATTTGACTGTAATTGATGTCAAAAACGTGCTCCTTCTGATACACAAATGCCATGCATTTATAGTGCATCATATGCCCCTTCATATGAGAGAATGCAACTTTTAATCAAAAGTTACAACCATATACATTCAACTTTTGGCTTGAATCAATGCAATGATTCATGATTTATCAGTAAATGATAACTTCCCAATGTATACAAGTCATTCCCATGAAGAGTTACAACTTTTGGAACCCAAAACTATGAGAAAAAGTGCAGAAAAACACATCCAGTCCCGTGGTAATCGATTACCATATGCAGGTAATCGATTACCCAAAGTCTCTGTTTACCGTTTGCAAATTTTGCTTGATGTAATCGATTACATCAATATGGTAATCGATTACCATGTGTAATTTTTCTGTTTTTCAGTTTTTCTCACCTATTTTGGAAATCTCCAACAGATTCAAAAGAGGTTTTACCAAGAATCAGACTCAGAGATGGGAGGCACATTGCTTACATTGAGAGGGTTTCCTAAGGACAAAGCAAAATACAAGATGAAAAGAATAAGTCATTATCTGAAGCTTCTAACTTTCATTCCACAAGTTCATCAGACTCAGAAAATCTTCAAAAGGTTCTGCCATGTAAGAGCATTCACTTTTATATAACCTTCTTTTTCTTGCATAGTTGCATATGTCTATGTGATCATTGAGCTGAAAAAATGCTATCTAAACCTACCCTTTTTTGTTACGATGGTTTTTCAGACAAAGGTTCAAGACGGAACTCATATTCCTCCAAAGTGTGACCATTCAACAGAGGATTTCAAGAGAATCAGACTCAGAGATGGGAGGCAATTGGCTTATGTTGAGAGAGGCTTCCCTAAGGACAAAGCAAAATACAAGATCATCATTGTGCATGGTTTTGGAAACACCAAAAGAATGAATTTTCCAGCACCTCAAGTAATAATCTCTGTCTTTCTTTCCAAAAAAAATGAAAATGCTATGTTTCTTATTTGGATACACATCTTTATTAAGCCATTGTAGCATAAGTGCTTATTTATAAACTATCTTTAAAGTAGAAGATAAAATAAAAGTAAAATTGTTTTCAAATAAGCTATAAGCTGTTTTATTAGCTAACTTGTAGAACTTATGGAAATAATGTGTCATAAGTTGTTTTCATAATTTCTCCTAATTAGAATGTAATACCTCCAAAGATCAAGAACTGCGCAGATTAGAAGAAACACTTGCACACAAACATGAGTGTCTAATAGTATTCCTTTCTCAGCATGAATTATTATTTGATTAATTTCTGAATTCTGAATGAACATGAATATGGTTGATTCACATAGGAATTAATAGAAGAACTAGGTATATACTTTGTGCAATATGACCGAGCTGGATATGGAGAAAGTGATCCAAACCCCAACCGTTCAATGAAAAGTGAAGCACTTGACATTCAAGAACTTGCTGATCAGCTTCAAATTGGAGAACAGTTTTATGTAATTGGAATCTCTATGGGTTCATGTGCTACTTGGAGTTGTGTAAACTACTTTCCTCACAGGTAAATTACAATACTCAATACATATTTTTAAGTTGAGTTAAATTTGGATACGCTGTCAATAAATTAGACTCAAACGCATGTGGGGCTTTAGAATCTTTATGATCAAAGACAAAATGTTTTTAATGATCTGACAAATCAAATTTGAGCAGGCTTGCAGGGTTGGCAATGATATCTCCAATTATCAATTACAATTGGCCTTCCCTCCCTTATAGTCTAACAAGAGATGACTATAGGAGGAAACCTGTTCTGTGGACAAGTTGGCTTGCAAATTACTGTCCTAGACTATTGCATTGGTATGTCACTCAAATGTGGCTCCCTTCAGTTACTATTGCCTTTGAAAAGAATCCAACATTCTTCAGCAAAAATGATATGATATTTTGAAGACACTTGCAAAGTTCGAAATGTTTTCAAAGGTAAAAAGTTGCATGTCTCATATGAAAATTTAATTACTATTTACTGATAGTGTGAAAAAATTAGAGAGACGTGTAATCATATATCACTCTTTAGTGTGTATTTGGAACCGCGGTCAGATCAATTTTGATGTGTGACCAAATTCACGTCCAAAACCACCTTGTGATGCAAGAAAGAAAATTCAAACAAATATCCAAACAAGTGCTTAAAAATTAATATTAGGACATGATACCACCATATGAAATCTGATTAGACATCTTTGTATTTTTACATTGTTAGTACATTTTAATTAATTTCTAATGTAAATATAATTCTACTAACCATGATATGTTCCTACTTGTAGGGCATGTGTGAGGCAATTTTGAGGACACTTTTACTTGGACCATGAAATCATGCATATAGACCTAGATCATCTTTGCTATTCAAAAAGTATTCTCTAATACAGTTTTTGTACATTTTTTGTATAAATTTCACTTAGATCTACTAAGTGATGAGTCTCATTCCTTATTGTTGAGTTTTTTTTTTAGGATAGTATCAATTGTTTACATTACATTAGTTGGTTGGAAAGAGGTGTATACCAATGTGTATAAATTGCATTCAGTCATCTGTTTAGAGTGATTCAAATTACTCCATAGGAAAACTATTTCATTTCATCTATATACCCCTTTCAGTTTGGCCTTTTGATTCTTTCTTATTGGCGTGGTACCTTGTGATGAACATGAGACTACCAAGCCTTTCACGCCATTGCCATCTAAGTCTTGAAACTCAAAAGTTGAAACTCTGTATCATTGCTGTGATGAAAATGAAATGTCATAAAAAGATATTTTTAGTTAATATTTAAAAAAAAAAATCAATGAGATATCAAGGGTAATATTTGAGAAAAAAAATGATAAGTTATGAGCATATAAACTACCTTATCAAAACTTGATATAAACTAGTAAAAAATATATAAGCTCGTGAGAAAAAGTCTTTTGATCGTATATGAGCATATAAATTATAAGCTATCTACTATAAACTCAAAATTTTGTTTTGTCAACCATAGCCTAAATGAACGTAGCACTTCTGGTTGCCACATCATTAACAATGAAATCGACTGTTATAATTTTGCTAAGTAAAGTCTAAGAGTGTGTTTGGATGAGGTAATATAAAATTTTAAAGATTTAGAATTCTAAGGAATTCAAATAATTCGATTGAATTACATTCATTTCTAAATGTTTTTTTTTTTGGTAGAGTAATAAAAAATTCCAATGTTATCATCTTTTGCCTACTTTTATAATTTTTTTAAAATTATATGGTCAAGTTTGAAAATTGAAAAAATAGGGGGCCAATTTGCAAATTTTGAGGAGCCAATTTGTACTTTTGAAAGCTTTTAAGGGTCATTTACAATTTTTTAAAGTTTATAGGGGTTAGTTTGAAAAATATGGGGACTAACTTGCAAAATTATAAGAAAGAAATTTGAAATTCCTAACATTTAAGTGTCATTTGAACTCTCTAAATTTAATCTGGACAAAATACTTTATAATATTCCATCTTTTTGAAAATTCTCCAAACTAATCATACAAACAAAGAAATTTATTTAAAATAATTTAAATTCCATTAATAAATTGCATTACCTCTAAACATTCCTCATCCAAGAATCATATCAAGCAAAATCATATCAAGCAATTTTGTTCCTCATACATAGTTCATATAAATTGTCACATTCATTTAATGTGTCATATCATGCTATCTAACAGGAAAATCACTCTATTTTGAATGACTTGTCATTTTGTATTTGACCAATATTTATAATTTTAGGGATGAAATTGTCTATTCACTATATACATAGGCTAGTGTGTAAAGTTCTAACTTATAATTTTTTTAGATAGACCAAATGACAATAGGCATTGAAATCTTACACATTGAAGTGGTGGAGTTGGGGTTTGAATTCGGTTGCAACTAGCCAGTCTAACAATTTTGGCATTTATGTCAGTTGAGCAAAAACTTGTGGACATGTTTGTATTTATAACTTATAATTTTATTTTTATAAACAAATGTTAGTTGTTATTATATTATAAAGTAAAGACTCAATTTTGTCCCTCACAATTTTATCATAAGTTAATTTAGTCTCTCACAAAAAATAATACTCAAATTAATCTCTTACATTTTTATATTGAAACAAATTAATCTCTATGTTATAATGAATTAAAATCAACAAAAGAATTAATTTGTCCTCGTAGAAAAATATTAGAGAATAATTTTAATATTTCTTTTTGTGAGAGACTAAATTGGCCCGGAAGAAATTTGTGAGTGACCAAGTTAAGTCTTTCTTATATATTAGTATTAGTATAATATTACTATTAGTAGGATATGGTTTGAACTTTTAAACTCTGAACTACTTTTTCAAATAATTTGAATATCTCAACTCAACCTCTTTTTTTTTTTTTGGGTACATCTCAACTCAACTTCTTTATCTAACTTTTTATGGATTAGGATTGTGTGACTTTATGGAAGAAAAGTCACCATGAATTTGATGTAGTTTCAAAAGTAAATATTTATTGTATCGTCTCTACAAGGATTAGTGCGATATTTAAGTTGTTCAACAATTAATATTGTTCTAAGTGGTAGAATTTCAATGTGTTTTATTTCATAAACTATGAAAATGTAAATGGTACGAGAGTTAGCTGAGAAATAAGTATGTTGAGATTAAACTTCATCAACCTATTTCACATGTATCCTTATGATTAGTGTCACAGATTCTAGTTACTACTCGATATTATCACGATTGCTCGGCAAACACCATTTATGTCTAAATAATGTTGTGGGTTCAATCGTATTGGTTAATCGACGATTTCTCAACCTATTAACCAATATGATAGCATTAAGATTCAATACTTTAAGTGAATATTAAACCCAAAAGCTATTTCAAGAGTTTAGTGTTTAATAGATATTATTCTAAGCTAGATTCAAAGGTATTTGTCAATAACAATTGAAATCCATATGATTAAAGCATTAAAAGCAAGGATAATCATCAATATCATGAATAACAAGAATCATGTAATATCATAATCAAAACAGTTACATATATACTAATAGAGTTGATTACATTTAATCCCAACAAAAGAAAGTTTAGCTACTCATTGTCATGGAAGCTTTGCAAAGATGAGAAGAAAAGAGATTAATTGACATCAAGACTTGATTTCTCGATGAATCTTGTGAATCCACCTTCAATCCTTGTTGAATCCTTGATCTCTAAGTGTTTCTATGTGTTTCCCTGTTTTTCTCTCTTCAAAATGACATAAGAACATGTTTTCTGATTTTTTTTTAAGCTATTTATATGTGTTCTGCTAGTTCTACTAGCTCGCTTAGCCACGCCAGAGCTCTCTTAGCGAGCTCAACTTTCTTCCCCACTGGGTTTCTGCCACATCAGCACTGGAGGTCCAAAACCGCCATAGCTCGCTTAGCCATGCATGTTTCTCGCTTAGCCACGCATGGTCGCTTAGCGAGGCTGAAGCTCACTTAGCTATGCCCTGGAATTCTGAGTTTTCTTGCTCTCTGACTTGTCTTGCTTTGACCTCGCTTTGAGCTCGCTTAGCCACGCTTCATGGCATTGCCTTCGCTTTGAGCTCGCTTAGCCACGCTTCCTAAAACACCCCGAACCCCAGAGACTTAATATTTAATAAATAATCATGCAACTATCGCACATCAAGGTGTTACTATTCGTCAAACATCTCATATTAATTTCTCAATATAAAAATTTCATCAAATATATTCAGATCACAGCGGAAATAAAATCATATCTCAATGTCATGTCTCGGATCATAACATACAATCTCAGATACCAATAACATCAACAGTTTGATCATATAGATCCAATAAAATCAAAATCAACATAAAGAAACAAACCCCAAAATCTTAGATCAGAGCATCTAATCTAGACTCCTCAAAAGCAGTAAAAAGAGTAGGCATCACGCCATCCTCATCATACTAACAAGCACAGCTAGTCTTGAACCTGCACGTCTACACCACAACGATGCATGGCAACCAAAAGTCACTGGAGGCGACCAAAAGTCACTGGACCGACCCGAGAGACCCGAGTGTATAAATGGGCCAGTCCGGCCCAGCCCATTTATAATTGGGCCACATATTCTAGAGCTCAGTCCGGCCTGTGTGGGCCATGGGCCAGCCCGGCCCGACCCTTTTTAGTTTTCTTTTTTTTTTTTAATTTATTCACTCTCTTTTATATATTAGTTACTCACAATTATCTTTTTGCTAAAACACTGATTGGATGAACATAATTGTAAATACTTTTTACATTAACATTGAATATTAATTAAATTCTAGATTATTCCTTCAATTGAATCAAATTAATAATTTATAAACTTTAGAATTTTAAAACTTTGAGCTAAATTCATTCATTTTTATTAATAAATTTAAATTAGTTGATAATTTTTTTTCAAAAAATATAGTGTTTTTAAACAAAAATCAAATGGAAATATAGATAATGGGGCCGGCCCGAAGTCCTGATGGGCCAGTCCGGTCCGGCCCCATTTTTATATGGGCCAAATGGGCTAGGGCCAGAAAAGCCCGAGTGCATTTTGGGCTAACTTTTTGAGGTCTGGCCCGCCCCCAAATGTGGGCTAATGGGTAGGCCCATTAGCCTGACCCATTTTTTACATCTCTAGATATACGTTCAACATAAAGGATTAATAAACGCATGTAAGTTCAGGCAAACAACATCATCATCATCATATTATCATACATCATAATAAACCTGGTTTTATCTCACAAACATGCATAACATATTCACATTCAATTACAAGCCTGGTTACATCATTACTTCAAATCAAGATTCTCAAGCATACATAACATACCCTCATCAACAAGTAATCATCAAGTCAAGTTATACCAACCTCATCTCATCACAATCATCAATTACACAATTACCACTTAGATGCACAAGTTCACACCAAAACATTGCCACATACGACTCCTCATGTTTATGCAATGAGCCTAAACGACTCTACATGCATGTGGTACCGGGTTGGATATCGGAGGTTTATTACCGAGTGATCCCATCGTCACTTATCATATACCCTCGTCACTTATCATATATCATCGTCACTTAACATATACCATCGTCACTTATCATATATTAACACATTTCAACATCCCTTATCAACCATCAACACATATCATCGTCACTTATCAATCATATCACCTCATCATTTATACCTCAAGAGTTAACTAGCAAGTTTGCACACATATCAAGATTCAATTAAAGACAATATACAAGTCCGTCTCTAACCAATTAACTTCTAAACTTCCTTACACATAAGTCCAAGTTAATTCATCATACACATCCCCATTATACTTCTAATAATCAAGTTTAAGGGTTTGGGAACCATTCACGTGCATTAGATACCTCAAAAGTCACAAAATTGGAGTTTCCCCACACTTAGAGGGTTGCACGGTCGTGCTTACAGGGCGTACGGTCGTGCTGACCAAGTGCGAGTGACACGCACGGTCCGTGCCACAGGGGCGCACGGTCGTGCGTAGTCACCGGGTCAGGGATTCTATGATTTTTTCCGTTTTTCGATCCAATTCGCACCAAACTCGTCCCAAAGCCTTAAGCCTATTTTATCCAATCATTAACAACTTAACTTAACTTAAACAACTTAATAATAATCACTTATTTCCAACTTAATTCAATTATCGTCTCAAAAAACCATTTCTTTCCAAAACAACTTAATCATCCAAACATGACAACAACACAACAACAACTTTCTTCAATTCTAACACAACCCTACTTAATCATTTCAATTAACATTAATCAACTTAATCAATTCAACAACAACTTAATCATTTTTCATCAACTTAATCATAATTCTCATAAACACAACAACAACAACTTCAACACAACAAAATCACATAATCTCATGAATTCTCAACCAAACATAAACCCATAATCAAATTCAACTTAATAAGCCATAATCATCATCATTATCATGTTCTTCACCAATTTCATCAAAATTCACAAAGTTATCAATTCATCATAACCAAACATGAACTTTGATGCAAAAACAACATGAATTCATCAATTAACACATGCTCAAAATAACCACAACAAAAGAGCACGAATTTAACATATAATAATCATCAATTCATGAAATTAAGCATAATCAAAAATACCCAAAACTACCCAATTGCTTATAAAACCCTTATGGTGAAAATAATCTTCCTCCTTACCTCAATTCTTCACAAAATTAGTCTCTCTAGGTTGAATCTCCCTCTTCTAGAGCTTCCTCCCTTCTTTCTCTATTCTCTCTCTAGCCTCTTCTCTAGGTTTATGAAAAATGACTTGACCTAATTTCACTAACACACACTTCTCTTTAAATATAATGGGTATATGTCACTCACACTAATGGGCTTAGTCACATCTCATTCTCATAATTAATTCTCTACACTTTTACTTCATTTAATTCTCCCATTTTACTCTTACACCACTATCCTCTAAAATTCAAATTTTTAATTCTAACATATTACAAAAATACCCTTCACCCGTAAATGACCAAAATACCCTCAATTATCCAAAATCCACTAATTCCCAATAAAATAAACAATCAATAAATATAATAAACAAATAATAATAATAATAAATAAATCTAATACTAAAAATCGGCAAATGCATTTACCTACATGAATGGTTGGAATTAAGTATAAAAAGCACATATTGATATTTTTCTATTAATTTAGAGCTTTTTCATGAGATAACTTGCAAAACAAGTTAATAAGTGCCTTAATTTTATATATTATTTATTCAATTTCTGACACTTATCAGACTTTCTCTTTATCTCTCACGTATTCCTCTCTATCATTTCTCTTTTATCTTTATCTTTCATAAAATACACTAAATTTCACCATAATTTTCCCTCTCTAAATTCACACAATCCCAATCTCCTTTTTATCTCCCAAAGCAAAGAATATTTTTTACTACAATCCTGCATTCCAAATGCGTGATTGGTATATTGAGAACGTCAGCCAAAGTAAACCAAGACAATTGGCCAACCACACGGTTACAATGGTTAACTTAACTGGCAGTGAAGAGTACTACTCTTGGCATGCACAACAAAACGTGTCAACCAAAAACTCATAACTGATCCCTAAAAAGGGTACCACATTCTCAATTACAACAAACATTTGATTTAATATGGTACTTCTGTCTTTGTACACTTTATGTCCTTTCTCTCTCTCATTTCATCTAGTGTAGGTCTTACCTATGCATTTTCTCTCATTATCTCTCTCCAATTAATCTAAAAAAAATTCATCAGAATTCACATCCATATTGCTTGTTTGTATATTCAGGTACTCATACTCATCTATAATATTCTCTTTTATTACTATGCTTTTATTTTAATTTTTGCTTTAGAAGTTCATTAATATATGAATTTATTTCTATCTTTTAACATAATCGAATTCTTTCATGTGAATCACATTCATATTCATGTTTGCATGTTGCATGCAACTGATAACTAAGGGATACAATTGCATCCATTTAATGATCTTAATTATTTGACCAATTGTTTGAATTCGGATCAATAATCAATATGTAGTCGTCACCGCAGTTGGTGACTGCGGATTGTTAGATGGAGATTGGACGGTTTTTGTTTCAAATTCTAAAATCTGATTTACAATACAACATAAAATCATAAATCATAACCATCTGATCTTCAACTTACATATGAAATTACAATGGCAGGAAATGTTGACTGCATTCAATCCATTTCAGAATTATTCATGACTTTGAGAATTGTCTATTAAATTTCAGAATTATTCATAAATAATATACTGTTTGGACACGGCAATTGGTAAACGTCGATCATTAGATGGAGATCGTGATCAGACAATTTGTGTTTTCAATTCTAAAATCTGATTTACAATACAAAAAGATAAGTCATAACAACCATCCGATCTTCAGTTTACGGACGAGATTACAACTACAGGAAATGTTGACTGCATTCGGTCTATTTCAGAATTATTCATCACATTGACAACTGTCTTTTAAAAAAAACAATGATCATAACACACTCTTTTTCCCATATTCTCACTACAGACTCTTTTATTCTCTTACTTTATTTTTTTTGAGGGAATAGAGGGAGAGAGGGGTAGAGAGAGAGGGGAGAGAGAGAGAGAAGGGAGGAGGATGGGAACGAGCGAGTGAGAGCTCGGGATGAGCGAGAGAGGGGGGAAGAGAAGTGTGAAGGCGACGGAGGGGCGAGAGAGGAGGGGCAGCGTGGAGGCAGATCGTCAAAATTTTAAAAGAAAAAACAATCCAAGCATCTCATGTTTTCCATGAAAGAATTTTCATGCTAAATTTCACTCAGAAAAATCCCATCAAATCCATCAAATCCAATTTATTAAAAACCATCACCTTCAAAAATTTTGAAATGATTTTGAATACCACAGATTTTTTTAAGTGATAAAGAGTCTTGATTGAATACCACAAGACTTTTTTAAATGACAAAGAGTCATGATTGAATACCAAAAGACTTTTTTTAAGTTGCAAAGAGTCTTGATTGAATACCACAAGACTTTTTCATAATAAAAAAGTCTTTTAAAATCTCTTAGAATCCTAATCCAATACAACCCCCTTAAATTGTCCATAATTTAGTTTTTTGTTTTTGTTATTTTTCAGATTTAATTTCTTATCTTTCAAAATACACATTGATTATTTGCTTAATTTCCTTTTAACAATATGGTGTTGGGGGAGTTGGTAATACAACTCTCCCCAGAAAAAGAACCTGAGTTCAATTCTTGGAGTTGTCCATTTCGTTGACACCCGCATAAAAAAAACGGATGTTTCCATGCCAATTTGACGGCTAGTCTCAGTGGGCTCAAAGGGCTTAAGCTGTGGGGATACTTGAGGAACCTACTGATGTCAAAACCCTAATTACTGCAGTGGATTAGTCGAAAAACAAGATTTTTTTTTTTGCAATAAATAATGGTAGTTTCTGAGACAAAAATTGTTGATTTAATCAGGATCTTCATAGGCATCCATGGCTCTACAACAATTAGATCAAGAGGTTCCATTGCAAGAACAAGAAGAAGCTCCATTTTCTCAACCAAGCAAACAAAACTCGATACTCTCACTTACCCTTGATGAGTTCCAATGCAAGAGTGGAAAGAGCTTTGGTTCCATCAACATGGATGAATTCCTTGCCAGCATTTGGAGTTCCAATGATGAAGCTACCACTCAAACTCAGAATGCTAAAAATGTTGTAACAACAGAACACACCATTTCCCAACAACTAGGTAATTCATTCTCTGTCCCTCCTCCAATTTGCAAGAAAACTGTGGATGAAGTTTGGTCTGAGATTCATAAAAATCAACCACAATTCAAAGAAGCAAACAACCTTAAAAGAAATGAGACACTCAAGAAGCAACAAACACTTGGAGAAATGAGTTTGGAGGATTTCTTAGTAAAAGCTGGTGTAGTACAACAATCATCAGCATTGCCATTTAAGGATCATAATGGCAATGTTTCAGGTAATATGAGACCATTGAATATTGCAAGTTGTTATGGTTTGAGGCCTTCAATGGGAATGGGATTTTCTACTCAATGTGTTTCTAGAAATGGTCTTGCAACATACCAAATGCTTGTCACAGAATAACAACTTAGGAGTGAAGGATTTTGCTGTGGAGAATTGTCAAAGCTTGACTGAATCAAGTGGGTGTAGTAATAGGAAGAGGATAATTGATGGTCCTCCTGAAGTTGTAGTGGAGCGAAGGCAACGTAGAATGTTGAAAAATCGTGAATCGGCTGCTCGTTCTCGAGCAAGAAGACAGGTTTTGTGTTCATCATACTCCACTCTTTGTTTTATAGTTCAATTGCTGTTATGCTTATTAATTACATAACTTGGAGAGTTCTGTGTAAGGTTTAAAGCCGGGGTTACCTTTGTTGTCGCTTCACAATCCTTGATTTCGCAATAAATCGTGGTCGAATGCGACAGGTTCAGCCTCGATAACAGTCAGTCCTCTTTTTTTTAAAACTTGCATTTTGTGTGATTCACATTACATTCAAGGTTTTAAATAACAATCCGCGACCATGATTTAGGCAGTAAGTGTAACATCAGGATTTTTTGTCTCTCGAATCGAGGTTGCGTTAACAACATTTGACCGTGATATTCCGCCATATCATGTCTGGTTCGAACCTTAGTGAAGAGGAAAAATACTAATATAACAACTAGTTACTAATATTTGCCTATACAAAAATATCTTGCAATGCAGGCATATACGGTAGAGCTAGAGGCAGAGCTGAATCTGCTAAAACAAGAGAATGAAAAGCTAAAACAAGTTCTGGTAAACAATACTTACATTGAATATACTGTTTTTTTTTTCTCTTATTTCTTGTTTTTTTTATTCATGATTTATGTTTTCTGATGATTAACATATATTTCTATTTAAATATGAAATAGGCTGAAGCTGAGAGCAAGAGGAAACAAGAGGTAAGTGATTGATTATATGTTTCAAATATAAGTTGATATTTATATAACAAGGGCTAATATTACTAACATCATTGTGAATGTTTATTTATTATTATTATCTATTGCTACAGCTTTTGCAACGAAAACATTCGACAAAGGCTCAAAAGGGGACAGAAAAATTAAGAGCAATGAGAAGGCCTATAAGCACAACCTGGTGAATAAGCCTCAATGACAAGAATTGAGAATTTGAGTATAAATGTTAAGTAAATAAAGTGTCTGTACTCAGACATTCTGCTTTTGTTGTACATTTAGATATATGGACAGTTGAAAAAATACAGACATGTGAATTCTGCTATTATTCTGCTGCATACATAGCTAATAAATATTTCAAAGAATTCCTTAAAGAAAATCAAAGAATTATAAATTATCACATCCGGCGTGAGAGTTGAACTCACGACTTTGATGGATATAAGTCGTCTCCTTACGGGTTAGATCAAACTCCCTTGGCCCACATCAACTATTTCGGCATGTGTTTGGTTTCAATTCTAGAGGGTTAAAAGTGATTCTAGAGGTTGTAGAATTAATTTTACATAAATACATACAAACTTCAATCACTTTACGTTCAACTCACTTTTATCCAGGATCAATTTTACAAAATCAATTCTTGTAAAAGTTGAACTAAACATGCACTATATATTTTCCTTCTAGTTTTGATATCTAAAAATCCCATATTTTTTTGTCTTCAGCCCGACCCAAAGATGAGGCACCTAACGCAAAGGTTTTAGGCCTCACTCAATTTATTTTACTTAATATATAGTGAAATTCCTCCCACCTCTCGCACGGCCTTCTTATTTCCAAAAATGACCCTGCTTGGATTTTAGAATCCGGGGTGTATTTTGTGTTCGGATTCTAGAATCCCAACATATCCTACATACAGTTCGAACCCCTCCAGTTCCCCTCATTTTTGACTTTTCAATAAAAGAAAAACTCAAAACCCCTCCAAATCTGAAATCCACTATATTGTGTCATTTTGCATCAAATCTTGCTCGAATCCATCATATTTGTGAAGTTTCCAACTACTAAATAAGAGGTTAGTACACATTTGCTCAAATCTTGCGTTTTGAATTGCTTTTTTTTTCTTTTTCTTTCGTACTAGTTTTCGTTTGGATTTTAGAATCTGAAATATGCTTTTCATATTTTCGGGATCTAAAATCCGAAAATTGTCTAGAGTTGCATAATTGTTGATTTTTTAATGGTTTTGTCAATGTTTGGAAATGGACAGACATGTCAATCATATTAAGGGAAACAAGATCTCAGCCGTCAAGCAAGAGCCTAAGGTGCATGAGGCAGAACAACAGCAAGAAGAGGCACCACATCATGAAGAGCCAAACCAGTTGTCACTTTACGTGGACCATGTGGTAAGTCGAATTTGGGAGGGAGATGTACAAGTACAATACATCTGTCATATTTATTTTCTTTGTTTTTCACTTTTGTGTCACTGTGAAATGTGTCAGCAACGCAGAGAATGTAATTTGTCTGAATACTCCAATAGAAAGTTGTTTCACATACGGCATTATAATATAGACAGTGGACTAGTAGACTTCGCACCAAGATTTACAACCTAATTGATCAGAATTTTCTGAGAGGTGCCACATTGATAGAATGATACTAAATGATGTGCATGTCTACCGCTTCTGCCCATCCAGGACCGTCTTATGGACCATACCAACTTGACCAAATCCGAAGGGGCAGCAATGACGGCGGAGCTGATTGGATCTGAATCGGGAAGTTGAAAAGGCTAACGGGGTCCATGCACGATTCAGCTTTCTGAAGTGCAAGTTCCAAAGACACCTTGATTCAAAAAGGGATAGTGATGTGGGGGTGATCATCTTCTAAAACAAGAGCGCCGCATATGTTGAAGTGGCGTACTTGAAATTATTATGCTTTGTTTTAAGAATACTGCGCTTATCAATATATACGGGTACAAGATATGAGATGAAAGGAATTTATATTGGTCTTCGTAAACTTTATTTTCTATTTTCATTCTTTTTTTCCTTCAAAAAAAAGTTTCATTCTTTTTATCAAACAATACTTTGTTATCATCTCTTTCAATCTTCCTTCCTCATTTACATCTCATATTTCCATTCTAATTTGAGTTGTTATGCTACCTCATGTCTCATACTTGAGAAGAGCTTGAGAAGAGCATGTTGAATTATGAGGAATTTGAACTTATAAGGAAGATAAATCCTTAAGGATGATGACTAGGTCGAGAATCGAACCTGAGATTTTGAAAGGAACACACTCAATGGTCTCAAGTCAACACCATCAGACCAACCCAAGTAGGTTTATACAATTGTTTATTATTTTATAGGTTTATGATTTGATATTGTTAATTGGTCGAGAATTACACGTGAGTAGCTTGTGGTTCGTGATTGATGGTACATGTAGAATTCGAAATGATCGTAATTGTTTGTGACGTGTAGAGAAGGTGGACAACATATTATAACACATAGATGTGGCGATAAGTCTTTGGAAAGACATAGTTAAGACTAGGGGTGTTCAACTCTAAATCGATCCAAACTAAAACCGCAGACTGATAAAAAAAACAAAAACTGCAAAAAAAACTAATATTTTTTTATTCGTTCGGATGTTGTTTTGTAAAAATCGCTCGTATCGATTTGGATTTCGAATCACTTTTTCAAAACCGAAACAAATCGAACCAAACTGCAAAAGTAAATTTTAATGCTTTTTATTCTTTTATTAGGATTTTATATTGCATTAATATATTTCTTATTGATTTTTTTCCTTATATATTGCATTAATTTAATCTATACTATTGCTACTTCATATGTTTCATTATGTAATGTTAATTTTTTTAACATATTTTTATATTATATTTTGCATAAAATCTATTATTTTATCGTGAATGTGTAAGATTAATATTAATAAAAAAAAATACATGTTGCATTTTGGATATCTAAAAACCGGTCCAAATTAAACTGCATATATTTGGATCGGATCGGATTTTTTAAAAATAGTCATCCAAACCGAACCGAACCGCATGTAATTTTTATTTTGGATCGGATGACTTTTTGTCCCAAAATCAATCCAAATTGAACCGCGAACACCCCTAGTACTAGGGTATGTATGGCGTTTACAATATGATAGACCAAAATAAGATAATATACCTAAGTAAAATATGATAGGATTGTTTATGAGTATTTATTGTCCAAGGAAATTCAACCAAATTTGAAACACAAATAAATATTTAATCAGTGTGATTGTGGGAGTCTGAACAAGTTAATAGATAAACTCACAAACTGAACAAGTTAATAGATAAACTCACAAATTGCTAGGTTGATATTAAAAATGTCTTTGAATTGAATTAGAGTTTTATGGTCGATATTGACCAAGAAAAGGTTTAAGGCTGATTTGCTTTAAAATTAAATGACTAGAATTAAAATGATGACTGAATTGAAAGAGTTTGAATGTAAAAACACTTCAATTTAAAAGACAAAAAAGTAAATGACTTAAAAATTAAATTGTTGAATTGAAAATGACTTAGAACTTAAATTTGCAAGAAAGTAAAGAAATAGAAAAGTGGCAATGCAAATTAAAAAATTGATAGAAAGATAAATTGATTCAAATTGAAATTACAAGAATTTAATGTTCTCAAAAGCTTTAGTCGTTTTTAGTTATGAGTAAGCTTAAAAATTAAGTATTCGATCTTTTTTTTTTGATAGAAGTATTCGATCATTTCTTCTTTGTGAGAACTCTTATTTATAGAAAAGGTAAACTAAGTAATTGTCACTTCAATAAACCACGATCGTGCGTAGATCGTGTGCTATAAGTCGTCACATATTCCAAATTGACTCTTGATCAGCAGGTATTCCGTCGAATTAAGGTCTTGACTTAATATGGTGCCTGAAAGTTAAAGTTTCTGTCTCTATGCACTGTATTATGCTATGCCCTCTCCTTCTCTCATTTCATCTAGTGTAGGTGTTACCTTATTCCTTTTCTCTCATATCTTTCCAATTAATCTTAATATTTCCCTTTTTTTTTTTTCTTTTTCAGAATTCCCATCCTCTATTGATGCTTGCATATCCAGGTACTCATACTTTACTATAAGCTTCTTTATTAATTTTTTTTGCTTTTCCTTTTGAAGTTCATTCATCTGATTCTTTCATGTGTATCACACTCATATGCATGTCTGCATGTTGCATGCAACTGGTAACTAAGGGATGCAGTTGCATCCATTTTTATCATCTTAATTATTTGACAATTTATTTGAATCTGAATTGACTACGGTCACAATATGCGGCCTTCACCGTGGTAAACGCCGATTGTAAGATGGAGATCGGACGATTGGTGTTTTAAATTCTAAAATCTGAAATCATAAATTATAACCATCCGATCTTCAACTTACAGACGAAATTACAACGGCAGGAAATGTTGACTACGTTCAATCGAAAGTATTTATGACCTTGACAATTGTCTATTAAATTGTCCATAATTAATATACTTCCGCTACTGCAGTCGGTAAACATTGATCGTTAGATGGAGATCGGGCATATTTTGTTTTCAATTGTAAAATCCGATTTAAGGTACAAAAGCATAAGTCAGAACCGTCCGATCTTCAGCTTACAAACGAAAAATATTGACTGCAATCAATCCATTTCCGAATTATTGTTCATGGCATTGATAATTGTCTATTAAATTGTCCATAATTTAATATATATTTTTTCAGATTTAATGTCTTACCTTTCAAAATTATACATGATTATTTGCTAAATTTCCTTTTTTTTTACCAATGTGTTGTTCGGAGAGTTGGTAACATGAGTTCGATTTCTAGAGTAGCCCATTTGTTGGTCGACCCCACATCATAAAAAAAACGGGTGTCATGTTGCCGACTCTAGGATTAGTCATATAGCTGGTCCAAAGGGACTAAGTCATGGGGATACTTTGGAACATTTATGTGATTAAAGACCCTAATTGCGGTGGATTTGAAAGAAAAATAAAACAATTGATTTTTTTTGCAATAGATAATGGTAGTTTCTGAGACAAAAAATGTTTCCTTTTCAAAAATTAGAATTTTCATAAGCATCCATGGCTCTACAACAATTAGATCAAGAGGATCTATTGCAAGAACAAGAAGAATCTACATTTTCTCAACCGAGCAATCAAAACTCAACACTCTCACTTACCCTTGATGATTTCCAATGCACTGGTGATAAGAACTTTGGCTCCCTCAACATGGATGAGTTCCTAGCAAGCATTTGGAGTTCCAATGATGAAGCTACTACTCAAACTCACAACAATATTGAAAGTGTTGTAACAACAGAACACAACATTTCCCAACAACTTGGTGATTCAGTCTCTGTCCCTCCTCCAGTTTGCAAGAAAACTGCGGATGAAGTTTGGTCCGAGATTCATAAAAACCAACCACAATTCAAAGAAGCAAATAACCTCAAAAGAAATGAGACACTCAAGAAGCAAGAAACACTTGGAGAAATGACTTTTGAGGATTTCTTAGTAAAAGCTGGAGTAGTACAACAATCATCATCATTGTCATTTCAGAATCATAGTGGCAATGTTTCAAATAACATGAGACCACTGAATACTGCAAGTTATGGTTTGAGGCCTTCAATGGAAGTGGGACTTCCTACTCAATGTGTGACTAGCAATAGTCCTGCAACATACCAAATGACAAGTGGAGCTGAGTCAAGTGGAGCTGCTAACAGAAAGAGGATAATTGATGGTCCTCCTGAAGTTCTATTGGAGCGAAAACAACGCAGAATGATGAAAAATCGAGAATCGGCTGCACGTTCTCGAGCAAGAAAACAGGTTTTGTGCTCATCATACTCTACTCTTTGTTATAGTTCAATTGTTATACTTATTAATCACATAACTTGGAGAATGCGTCTGTGTAAGGTTTAAAATCGTGTTTACCTTTGCGGTCACTTCACAATCCTTGATTTTGCGATAAATCCAACACAAATGTGACAGGTTCAGCTTCAATCGCGGTCACAGACTTTTTTAAAACTTGTTTTTGTGTGATTAACACTACAATTCAAGATTTTAAATAAAATCCCGTGGCCGTGATTTAGGCTGTGCATAAGAACTTTCTATGTCTCTGAAATTGAAGTTGGGTCGGCAGCATTTGACTGTGATAGTCCGTAACGTTTGCATATAAAAAATAATTCTTGCAATGCAGGCATATACAATAGAGCTAGAGGCTGAGCTGAATTTGCTACAAGAAGAGAATGAAAAGCTGAAACAATTTCTGGTAAACAATACTAAAATTGAATATAGTGTTCTTATTTTTTTTTCTTAATGATTTATGTTTTTTGATGCTTAACATATATATCTATTTAAATCTGAAATAGGCTGAAGCTGAGCGCAAGAGGAAACAAGAGGTAAGTGATTGATTATATGTTTCAAATATAAGTTGATATTTATATAACAAGGGCTAATATTACTAACACCATTGTGAATGTTTGTTTATTATTATGTGTTGCTACAGCTTTTGCAAAGAAAGCAATCAGCAAAGGTTGAAAAGGGAACAGAAAAATTAAGCTCAAGCACAACCTGGTGAATAAGCCTCGATGACAAGAATTGAGAATTTGAGTATAAATGTGAAGTAAATAAAGTGTCTGTACTAAGAAATTCTGCTTTTGTTGTACATTCAGATACATGAAAATTGAAATAATGCAGACATGTGAATGCTGATATTATTATGCTGCATACATAGTTCATAAATATTTCAAGGATTATTGTTGAGTTTGTACCTTAAAATCACTGTTTTTTTAGGTTCTAGACATGCTAATTCGAATCAGGATAAAATTTGACATCCTGTCAGGGGCTGTCTTAGGTAATTAGAATTACCTGTTAGCATAATTCGAATTATGCTGTTGGTTTTTTTATCTTCTAGTTTCTGTTGAGTGCAATTCAAATTATGCTACAGCCAAGTCCTAAGACTTTGAATTACACGGGTAAAATGTCTATAAAAATAGATTTTTATCACATTATTCACTTGTACCAAAAGAGGAGATTCTTAGGAAACATAAATGCCAAGGGTCAGGTGTCTTTGAGAGAGGAAACACAGAGAAGATCATGGCTCTTGTGTAGAATGTTTCTTGTGAGGTTTTTGGGTGAGAGACAAAATCAACAAGGGAACTCAAAAGGGGATTTTGAGTTGAGGGCTTTGTGGTGAGATTTTATGTAACACCCTATATTATAGTCTAGAACATAATACAAAGTGTCTTATAATAGTACTGGATAGTCATAAGAAATCTGTCCAAAGGTACATAAACGGTCGTATACACTTAACTTATAGTCACGGCACGGTATAAGGTACAAGAATGTAAATACAAGCAAAATGGCCTTAGCCTATGTTTGGTATCATGTATATCAGAATCACGGTGGGTCACCGTGATTCAGACATACTCACCATGATGCCAAACAAACTCTTAGTTCCCAACACTACAAATACGACATATATATAAATTCCCAAAAGTTACAACATATCTTAGTCTTTTCCTTACTATTGCCTTCCCATTCATACGTAAAACAAAACTATAAAAGGTGATATGTACATCTCAGTGAGTCCTTTAGAACTAAACCATTAACAGTCTTAAATACAATCTCCGGATCCTTTAGGCTTTAGGACTAAACGATAACATAACTCAAGTAGCATACATCTATTAGTATCATATGATATTACATATTCATATATAATTTATACGTCTTTTTCATTCATGCTGAAATTATGTTGCGTCTTTTCATTTTTATTAATGGCAAAGGTTAGTAATTAGTTCTTAGATTGATATTTACTCATTTGTCCGGGTTTGAACCTAGAACATCCAACTCCTTATCCTTTAGCTCAAATCAGTTTAAATGTTAGTATTAGTACCATCACCATGCATCATGAATTAGGGATTCAATTTCACAAGTTTACTATCATTCTACTCAATCTATCCTATACGCATAACCTAATTTCCTAATAATGAATCATAGCTTACTGAAGAACCACCGTAAATTTGAAGAGGGCTGATTGCATGCAACTTCTTCTCTTCACTTCCTTGCACTCTATCTTCTGTTCAGTTCTTACTCTTCCTTTACTCTAAGTTCTTACTCTTAGAGTAACTTATCCCTGGCTTTAATTTTATGCTCGTGAGAGTAGAAGAAAATGAGTTGGTTGACTATTACCCTTAAATAGAGGACTCTAATTAGTGCTGAATTTTCATCTCTACCCTTAACTTAATTTCAGATAATTTTGTCCTTTATCTTTTTTGGCAAAATTACACTCGTCGTCCTTTAATTTAATTTCATATAATGATCTCGCCATTTATCTTTTTTTCACGTCACTTTCGTCCCTTTGATCAATTTGAATATAGATTTTCTTCAATATTCAAATCTATGGTCTTATTTCGATACGAGCTCTTTCTATTCAAACTTATGGTCCATCACTCATGTTTTCATATGAATTTTAGATTTGATGTTTGAAAATCCATACACATACAGACAAAAATGACAAAAAAAAGATAAATGACGAAATCATTTTCTGAAATTAAGTTAAGGGAAGGCGAATGTAATTTTGTCTTTTTTTTTTACTCCTAAGGTATTCATCAATAACTAGTAAGAGACTTGTGTGATGCCAACGAGGGTTGACTTATTTTATAAGAAGTTAACTCACCTGTAAAGTTGTCGGGTTCAATTTTCGTTGTCGTTGTGGGTCCCTCTTTGGTGGATAGTCTATAAGTACATATCTTAGCGCTAGTTGAGCCTTAAGGTCTTTCCTGACCTTGGTGAGCCTTCAGAACTCAATTCACCTAAACTTTAAAAATAAAAAATAAAAAAAAAATAGTAATTGTGTGATCAATTCATTTGTAGTTGATATATATAAGGTAGATATTTTAAAATAGAGAGAACATATTAGTATTTTTAAAACACCAATATTTGTTTATTTTATATGCAAAAACCCGTTAAAATGTTTGTAATGTGTTCCTTGTAGATTTTATGTGCTTAAATCTGTGTAAATAGATTTTTATGTTATGTTGATTTGTAATTGATATATAAATTCAAAATAAAATTATGGAAATGCATGAAACATTAATGTAGTATTTTATAAAATATTTGTTTATTTTATATCTGAAAATTCGATAAATTTTTGCAATGTGCTCATAGCGGAGAAAAAAGAGATAATTTTAATTTGATAAGTGAAATTGAGGGGGGAAAAAGAAAAGTCAAAAGAGAAAAGAAAATAATAAATAAATTAAAAAGTTAGAGAAAGAGCGGAAAAACAATCTTATATATAAAAACAATTCTTAAGCCTCTTAGACAACTTTTTGGAGCCAAAATT
This sequence comes from Medicago ruthenica, assembly GCA_018208015.1. Classification (NCBI taxonomy): domain Eukaryota; kingdom Viridiplantae; phylum Streptophyta; class Magnoliopsida; order Fabales; family Fabaceae; genus Medicago; species Medicago ruthenica. Next base: position 87,384,268 of record CM031372.1, read on the forward strand.
TTTGTTGCAAATTTCTTTTCTAATTTATTGTTCTTTCTTTATTTTTTTAGAAAATGATCGCATATTTTATCTTATTTATAAAAGTTCTTATGTCTCTTAAACAACTTTTTAGAGTCAAAACAGTTGTTGCAAATTTCCTTCCTAATTTTTTGCTCTTTCTTGATTTTCTTAGAAAATGATCGCATATCTTATATCTAAAAGTTTTTAAGTCTTTTAGACAACTTTTTGGAGCCAAAAAAGTTGTTGCAAATTATTTCCTTAATTTTTTGCATTTTTTTAAACGATCTATTATCTTATATATCAAGGTTTTTAAATCTTTTAAGACAACTTTTTTGAGCCAAAAAAGTTGTTGCAATTTTCTTTCTTAATTTTTTGCTTTTTTTTAAATGAACCTAAATTTACTATCATGCATAAATTTGAAAATCTTATATATAAAAGTTCTTAAGTCGCATAGACAACTTTTTGGAGGCAAAAAAGTTGTTGTAAATTTCCTTCTTAATTTTTTGCTCTTTCTTTATTTTTTTAGAAAATGATCGCATATCTTATATTTAAAAGTTCTTAAGTCTTTTGGACAACTTTTTGGAACCAAAAAAGTTGTTGCAATTTTTTTTTAAAACTTTTTCCATTTTTTTAAACGATCTATTATCTTATATATCAAGGTTTTTAAATCTTTTAGACAACTTTTTTGAGCCAAATAAGTTGTTGCAATTTTCTTTCCTAATTTTTTGCTTTTTTTTAAATGAACCTAAATTTACTTTCATGCATAAATTTGAAATTTTTTTTGTAAGAGGTAATTTCATTCGTTGATGTATTTGTTTGTTTTTATTTATCTTTATTTTTGGATCCATTATATTGTAATGGAGTCAACAAGAGATTTTAAATAATTCTTATCAACAATCTCTCTGATGTAATAATAAGAAGTCTAAATTACTTTGGGGGTTTTATTATTTGTCTTTTGGAAGCATTATTAATGATTTTTTCATAACACTACAAGAAAAATATTGATCTGGGACAGAATTTTCTGTCGCACAATAGTGTAAATTTCCGTCCCAATTGAAATCTGGGACGGAATTTGCGACAATTTTCTTTCGTCGCAAATTGTGTTGTCGCAATCGGGTGGGGACGGAATTGTTTCGTCCGTCGCATATTTGGGACGGAATGTAATTATTTGTTTTTTAACACATCTTTGTTTCCGTCCCAAGGTTGTGACAGAATATTTAGATTTCGTCCCAATGTTTTGATGGAGTTTGTGACGATATGGAATTAATGAAAATCTGATTTATTTTTTTAAAATATTTGTTGGGACAGAGTTATATAAAATATTCTGTCACAAATAAATTATAAGCAATTTTTAATATTCTCCCAAAAATTTAATTTATATTTATATTATTATGCACATTAACTCGTGTATATCATCAAGTTCAAAATTTGATACTAAACTACAAATCATTACTAAACATAAATTGTTTCATCATTAACTTAGCACATAACCATCCAAATAATAAGAAATATCAAACTTTTATCACAACACCCAAAATGGTTAAAGTTCTAATAACTAGAAAGTGCCTACAAAATATCAAACTTTTTCCTTCATTCCTAAACCATCAATATTACTCCTCCACATCAGCACCAACATTTGCATTGCTTCCAAGAGTAGCATTATCAACAGAGTGATCATCTTCAAATCCAAATCCAATAAATCCAAATCTATATTTGCATGTTTAGCAAATGCGGAAATCATTTTGTTTTGACGAGCCATAATGGAATTGATTGTTTGTTGTTGGTGTGCAATTGTCTGCCTTAATCACGCCTCAACCTCTCCACTCATACCACGAGCAATATTAGTATAATTTGAATATTTATTGGATTTAGATGTTGAGCCACAGGTGCGCATACTTCCATCCAAACCAAGCCCATATACTCTACCCTTTGCATTTCTTCCTCCAACAGCTTCAATCATTAGTGTATCATAATCAATAGGTTTGGGTTGAGTACCACTCTCATCATTACCAGCCTCAGAAGGATGAGGTTGAGACTCAGCTTGTGAACAGAGATTTACAAAGTTTCTCTGAAAAATAAATAATAAATAAGATAGTCCAACAAGCAACACAGTCTAACAAGACAAATTAAGGAGGGAACACTACATTGTACCTAGCAGAACATCCCAACAAACCAAATTATAAAGGCAACACATGAGGCCTATAACAAGTCATTTGATTACTAAAAAACAACTACAACAACCTATCACATTACTAGATTTATACAATCTATCCAAACCACCAGTACCGCAGCAACAAAAAAAACACCAAACGTAAATGCAAGCCAAAAAAATAAAGTAGATAAAAGGCCACAGTCGGCGACAATATATCAGTCAAACAAGCACAAAGTTGATGCTCAAAACAGAATCACTGCTGCATAGAGAAAAAATAAACAGACCACAGTGCATTTCAGCAATCCAAAACAGACCCAAAAGATTAACTACAAGTCTCGACTTTTTTTCTACTTACACAAACCAAGTAAAATTAAAGAAGCCAATAACTTGATACTCACATATGCATCACTTTATCTCTTATCAACAAAGGTTTGTGACCCCTTCCTGGTGTGACACTTTTTTAACAGTTCACCCTTGTGTGGAATTCTTCCTAACCTTTTGTTCTTCACTTGTTTAGAGACATACAAATTGTAAGTATATTAAAAGAAAACAAGTTAAGATATTATCATAATTAAAATAGAAATTACCAATTCAAGTTCATGCTTTAGTTGATTCTTAGATCCTTGGGTGTGCAATGAACCACCAACATCTGAATCACGATTAGAAGCTGCCACACATCTATTTGTCATGTAATGATCATCTTCCCACATTGCAAGCAGTTGTGCCCACACAACATGAGTAATCCATTTGGGTTTTTCTGACACTTTTTCTCGTACTCTCGCCATTATCTTTCTTAGTAGATCCTTAGCTTTTGATTCCCATGTGGCCTTAATAGTTACCTCTTGCTCACCAATCTATTTGTAGTTTTTCTGCAATTATTGACAATGGCAATAGAAAATTCAATTTAAATAGTTCAAAGTTACAACACTATGAAAAGATAGCAAATAACCAAGATACATTACCACCCACTCATTAAACCACATTTTTTTTATTTTATCGTTGCAACATTTCCAATTGTTGTAAGGGCCATCAAACATAGATTTAATTGCCTTTGATATATCTTTAGTCACTTTATCATCAGGATAAAAGCTGTCAAATTCAACACATGAATTAACAAATTAAATAAAAAAAATATATAATCTACAATAAATTAAAATCCTTAGCTATACATGCATATTAAATTAAATAAACAACTTGACTTACTATCCTTTAAGAGTATAAATCCAAATTTTGTTATCTGTAAGATCTTTGCCCCATGGTAGATGTGGATTATGAGGACCAGGTAAGGCAGGGTCTCCAAATGGGATAAAATTTTCAGGTTGGCTATTGTGATCATTATCTTCTTCTGTTAGTGGAGTCAGTGTTCTCTCTGTTATAGGAGATGGAACATGCGAAGTACTAAGATGAACACTTGGATTACTTGATGATGGAGACTATGTGCTGTCATTTGGAGTTGTGTTCTTAGAAGTGTTCATTTGCTCTGAACTAGAAGGAATGGATGGAATAGGAACAGTACCAAGAGGAGCACCGTGATTACTAGATGATGGAGAAGGTGTGACGACACGTGGAGTTGTATACTTAGTAGTGCTCCTTTGCTCCAAACTAGTAGGAATGGTTGGAACCTTACCATTCCCTTTACCTCCAGATCCTCTAGGTCTTCCTTTTGGTCTACCAATACCTGACATCTAAACCAATTATAGAGACATATAGATTAATCACATCATATGTAATAAATAAATAAATAAATAAAAATAAAAAGACAATAGAGTAAATGCATAAACTATTAATAAAGAAGAATACAAAAACATACATCACATATATGCGGAACGCCCGAAAATACAACCACACAACAGAGCCACATCAACTCTGATGTAAAACCGCAACACACAACAAAATGAAAAACGTAGCAGACCGAAACAAAAGAAACAGAAACGAGTCTCCAGGACAGTAGCAAACTATGGAAGTGCCACACAATATGACTTCAAAATAAAAACAAATACACGATAGTCACTTTTCAACTACTACAAGGAAGAAAAAAACACAATCAACTAATTTAATCATCAACAGATCCAACATAATCAGCTGGAATATCTTCATTAGTTGAATCACTATAATAAAATTCTTCAAATTCTTCACTTTCCACTTCATCATCAGTTGATCCATCATTAGTTGAGTCATCATCCACTTCTTCAAAATTACTATCATTATCTCATAAGTTGTCAATTTGTTCAACTTCAGGAGTAACCGGTAACACTTGCACGTTTTCAACTTCTTGGTAAGCATGTGTCTGACTTGATTCATAGCCTCTTGCATCGATCGTGCTTCTTGCTTTTGTCTTAATAACCACCAACCAGTTTGTATTATCGCGTCTTTTTTCAGGATATGGTGTGTAATACACTTGAATTGCTTGTTGAGCCAAAATAAATGGTTCATATTTTGAATAACTCCTTTGTGAATTCAACGATTCCATGATGTTTATGGACTCTTGTTCCAATGTTAGAGGTCGGGTCATACCATGAACATTTAAACAGCACAACTCTCTTTATTGGTTCCCCTGGGAACTCCAATTGTACAATCTCATCAAGTTTACCATAATAATCATATTGACATTGCCCATAATCAGTTCCTTTGACAGACACACCATTGTTAGCAGTAGATTTTTCTTCACTCCATGATGTTGTGTGAAACTTATAGTCATTGACAAAATAAATAGGCCATGTGTGTACTATATTCAATAGCCCCCAAACAATGTCATGTATAAACTGGCTATGAGTTGTGTTCTTTGATTGGTGCATCTATTTGATAAAAAAAGTGAAGATTAAAGTTCACCAATATTCTCAACAATATCAAAAATCAAAATTATATCTAGAATCACAATAGACTTACATGATGTTTGAACCACTCTGGAAATTCATTTTCAATACACCGATCAACATCAACATCACTAATGTTTGGCCTAGCTGACTTTAAATTTTCCACAAATAAACTGCAACATAAACCATTTGTATAAGTTATATTATTAAATAATTTGATGCCATAAAGCTACTAGAATAGTTTTGACTTACTCTTGATATGGTTCAACCTCTTCACAATTTAAAATTACACGCAAATGAGCTGCATTCTTTTCTTTCTCTTCAATAACTTTGCGGCTCTGTTGTCCTGCTGCTCTGCCAGGTTGATTAAAAATGGATATATGTTGAACGAATTGATCTTCACAACTGATAAGTGCTTAAAAGTTGTTATATTTTGCTAACTTTTAGGGCACTTATGCTTACTTGTTGTACAAGTTACCTTAGGATTAGAGCGTAATTGTGTGAGAAATGCAATATTTGTGATCCTAATCCTTACCCCATGTGTTTATGCAGGAAATACATGCTTGAACCTGATTGATGCAAAGACATGAAGCTTTTCTTGATGCCATCGCTACAAGCGCAGGACTCATCGCTAGTAGCGAGGATAGGCAGGGATTTCCAGACATCCATCGCTTGAAGCGCAGCATCCATCGCTAGAAGCGAGCTTAGGCAGGGATTATCAGGAGTTCATCGCTTGAAGCGATGAACTGGACGCTAGAAGCGAGCCTAGGCAGGGAATTTCAATGATCCATCGCTAGTAGCGACAGACCTTGTCGCTACAGCGACCAAAGGGGCGGTTTAATGCTGATGATGACGTGGAGCTCTATGATTGGCCAATTGAAGTCCTCGCTACAAGCGACAGGCTGGTCGCTTGTAGCGAGCGAACATTTTCTCAGCATATTTAAGGAATTTTAAGCTCATTTCTAAGATATATAGTTTTTTTTTATCAGTTTTAATATTTTCCAGAGCTTAGAAAACTTGTTATCTTTGAGAGAGAATAGGCATAGAGGGAGAAAAACTTCAAATAGCAATTTGATTTGGATTGAAGAAGATCTTAAGAAGCTTTGAGACATCAAGCTCTCACATATCTTCATCTTCCTTTCTTATTTTGCAAGAGTTGTCATGACAATGATCAACTAATCTCCTTTGTTGGGATTAATAGGTAATCAATCATTCATGTTGTAAACTTTTGGTTATTCAATATATGATTCTAGCAATTTTTATATACCATTGAATTTCTTCTTGCTTTTCAATCTTATGTTTGATTTAAATGTTGTTGAAAAAGACTTTTGAATCTAGGTTTAGAATGATTTTCTATCAAGATAAGAAATTCTAGAAATGGGATTTGGTTTTGATAATTACATTATAGTATTGGATCATAATGCTTTTGGATCGTTTAATAGATTGAGAAATCATCGATTAAACGATACAATCGATCTCACGACGTCATTTGGGAAATCAATGATGTTGTTGAGCAATACGTAATAATGTCATATATAAGAAAACGCTAGAATTTGTATTTGTAATCAATCGGATATAAACGATGTTTTGATTGATGAACGTTAATCCTAACACCTTCTATGTCCTATTACTCTACTATTTATTTATTATGTTTTCAAAATTATGAGTAGTGTAGTAAAACAAATGATTAAACCCTAACTTAAGACGATAATCGAAGTTGAACGGTTTATGATATCACATTAATCCCTGTGGAACGATATAAAAACTAATACTTACTTTTGTTCATTCAACAACAACCTTCATCATTTCTTGGCACTCTAGTTCTTCTTGACCGAATATGAGACTCAAAATAGTATGAACCCAATGTAGATGTCTCTTGTACGATATATGATTCACAAATACTTCCTTCTGGATGTGCTTTATTTCCAACTTTATCCTTTAAGGTATGGAGGAACCTAATTCAACATAAAATTGAGTTTAAATTTTACATGTTATGAAGTATTTAAAAATATATAGTGCAAAATAATATATGTTTACCTTTCAAATGGGTACATCCAACGATAGTGTACAGGCCCGCCCAACTTTGCTTCTAACGCTAAGTGAATTGGTAAGTGTTACATTGAGTCAAAGAAACCCGGGGGAAATATTTGCTCCAACTTGCACAGTATGATTGGCATATTTATTGCCATTTGTTCCAAGTGAGCAACATTCAATGTAGTTTAACAAAGATCTCTAAAGAATTGACTCAACTCAACTAGAGGATTCCAAACCTTCTCTGGCAATGAGCTAAATGCAATAGGAAGCAATCTCTCCATGAAAATGTGACAGTCATGACTCTTCATTCCGAGTAGCCTTGCTGATTTTAAGTCCACACATTTTCGAATGTTTGAAGCATAACCATATGGAAGTTTCAATTGTAAAACCCACTCACACACAGCTCTTCTTTGAGCTGCACTCAAAGTGTATAGCGCCTTAGGTTTTTTTGAATTTACCATTTCCCAAGTCAACAAGCTCCAATTCTCGACGTCTACAAATAATAGACATATCCTTTCTTGCCTTTACATTATCTTTTGTTTTTTCCTTTATGTCCATAACAGTATTGAACACGTTATCGAAGACGTTCTTCTCAATATGCATGACATCTAAGTTGTGCCGAATGAGGTTTGTTCGCCAATATGGCAAATCCCAAAATATGCTCTGCTTGCTCCAGTGGTGTTTCTCTCCATAATCAGCTGGCCGTTTAAGTTCACTTTCAGGAACCTTAGGCATCTTGGATACACGTTCCCAAACTTGATCACCACGCAAAATTTGTGGGGGTGGTGCATGTTCTTGCTTATTTTTAGTAAAGTTCTTCTTATTCCTTCTAAACGGGTGGTCCATTGGTAAAAATCGTTGATGACAATAAAAAAATGTTGTCTTTTGACTATTCTCAAGTCTCTTAGCTTTTGATTGTTCCATACAATAAGGACATGATAACCTACCCGCAGTAGACCAACCTGACAACATGCCATAAGATGGAAAATCATTGATGGTCCACATCAATGCAGCTTTCATTTAGAAATTTTGGGACTTCGAGACATCATATGTGGTTACACCCGTATCCCATAGCAATTTAAGCTCATTTATCAATGGTTGCAAGAAGACATCTATTTTTCCCTTAGGGTTCTTACGCCCAGGAATGATCAACGTCAAAAATAGATACTCTTCTTTCATACACATAGATGGAGGCAAATTGTAAGGAGTAACAATCACGGGCCACATTGAATAAAGCTTACGTGAAATATTAAATGGGATAAATCCATCAGAACACAAACTGAGTCTTACAATTCGTGTTTCTTCAGCAAAGCTCGGATATGTTCAATCAAAATGTTTCCATGCCTCCCCATCAGATGGATGAATTAAGACACCTTCCTCTGGAACATTTTCAGCATGCCATCTCATATTACTAGCTGTTGCTGGAGAAGCATACAATCTTTGCAACCTTGGCGCAATAGGAAAATACCACATTCGTTTCCTTGACACCTCCTTTACCTTATTACGACCACTTTTCTTCAACGTATATCGCTCTTCTTTACAAAATCTACAGATTTTCTCATTGATATCATGATTGTAAAACAACATGCATCCATTCACACAACAATCAATTTTTTCATAATTCAAACCTAGCCTTTCAACCATCTTCTTTGTTCTATAATAATTTGGCGGCATACGATTATCAGGGGGCCAAGTTTCTCTACAAAATTGTACAATTTTATTATAAGCTTCTTGACATATATTATGCTCAGCTTTAATTGTAAGCAATTGTAGTGAAGCAGACAACTCTGAGTGACTACTGCACCCCTCAAACAAAGGTGATTATGATGCAGGCAAAAGATTATAGAAGCTTAGTCTTTTCATTGGGTGTCTCCTCCATACTTTGTTCATCATTGCGGGAAAAACTTGGACCTGCCACACCCATTACCATCTGTTCATATGATCTTAAGTTTTCTCTACAACCATTTTGCCCAAAAACAGATGGTGGAGGTTGTGTTAAAGGAACCGATGCAGGTCTTTCTTCCCCATGTGACGTCCAATAAAAATAATTTGTCCTAAACCCTTTCTTATATAAGTGATCTCTCACTTAATCTGGAATTTCACTGTTTAGACAATCACAGATCAAGCACGGGCATCTAATTGTTCTTTCATTCTTAAATTGATCTAATTGACAAGCATGCAAAATAAAAATTTCCACACCCTCATAAAAAGTATTTTTCAGTCCCACTCCATCATGTAGAACCCTATATTATACATCCATTCTCTATGTGCAGGCACATCCATTGCCTAAACACCAAACACTTACACTACTTAAGATAATTAATTAATGACAAAGCTTTCAATATAAAACATTTTATATGAAAATAAAATGCATGTATCATCAAATAAATTTCAGCAGAACCACACAAAAGACAACACCAAACTAGAGTGAACATAAACTTAAAAACCACAACCTCCCAGCAAGTACATGAACTAAAAATATGTATATATAAGAAAGTTAACAACACTTGCGTACAAGAAAACCAAACCAGACCACCAAATATAAACCTCCTACACATACTAAACCCAAGACACTAAATGCAGCTGAGGAAGCAACATAGAAAAATCAAAACAAAGAAAACAAACCCACTAACCAAACTCAAATTTTCAACAAACTCTTTTACCTAAAATCAAAGTTTCAACAAACCCATTTCATCAAAATAAAAAATTTCAGCAAAGAGCAACAAGTTAACAAAAATAACATAGAAATCACCTATATGGAGGAATGAAGCTGAGAAAGAAAGGAAACTACAAACCTGAAATTGCCCAGAACAACGGAACCGTGAAAGATGTGACAAGGAGAACGATTGCACAAAACTGAGAAGGAGGGATCGATATAGACAAGAGAGGGAGGGATCGATTTAGACAAGAGAAGGAGGGATCGATTTAGGGAGGTTATGGGATATTATCCTCTGATTGAAAGAGAGAACACTTTGAACGAGAGAAAGAGAGATTAAGAGAGCGCTTTGAAAAAAATTAGGGATTGGGTTTGTGTGAGAGTAAGTATATGGATTGGTTTTTTGGTGATATAATTTTAATTATCTTACAGTATCTTATTTTTGAGGGAAAATAATAAATAATATTAAAAATGATAGAAAAATAATAACAGTGGCGCCAATATTCCCACCCACACTATTCACCAAAAAAATATTCCCACCAACAATTCCCACTAAATTTTTGGATTAAAATAGACCAAGTTGTGACGGAAATAAAAATTCCGTCCCAAATTTGTGACAAAAATACAAGTTCTGTCTCAACTTTACGACAGAAACGTTAATCCGTCCCAAAAATATATATAAATTAAAATAAAATCTTTGTAACACAAAAGCGTCGCAAATTCCGTCCCGGTTTTAAAAATTTGGGACGGAAATAAAATTATGTCAGGACGTTCCATCTTAATTTGACTGTTTTCTTGTAGTGACAAGGATTGGACCAACGGTCAACCCTAATCCCATATCTTTTTACATTAGTTTTGGATGTACTTACGAAACACATCCTACAGCTAGCAGCAAGATGTATGCGTTTTGCGGACGATATAGTCTTAATTTGAGAGTCGAGGGAGGAATTGAATGAGATGTTGGAGACTTGGAGACGAGTCTTAGAAGCGTATGACTTTCATCTGTGTACAAGCAAGACATAGTATATGTAATGTAATATAAGCAAAAGGCCAAGTAGTTCGACCTTAGAGGTGAAAGTTGGAGATCATATCATAAAAGTTACACAGTTTAAATATCTTGGGTTCATAGTACAAAATGACGGAGAAATAAAATCAGATGTAAATCATCGTATTCAAGTTCGATGGTTGAAATGGAAAAGAGCTTCAGGTGTTTTATGTGATACAAACGTACAGTTTAAGTTGAAGTGAAAAAATATCAGACGGTTCTCAGACTAGCAATATTTTATGGAACAAAGTATTGGGCGGTTAAGAACCAACAGAAGAATAAAGTAAGTGTGCGGAGATGGGGATGTTGTGTTGGATGTGTGGTAAAACTAGATGGGATAAGATTAGAAATGACAACATTGTAGAGATAGTCAGGGTAGCACCTATCGTATAAATATTGTGGAAAATAGGTTTAGGTGGTTTGAATATGTAGAGAGAAAACCTGTAGATTATGTAGTAAGAAGAGTAGATCAAATAGAGGATAGTGGTATTACAAGAGGAATAGGAAGTCCTCGAAAAACTAAAAGAGAAACTATTAGGAAAGATTTATAGATTAATGAGTTGGATCTAAATATGGTTTATGATATAACATTATGACATATTTCGGTCCATGTAGTCGACCCCAATTAGTGGGATAATGTTTGGTTGTTGTTGTTGTCGTCGTCTTTTGGAAGCATTAAGTCATGCTCAACAAGAACTATTATTTCATTTCATGATCAACTACCACAATTATTAGTCAATGAGATAATCAATTTCCTGTGCATCGCACGGGTCCAAGTACTAGTAAATAATAAAAATGTACGAGGAAGAAGATAAGTAGAAAGGGAAACAATAATAAAATTTGAAAACAAAAACGAGAGAGATAAATAATAAAGAATGAAAAAATAAAATGTTAAAAGGACTAATTTACCACTAATAAAAAAATTGGTTTTAATTATTTCAATGAAGGAAAAGAAATTTTTGTTTTCTCTTGTTGACCTCTTGAAGTAATTTATTTTAACTCTTTTGTATCTCTTATAAAAACTCGTTCATAGTGGATTGAAAAACTTCTCTCTTCCGTAGACATTGGTCAATTTGGACTGAACTGAATAAGCAATAGTCATTTTTTTGTTCATATACTATCTTTATCTTGTTTGTCTCTAGTTGAACTAAGCAGGACTATCTTTCCTCTGCAAGGGTCATACGTTGAGAATCTACCTCTTGGGGTTGCCTGGATAAAGTCTCCCATTTCTCCAAGTCCATTTGACAGATTGTAGCCTCCAACTCCTTTACTTTTCGCTCAGATGCCTCCACCCCATTGGTTAACATGGTTTTCACTATGTCGCTCTCCTTTAGGCGAAGCTCTAAGTTGGCCACCTCTTTTCATAGGATTTGAACCTCATCATTCGGAGGTTAATGTGGAGCAAAGCAAAAAGTAAGGCAACAACCCTCAAAAAGAAAGGGAATTCAATTGCATAAAGAAGTCAATGCACTTCATTCCACCTAAAAAGGGGAAAAATAATAATCAAAAATACTGAAAACAGTTTATGATAGCTGAAACTTTTAATAAATAGTTATCAAACACTCACTAAACAAGCGCCTTTCCTCCTCGAAATAACCCTTTTTCAGAAGATACTTTAACTCAATTAGGCGAGGAGTTAACGCTACTTTTACCCTCTTAGAGTGAAGCATTTGAGGCTCATATGATCTCACATATTTTCATATCTTCGACAAAATCTCGAGGTCCCTCTCATTCAACTTATCCTTCTCAAACAACATTTTCTCTTGCGCGGCTTTTTCCAATGAACATCAGTTCAGCAGAACAAAAAATTGGCTAAGGGCGCCTGAATTAAGCCACCTTCTGTGTCCATCAACTTGCGGTAGATGTAGTCGTCTTCTTTTCATTCGTTGAAACTTCCCGGATCTGATAATATTTGTCTTTGAAGTTCTTCAGAGAATCCGTCAGAGACTTTAAGATTTATCTCCCATGTTTGGGAAAGTACACACATTCTTTTCTTGAAATATCCTTACTCTGAGTTCGGAAGAGGTAGCAAAATAGGGAAATCGAGGTGTAATCCCCCATGTATTGGCATAGTAACTTGTAGCCAAGTATGAAACCCCATCATGAGTTTGGGTGAATCTATTCGTGAGGCAAGCAAAGATAGTTCATCAAGTGAGCTTCGAGTAAGGAGAATGGAAGCCTTACTCCCAAATCCCGGAACACAATTTCATACATTATGAACGCAATTTGATCATAACGACTACGAATTCGAGTATACTAAGTAGGGCGAGTCGTTACCCAAACATCAGAAAAATTAAACCCTACGATCCGTAAAGGTTTCTCGCCAAGGGGAAGGATGAGTATACAACGAGCGATGACTTAAAACCTCCTCCAAATCCCATTGATATTCCTTAGAGTCAGAAGAAAGCATGTTGCAACTTTGGGTTGCGCCCTTCCCTTTCTTTCCCATTAGAATTTGAATCTAGTTTAAAGCAATTTCAATGAATGTACCCAAACTACTATGGGGTAACCGACTGCCAGGAAAGAAATACGATGTCAAAACGAACCACAAATTGTGAATAAAGGGTTTTAAAAAAGGTAATCAAAATAGGTTTAGTCGGTTTTTAGTTAGGAGTAGGCTTTAGAACTTTGATTTTCATAAAAAACAAAGAAAATTGGGGTTTGAGTTTCTATCATTGTGATGAAGCCACAATCCTAAGATGTTTTTTATGTTATTGCATAGTTTTCTCTATCAAAAACGATCCTTCCAAAAACTATATTTTTTATTAATCACCATAGAAAAACAGGTCGGTACTCAATAAAAAGTCTTTGTGGGATCGTTACTTTTTATTACGCGATAAAAATATGTACTTGTAGGCTTATCAAGTTTTTGGTGCCGTTGTTAGGGACTAGTTGTTGATATTGATTTATTTTTCTATCTCGATTAGACCAAAAAAATCCCTCTTTTCAATTTTATATTTTTGGATTTTGTTTTCTTCTTTAGATGTGAAAAAGCCTTTGGGGAATTCTTTAACAAATTCTCGGGATAGAGAGATTCTTCCATCAACAAACAAGAAACGATAAAATTTGTTGAGCATGACATAAATCGGGCTTTGAAAGATTATGTTTCTCCCAATGCCACATAACCACATTCTAGTCTTGTATGTTCGACGATAGATGCTAACAATTTTGAAATAGATCCTGATTTGTTGTCTTTGATACTAGATCAATGCCAATTTCCAGTTTGCAAACAGATTATTCGAACCTTCATCTATCTGTTTTTCTTGAATATTGTGATATCATGAAAATATATGGAGTTTCTAATGATGCCATATGGCTTAGACTTTTTCTTTTCTCACTATGGGGCAAGAGTGTCCTTTAAAGGGTGCAAACAACTCTACAAAGTTGGGCCTTCAAAATATTTGGGCCTCAATAAATTTATTATATGTGTAGGCCCAATAAACCTCACCCAATTACTTAAAGGGTTTCTTTTTAGACCCCTTCAATATCTCTTTTGGCTGAAAAATGCCCTCAGGTAGTTATTTACCGGAGGTGTTACAATTTAAAAAAAAAAGTCCTTCGAGATTTATCTCCCAAATTTTTTACAGGGTATATGAGACATTGAGGAGACCTAAAAAGAGCTGCTTGATTATTTCTTATGTTAAAAAAATAGTAAATGGATAGGTCGAGTCCAAAGAGTGTAAGAATGATGATAAATATATTAGCTTGAAGTTGTATTTTATGTTTTTTACTAGAATAGGAATTTTTTTTGTATTAGTTGCAATAATGACTATTTTTGTATGTTTATGGATGTTATTTACAATTTAAATAAAAGATTATTCTTTTAAAAAAAAATTGTGTTTTTATTTTATTAGGGGAGTCCACTTTGATTGAAACGACCCTGCTAAGGGGTAAAGCTAGGTTTTTGTTATATTCTATTAACGATCGTTCCTTAAAAACTTCACGAGCCTACCTCGCTAAATATTTCCCTCCATCAAGAGTTGTTCGATTAAGAAATGAAATAATGATTTTTTCACAAAAAAAAAAGGAGAGTCGTTGTACGAAACTCAGGAGCATTTCAATAAAATGCTTAGGTTTTTCCCTCCCCAAGGGTTTGAAAAATGGTTGAACATTCATACCTTCTACAATGGATACCGGATATGCTTCAAATAACTAAGGTGATGGTAGATGCATCCATTAATGACGCCTTGATTAACAAAAGCGCAGAAGATGCCTTCTCCCTCCATGAAGATATGGTGCAAAATCAATATCAATGGTCGGGTAAAATTTATCCTCTTCTTTGATAACACCCCTTTAATATTTTAGGTGAGTCTATCATTAAAGGTTTTTCTGAATGTTAAATCAAATGTCACAAATGTGATAATACGATATCTCTAAAACTATTAGCGTCTAAGGAGTTATCCTGGATCGAGTATTGAAAGCTATGGTTAGTAGTGATTCAACACATGAATCGATTACATATTCTTAAACATATTAAAATCATTAAGAACAAGTAATAACTGAATAATAGTAGGAATTCAATTTCTTAAAAAAGTAATATAAGATTACACGGTTCAAGTAACTAGGAAGAAGTTCATCCCCTTGACCTAATCAAAGGAATCCAGATACTCATGATCAATAAATACATACAACAAGATTAAGAAATTACACATGAATCAATGATGAAAAGGATGCTTAAATCTTGTTTCCAACTTGAATATTTAGCCTTTACCGCCTGGAAATTGAGATTTCTGGGCTTTCTCTATGTATTTTTTACCCCTGGTTCAGTTATGATCATACCCTCTTTATAGAAAAAAAAAAAAAAAAACTTCCCATTTTTCAGGAGCGACAGTGGGCATCACACAGGGAGTTTTGCGCATCACGCAATTGGTAGCAGCCTACCCCTTCTATTCTGCGCACATGCACCTTTCCAGCGCCTCACGAAAATTGCATTTTCTTTCACCCTTTTGTAAACCAAATTGGGTTTTGGCGTCTTCATGAAAGTTGTAGATATGAATGTTAACTTTCATATACCACTTGTATCACTTCATTCGGAGATGTCCAACTCCATATATGAATAAAATACCACACAGAGGTCATGTTGCAGCTAGTCTTTGAACCTATGAAGTCTGGAGACGAAGTACGAGATAAGGGTACGTGGATACGCAAAATTTTTAAAATTCAGGATACGATACGGCTAAGATATGTTAACAAAATATTTATACTAAAATTTATATGTGTGTGAAATACTTGAAAAAAATAAGCATTGATTACTCTTCAATACTATATAATCATAAAAGTCACAATTTACAAAAAAAAAAAAATTACACGTTATCAAAATAAAAAATATAAAGTTTTCGTATAAATCATATTATATTTTTATTCATATGTTAGGATATCAACAAATGCATCAATAAAAGAACTCAAAACAAAGTTTGTCTAATGTTGATTAATTGAATCTTCTCTCTCTCGTTACTTTCATCCACCCAAAACATAATTTTTAATTGGTTAATCGAAAAACAATTACAGTGATTCATATCTTAAATTGAATCATATACATCTCCATTGAATTTTCACAACACAATCTCACTTTTTTACCCTTCATTTTTTCCAGGATACGACTATGTGAAGTATCTTATAAGTATATGTGTGTATCTGTCGAGTATCTTATAAGCATCCGATAAAATATATATTTTAAATTAAAATAATTAGTTCCGAAACTTTGTGGGTACGTATCCGCGGAGTATCGGTATCTGATACGTATCCGATACAGGTACATCTTCATTTTGGAGTATCCGGGCTTCATTGAACCAAGGCTGTCAAACTCCAGTTTTTACTTCAACTCATTTCGTCTTGATAAAATCGACTCGTAAAATCGTACAAGTTTACTTAAAGTTGAAATTATATTAAAATACACACACAATATAATGTTGAAAATAGGTAAATAGGTCAATAATTCAAAAGAGTAACTTAACTATAAAGGCAAACTAAACCTAATCACCAAAATAAATCGTCATGATAAACCTTGTATCAAAATACACAAAATTATCCCACAAAATTAAAAAAAAACATCTAACAGACAATAAAAAAAAAGTTAAATGGACTTGTGGGTCAGTAAGGGAAAAAATGGGCCAAGAAAAAAAAATTATAAGTAAAATCGCAAACCCTTTAAAGTCATACAAATTTATTTGATTTCACGGATTTTGCTGCAAGTTAAATCCCTCAAATTCGGTGCAAACTTCGATTTTACAATAAAACGAGTTTACCATTGAGTTAACACTATACTCACATCTAAAAACGTAAACTCAAACGAGTTTACGAGTTAACACTAAAGTTTGGGAACACTTGAACCCCTATTATGCTAATCATCTAACTTAATATTTAACGACTGATTTATATATGTTTGAGTGAGGGATATTTGTCAAATTCCAGTGTGACCAATACAACTTTACAAATTTACATTGCTTCCTGGCATCCCGGGTCCATTGGCCATTAAATCTAAATAATTGTTAATGCAATGTTAAACTCCTATGACATCCTTTCAAAAGAAAATAAAAACTCCTATACATGACATCTACCGTTCACCTATAAAAAATGAAGATGCAAATTTAGACCAAGATGCAAACTGGTCTACCTATGACCACCCCTGTAAAAATTTTAAACAAAAATTTGCACTATTAGTTACACACTTTGTCGACACGTAATGGCTTAACATAAAAGTTTAACATAATCAACATAAGAATAATTAATTTTGGGATTTGATTCAGACCAATCACCTTTCTAGACAGGTAATACAAGAGACCTCAAAGAATTACGGCTCAAGGGAGTGAAACATTCATGGAATGACCTATATTATCTAAAGCTATAAAATCTTCTCAAAGACACCCCCCACATCAATAAGAAGTTGTAAGGTATATTGGGGACAAAGGTATATATTCATGTATATTATTTATGCAAATAAAAATATGTACTTTAAAAATATATTGACCTAACCCATTGGAGTGTTTATATATTTTGAGCCAAACCATATATTTTAAGACCAATGATTGGCATCAAAAAGGAATAATTGGTAGGAGGCATATTACACCTGCAATAGGTATTAGATGACCACAAGTATAAAATATTGTTTTTTACTTTATGATATGGATCATGGGTCCAATACATAAAAAGTCTCCTTTATCCCTCTACTCTTTCTGTCTGTCCTTTCTTTTTATGCCTTGGTATGTTACACATTTTTATGTTGTCAATAATATTGTTCCAAAAAATTATAATTTATATTGATAGACTTTTTTTGTTACAATATATCGATGGACTTTGAAATTGAGGAAATAATCAACTTTGACATTCAAAATTTATATGTCATAGCATCTGAATCGGCTAGTTTGAAGTTTGAAAGATTTGATGGTTGAAGAATATTTCCATCCTCTCAAAATACATGTCACATGCAAATTTAAAAAATGTAACTAATTTTGTACGAGAAAGAATAATTATGTCTTGCTTGACAAAATTATTCTTCATTAATAGGATAGATTAAAAGAATTAGTAATGAAAAATTAATACATAGCAAATTGTAGTATAATAGAAGATAAAAAAAACAATATTAATTTTGTAAAACATAAAAAATGGACAAAATTTATTAACTAGAATAAGATATGGAATTACTCCTATTATATATGGTTTGGAGAGTTAGCTAGTATAAAAAAATAGTCATATACAAACTACATATTAGATTAGGGATGGAAAATGAAATGAAATTGCTAAGTATTGGTATTTTATGATTACCCTATGTACTACATATTGCTATCTGCAACAAGATTTCCATTTCCATAAGGAGAAACGAATCTTAACGTGGCATGGTTTAGGTGAAGACAGAGAGTGGATGTTGACCCATCAACAAAGGGGATAATACCAAACAAATCCATCTCAGAGCTAGGATTAAATATACAAAGTGGTTATGTTTATTATATTCTATACTCTATATTGTTTTGGTTGAAACGGTATGAGCCTAAATATAATTTGTTTCTATGTGTAACAAAATCAACTTTATCTTTCTATTTTTTGCCAACTTCAATAAGAAAGAAAACTCAACTTGAACTCATACTGAATTTATTGTGTTCCCATTTTCAAGATCAAAAAATGCATGAGTTCTTAATTTTTACTACTTTGTTTTATTTGTTTTCTTACAAGTACATACATATAGCCCCACAAAAGAGAACCAATAAGAAAATTCAGGCGGTTACAACTTACAAGAAAGAGAAGAGTGGAGTAGGAGTCAATGATTCTAGTGGGTTCCTGCAATAGGCCCCACCTGTTCAAATTTATAATAAATAATAAAATAACAAAAAAAAAATTTGTTTTATTCAAAAAATTTCATTTTATTTGAGCCACCTTTGAAGCCCCACAAGTCCAAAAAATGAGCCTGAGATAATTTGTTCTTGAACAATATATTGTGTGCTAGTTTTTTCTTAATACAAAATATATTCAACTAAGGACAGTGTGTGAAACAGACTAATCAGTAAGGTTTCTTCATAGAGAAGGAGAAAAGAAATTGACATATAGACACCCTTATAAAAGATAGAAAGTTGCAAAGAGGATCATATCTGAAGAAAAAGACTGGACCCTCTTTCTGTCACAGCCTACAACTTTAGATTATATTAGATATTACTTTGACAACAATAAGCTTTGATCTTCCTTTGCTTCTCTTTATACGATTCTAATTATTGATCATTCTTACAGTTCAACAAAATAAAGGTATAAGGTAATTACACACATGACCTCATATATAAGTATGCACAAACTATATATGTATACCATGATTATATTTTGTTTGTTTATGTAAATTGAATTTTGCTTTATAGGATATGAGAATGGTCTAAAGAATCTTTGCATGGCGAGCCAAAGAATAGGAGAACTTGATTTTTCTGAGACAGGACATTCAACTCATCATGTCCCTTATGGAATTCATCATAGGATTAATAATCCTTCATCAAGCTTAATGTATTAATTCTTCAATAACTTATAAATAAGGAAGTAGTACTGTTTTATTCATTTTGGTTTGCATAGTATTTAATTTAATATAATGTTTTTGTTTGTTTGTTAGGAATGAAGAATCTGGTTTTGATTTTGGGGAGCTAGAAGAAGCAATTGTTTTGCAAGGAGTTAAGAATGGAAATGATGAAACAAAAGCATGTAAGTTTTGCTTTTCTATCTAATACCACTTTTTTCTGACCTTAGATAAGCATAACCAACTCTTTCTAAAAGTAGAGGGAAAAAAAGAAAAAAAGCAATGGTTTGAATATGTCTAAAGAGTGCATAGTAGGGGAGAGTTTACCATTTCCAATACCATAATGATTCTGAGGCAATAGACATGGGAAGGTGTGGGGTTACAAACTTGGAAACCTCACTTCCCTTTTGCATGATTTTTACTAACTCCATAACTGCTGAAATATAAAGTTAATAGATTAGGTTCTTCTTTTCAATACCTTTTCAATTATTTTGGTAAAAAATTTAAAGCCTTTTATTTTGGTTGATCCTCTCAGATTTTTTCTTTGATGATTCTTTGCAGCTTTTTTCACAGCCAGACCTGCTGCTACACTGGAAATGTTCCCTTCTTGGCCAATGAGATTCCATCAAACCTCAACAGTAATACTCTATCTTTGACCAATCTATTTTAATTATGCTTATCATAGATGCTTCTTATTTCTTCAATTTAATCTTATGATAAATATAATGTTCAGTTCATTTTCAAATAGAATGCATGCTTTTTTTGTCATGGTCACTTCATTCATATGTTTTTCAGCCTTTGTCGCATCGATTCGTTTATAATAATGCATGCTGCTGTATGAGCAGATTTTTTTTTTGATAAAAATTATATTGACTAACATTTTTTTTTTTTTTTGGAAATACAGGGAGGTAACAAATCAGGAGGTGAAAGCAGTGATTCAGCACTATCAAGCAAAAATGAGAACCCTTTCGAGCCAGAATCACCCTTAAGTAAAAAAGAATCTTCTTTTTCATCAGATCATAATAATATTGATCAGCAGAATCTTCAGCTACAACAACGGAAGATGATAATACCAAATGATGCTGCTGCTATAAGAGCAGCCTCTTCATCACAGAATCAAATATCAGCAGCCAAAGAAAAGGTTAATAGTAAAAAAAATAATCACTGATAGCTTTTTATACTGTTAAGTGTTAAATCACTTAGTTATCTCTTTCCATATCCCATAAACTAAGGGAAAGTTTGGTCTTTCTTTATTACTGTTTTGAATTTGTACTATCTTCTTGGTCACGTAAAAACAGCACAGATCCCAACAGATTTCAGAAAATCAAAACAACAGATAGTTTTCCTGATTCCTGAACGATTTTCTGACATGAAAACATGATAGAGAGAGAGAGAAGGATACTACTATTATGTTGTACTAACAAAAAACAAACTGAGAATCTTTTGAGTACTTATCAAAGTTTTTTTCACATTAAAAAGTGACTCACTCATTCACACACTCTTCACTTGATATAGTGAAAACTTGTGTTTCTCTAACACAAGTCAAATTTAGAGTGAGTTTGAAATTCACAAAAAATGGCTGAAAATGATCCATTTTGCTATCCATATCACATTGAAGATGATTGCATTCCTACTGAGAAATGGTCAAATGGACTTCAACATTCTCAATATTCAGTGAGCACACTCTAATATTATCATGCCATCTTTTTGTTCTTTGATTGAATTAAAAGTGTAGCATTTTTATAAACTTGGTTTGTTTTTGAAATTTTGATATAGCTCAAAAAAATTATCAAGTTATATGCTTAACAAACTTTCTTTTTTTCCCTCACTCATTTACTTAACCATTTTTACGTGCACATTTTTTGTTCTACCCTTGAAATTTGTGCGTATCTTTTTATTTTGCTTTTAATTAAATAAAACTTATGAAGCATTTTTTTAGTTGCAGAAAAAAGGAGCTGGTTCAACATCAGATAAGCCACTTGATGCAAAGGTGTTTATATTTAAGTTCAAATATTCATTTTTATGTCTCTTTTTTTTAGCTATGTTGATGTTTTATGTGCTAAGGTAAAATTTGTACTTGTTTTAGACATTGAGACGTTTAGCACAAAACAGGGAGGCTGCAAGGAAAAGTCGTCTAAGGAAAAAGGTTTGTGTGTCCTATACATACATATATAGATACATAAAGTTGTAAAAAATGAAAATAGTGAAACTCATTGCATTTCTTTTTTACAGGCTTATGTGCAGCAACTTGAGTCAAGTAGATTAAAGCTTACACAATTGGAACAAGACCTTCAAAGAGCACGCTCTCAGGTACTAAAGTCAAATATTGTTATATAATATATATATTATTATTATTATTATTATTATTATTACTTTTACTGATTAGACATAAATGTTAATTTAAAAGGGTATGTTCATGGATTGGAGTGGTGGTGTTGGAGGCAATATAAGCTCTGGTGAGTTTATTTTTCATTTTTGAAATTCAGTGTATTTTCTAATTTGTCACATTCAGAAACTTACCATCATTTACTATAATTTTATTCTTTTTGGAAGTATATATAGTTTTTTTTAAAATGATAAGTAAAAGTCAAAACTTGATCCTGGGTGCTCATTTCAAAACGTAGAGAAGTCTCTGAATCTGACCGAAATCTATGAATAAATAACTCGTGTGTTTGAATTATAAAAATATACAATAGGCCAATGTTTATGTTCAAAAGTACGACCTTTTTTAAAATATATAAACTCTAATATTCAAAACTATGTCCTTTTCTATCATGTCTAAACTATATATAAAAGCTGCTTTCAAGGGTGCCACTTGAGTATTTTTTTTGCTGCTTGGATTAATTTGGCACTAAAATAATATGATGAAGATTACATTTTTAATTATTAGCTAGATATACATCTTATGCTTTGAAATAATCTGCTTTGAAATAATCTTGCTTTGATTTTTATCAGAAATGACTTTTAAATATCATTGTTTTTATAACAAAAGATATAAGTTGTGAAACAAAAAAAAAATACATAGAAAAAAATTCATATTTAAAAGCAAACAAGACATGATTTTCTTATTTTGAAAAGAGCACCTAAAATCTGATAGAGGGCACAGTCTCCTTTATATATACTTTGCCTTTACGTAGAATAATTATTCCATTATGATACTGCTCATTTCCACTTTTTTTTAGTAATAAAAATACAACTTTTGAAAGAAAAAAAAGGAATTGTAAATAAAATAATCATGAATTATCATGCACAAAAAATGCACTTTAAGAAAAGGAAACGCATTACGTAGTATGATTAATCCACTTTGTTTAATCACAAGAAATTAAATTTGGTTCATTCCTTGCCACATGATTGCACTAGCTAGTCACCAAAACAACCGACAAAATATCAAAATGTAAAATATATTTTAATTATTGTATTAATTGTAGGAGGTGCAATGTTTGACATGGAATATGCAAGATGGTTAGAAGATGACAACCGTTTATTAACGGAGTTAAGAAACGGATTGCAAGCGGCGTTAACAGATAATGATATGAGAGTAATGGTGGATGGATATTTGTGTCACTATGATCAAATATTTAGACTCAAAGGTGTCACTGCTAAATCAGACGTGTTTCATATTATCAATGGCATGTGGACTTCTCAAGCTGAACGTTGCTTCCTTTGGATTGGTGGTTTTAGACCTTCTGAAATTATCATGGTTAGTACAATACTTTTCATTCCATAATTAATTTGTAATTTGGTATAATCATGGGAGTATGTAATGTGAAACTTCTTAATTAATAAAGGAATTATATGATGGGTTTGTATGTTTCAGATTAAAAATATATATATTAAGAAAAAAAACGCTTTTGATGTATAATAGAGATTAATTTTTAGAGATTTTTTAAAAAAGTCAAAGTTGTTTGTTTATTCAAATTAAAATGAAATTCATTTTTTTTAGCTAATCACTTGTAGAAAATAATTTTGAAGCTAAGTTATTAAACCAACTTTTCATTTGAAATAGTTTTGAGATTATTTTCATTTGCTCATTTCTTTTAACAACTTGAAACAAAGGATGAAAACTTCTAAAAATTATTATTTAAAAAAAATGTTTTTTTCTTTTACAAAATAATATCGTTTGGCTTTATATACATTTTATTCATGACATTTCTAATAAAAAATTATATAAATGTGTTCATTATTTACTTACGTATCATTTCTTATATTTACATGAGTGCTATAAACATTATTTTTTAACATTTTTTATAATACACAATCTTTTATATATTGAATGAAATCAATGTCAGTCTCACATAAGTGATGAGATTTATACTGATTTCATTCGCAATAAAAAAGTGATTGTCATAAAAAAGTGTTTAAGATGGTGTTTCTAACACTCATCTAATATTTAATAATTTAAAATGAAACTTATACTTATAAATAATGATATTTCAAAAAAGAGCTTGTGGTTATGTTTAGACATAAATAGGACTAAAAAATTCATTTAACTTAAATAAATAAGTAGCGTTCCGCAACGTCACTTTCTCATAAGTTGTCATATGTCAGTTGTGTGGCAGTACGAACTTACTGTTCCAATGTAACAGTAAATTATTGCATGCACAGACAGTAATAATTGCATTAAGGTTAATATTAATGTGTTAACGTTTCCTTAAAAAATTAATATGTTAACGATGATAATTTGGTGATCTCAGATGTTGATCCAACAATTGGAGCCACTAGCAGAGCAGCAAATAATGGGGATGTATGGACTGAGGCATTCATCACAGCAAGCAGAGGAAGCTCTCTCACAAGGACTTGACCAGTTGCAACAGTCTCTTGTTGACACCATTGCTGGAGGACCCCTTGTTGATGGTGTTCAACAAATGGTTGTTGCCATAGGCAAGCTTGCCAATCTTGAAGGATTTCTTCGCCAGGTACATAGTAGAATTTAATTCATATACATCGTCAGACGATTTTATTCATACAATGATATGTCATTAAACACTACGTGACATCATAATCATAATGATATGTGATTGAATGCATAAGTAATAAGCAAAAATCCTCTCAGAATTTTTTATCTTATTTATTCATAACATTTTTGTTATTTTTTTTTTTCATTTAGATCATTTACTTTTTAAAATTGCACAAGTTTTTCCATATATAGTTTGAATATTGCTTTCTTTTTTGTAATTTGAATCAAGGAATAATATTGCTTTTTATCCCATTATTTCCTTGTGATCTAAGTGGCTGCATGCATATATTAAACCGCAAATGCACGTTGTTATATCCTACCTGACATTTTATCTGATGATTTATCCTTATTGACATTTGCTTTTGACATGTTTTCTTTATTTATGACTTTTTTGCATTTGTATATATAATAATAGTAACTAGATATGTTGATCTTAATTAAATTGCCTCCACTAGTTTGGTTGTCACGTCAATCTTTCCTATTATGTTGCTAATCTCATAGTGCTTTAGTTTAATATATGAATTTGCTTTGCTACAAATTTCCATCATGTTTCTCAAAAGTTAGGTCATAAGCTTGATGTAATATTTCCATCTTAAAATGTTTCATTCAAAAGTTGGTTTTAGAAAGTGATGGTCATCTTGCTTATTTTAAAATTAAAGACATTTTCTCAAATGTTTTCTAGTAAATTAAGAAGTTAGCTTGGTTGTCGAGGTAAATGACAATTAAAAAGAGTTTTATTTTTTAGGACTCTACCCCTAAAAACTAACACAATCACTAACTTATTATTAACATTTACTAATAAGTAGTATAAGATTTTCATGCCAGTGATTAGTTAAATTTCTAAGAAGTTGCTCATAAAATTATATTTTATATTATTTTAGCTATTTTCCCTTATTGGCTTATTGTTTACCTGTGAAGTCTCATATATTCGTTCATGTTTTTCAAATGAAGGCTGATAATTTGAGGCAACAAACTCTTCACCAATTATGTCGATTACTCACACTTCGTCAAGCGGCACGCTCTTTTCTTGTTATTGGAGAATATTATGGACGACTTAGAGCTCTTAGTTCTCTTTGGGCATCAAGACCACGAGAGTAAGTTAAATCTATTCTAAATTATTAGTATATATTTACATTTAGTTTTGATTAATTTGATGCATGTTTGTAGGTTGAAATACATTGTAATTATGGTTTTTGATTTAATTTTACTAAGATAGTACTTTTAATTTCATTGAATTATGTTTAAATGATATTGTTCATGTATTAAATGGTGTTATAATTTTGCTTATAAAAACATTATGCTCAACCTTTCATCAACTAACCATTTTTCTTTATCTTTAATTAGAAATTTATTTTTTAAGTAATTTATATATGACCGATTTCTTTTGTTATATTCAAACAGGAACATGATCAGTGATGATAACTCGTGCCAAACAACCACAGACATGCAAATGGTTCAACCTTCTCAGAATCATTTCACAAATTTCTGATAGATGTATAATTAAAGTCCTACAAGTGGGTTCTTGTTGGGCTGCTTTAGAAAATGTCATTTGTTATCTAGGAAAAATTATTTATTTATTTTACTTTTCGATCTTCTGTTCTAATGCTTTTATGTTTTATTGTAAATGTAAATCGAGCTTTATGTGCATGATGAGGAAGCTCCAACTTTAGCTAAAAAGAAATAGAAAAACAGTTTATGAAAATTGAGAAGGTGCCTGCGAGATATAGATGAAGTATCCAAAAAATTAATATTGATATCTCCTAGATTTGCTTCTTTTCTATTAACTAAAGTGTATCTTGAAGTAATTTTAATCATAGTATAAAATTTTAGGATTCGTAACACTTTTTGATAATATTATAGTGCAAAATCATTGCTA
Source organism: Medicago ruthenica (assembly GCA_018208015.1). NCBI lineage: Eukaryota > Viridiplantae > Streptophyta > Magnoliopsida > Fabales > Fabaceae > Medicago > Medicago ruthenica. Next base: position 87,410,784 of record CM031372.1, read on the forward strand.
GAAAAAATCAAATTATTGACAAACGGTTTATGAAAATGAAAAGGTGCCTGCGAGATATGGATAAAGTATCCAAAATGTTAATAATCATAGCACCTATCTAGCTATTTACTTCAATTTTCTATTTAACTAAAGTATGTAATCTTATCTTGCAGTAATATTATATTGGAAAGTTACTGCTAGAAAAAATCAAACCATTGACTAAATTAATAACAAAAAAGGGTGTCACAAATTGGTTGAACATAGAAGGATTGAAAAGAGCAAACACTTGAAGTAGAAAATAAGTCTTTCGCATATGGATGAGAATAAGTCTGGTCGACCTACAAAGGCATACGACCTAACTTATGACAGGTTAGGTCATACCAAACTTTTTTTAAATAGAGAAGACCTATACTTTTTTAGATGTATATTTAGCTTAAAAGATCATGTCACTTACCATTAAAAAATCCTCTTAGGTCTACTAGGTCGACCTATTTAAATAAATATGAATAATATTATTTATTATTATATTATATTTTACACTTTGAATTAAAATAAAACTTTGATAACTTTTTCTGTAATTTAAGTTTATTAATATATATTAATTTTTTGCATATTTAAATGTATTATTATAAAGTAGAACTGAAATATGATACAATATATAGTCAAATTTCTTAAAAACTCATGTTGATTATCAAGAGAGTGTAATCTAATTGATCTTTTAGTTCGCTAGTATATTTAAACATAGATCACATTGCTTATTTAAAGATGTTCATATGAAATAGGTTTTTAAACAGGCTATCAGGCTGCATCAAGTTTTCAGAAGGTCGGACTCAGGCATAAAAAGTAAGTCTATAACAGGCCGCATGTCAGACTTATGCCTTAAAAAATTTGACAGGTTAGGCTTAGGTCTTGCAAAGCTTAGTTCGGTCTAGCCTATTCTCACCCCTATTTGCAACTGAAAATAATAATGCATGTTCACTAGAATCAATCTTGATAAGAATTGAATTCAACGAGATGCCTCATGGGATAAAAGTGTATGCTTAGAAAATTGGTCATTGCGATGTTCTAAACCGGGCAATGTTGTAAGATATGGAGATAGCTTGGAGTGAAATAATCACAAACTTTATTGTGAAAAGTGACTCTAAAGTTTTGATAGATCTGGTTTGTCAAGACAACATGGAGGATCACAATATGCCAACGTTAATTAGTTTGTCTAATCAGAAATATTGGTTGGAGGGATAAACACATCAAATCCAACCATATTTAACGTGAAGAAAATCGTACTAGAGATTGGTTTGCTAATTTTGATCTTGGTTTAATTGAACAATTCAAAATTACTCATTTTCTAAAATCCTATCTCGGATAAATTGATGATTCATCTAGTTGATGATACTATTGGAGTCTCCTCCCAATGCTTGTTAGAATTTCTTGCAAATTTTCTCTTTTTTTTTTCCTTTTGGGATTTTAGGCCCTCTTTGTACCACAATAAAGAAGAGGGGGATAGTGCATTGCATTTATATGTAATAGATAGATACTACATCTGTCGCTACATACTCCCTTCGTTATGATATTTAATCAAGAAAATTAAATGATTAAAACCACTGTATCTTAACATATATGTGTATGATGTTGTATTAAGAGTAAGTATATTTTTGTATTGTATCCACATGGACTAGTGTGATATTTAAGCCGTTTAACAATCGATATTGTTCTTAGTGATGGGTTTTATAATTTGTTTGTTTGAATAACCTACTAAAACTTATAACAAGATAATTAAAATGGAACTTAGCAGAGAGATAAGTATGCTGGGATTAAACTTCATCAACTTATGTCATATGTATTCTTATGATTGAAATTACAGATTCTAATATCATTCGATATTATCACGCATTGCACGAAAAACGTTACTTATGTCTAAATAATATTGTGAGTTCGATCGTATTACTTAATCGACGATTTCTCAGACTATTAATCAATATGAAAACATTATGATTCAATACTTTGAGTAAATATTAAACCTTAATCCTATGTTTAGAATTTAGTAGTCAATAGATGTTATTCTAATCTAGATTCAAAAAATATTTTCAATAACAAGTTAAATCACATGATTAAAGCATTAAAACCAAGAATAACATCAATATCATGAATGATCTAGAATCATGTAATAACATAATCAAAAGGAATACATATTAGAAGAGTTAACTACATTTAATCCCAACAAAAAGGAATTTAGCTACTCATTGTCATGGTAAGCTTACAAAGATGAGATAAGATGAATTGATTTGCCATCAAGCCTTGATTTCTCAAGAAATGTTGTAAATCCACCTTCAATCCTTGCTACAGTGTGTTTCTCCCTCTTTCTCTCTGTTTTTCGCACCCTAAGATAACATAATATCCACCTGTTTCTATTTAAAACCTATTTGTACCCATTCTGCATCTTTGCAGCTCTCTCAGCGACGCCATACTTCGCTTAGCGAGCTATCCTTGCTTCACTAGTGGGTTTCTGCCACATCAGCAATAGACCAGTCAAAACCTCCTTAGTGAGCTTGCTATTTCGCTCAGCGAAGTGTGTTCGCTCAGCGAAGCTTTACTTCGCTGAGCCACGCCCTGTTTTCCTCACTTCTGGTACTCTCTGTCTGACTTCGCTTGGACTTTGCTCTGAATTCACTGAGCAAACCTTATGATCCTGACTTCGCTCAGCCATGCCCTGTTTGCCTGATTTTCATTGCTTTCTGCCAGACTTCGCCTGAAGTTTGCTTTGAGCGCGCTGAGCAACCCTATTGACATCATTTTCTTCCATTTTTTTATCTTTAAGTCCAAGGCAAGTGCATTTACCTACAAAAATGGTTAGCATTAAGTATAAAAAACATAAATTGATATTTATCCATTATTTTGAAGCTTAGATGCACAAAACCATAGACATAACGTTATGAAGCACCAAAAAGCAAAGTAAAAAATGGCTAGTGAAGATATATACAATGTTGTCATGACATATAAGTTATATGTCTATCCTTGACCTTCAGAAATCTCCATGTGAAAGATAACATAAGTTCGAGGAAAAACTTCAGATAAAAGAAAGCAGAAATGGTTTAAAAAGTGAAACACCAAAAAATTAGACCAAGACATTAAAGACAAACTACCAAGTATGTAAAATATGGGAGTACCTCCAAATCATATAATCTTTGCTTTCAACATCTGTTATAAGGAATTAAGTTCGGCTCATTTGCATGGTCTGCCTTGGAAATTGTTAGTTCACCATTGACTACTTCCTCTCCTTTCATGCCCTTCCAATCACAGTCCTTGTTAATTCCGATACCATAAAACACTCCTTGTCAGTTCCAATACCAGTCCCATAAATCATGAACCAAAAAAATTAGATCAAGCAGATAAAACAACCTTTTTGCTGCGCAACCTAAAAAAGCAAAAATTTCTTCACATCAAATAGAATAAAGGGAAATGAAACATAATGTTCATGAATCATTTTTTAAGCACAAGGACAATACTTACATGGTCATCACCACCTTCAAAGTCAATCTTGTACTTGTTTGAGCTTCTATGACAGTGACTAAATATATATGTTTGGGCTAAAAAATAAATGAAGTGTGATTATTAAAGTTTTTGCAAAAACAGAGAATATGTTAACGCACAAATATGCACCTTCATCCTCCAGAATAGGCCCTTGTTATATGTGTGCAGTTCTACAAAAGAATATGTAACAGAGCAAAAATGAAGATTCAAACTCCAACACCTCAAGCAATTTATCCAATGCCTCATGGAAAACAACATGTATGAGGTTTATGCAGGGAAAAAATCATGATATAAGTTCATTCATAATAATTAATAGCACACTTGTCGCTGAAACTGAATCGTATCCACTCGAGTGCAAAGCAGTAAAGCCATGCATCTGACAACTGATTAGGAGAACAAAAATTGAAAAACATTTGTCTTCTAATTATTACCAAAAACATGTGATGCTAAACACCATATTTTTCTCATGGGCATTTTATCAAACACCTACAATGCATTTTATCCCCGTTACTAATTCTAGCCCTACTAAAATTCCCACCCCCCAAAATCAAGTAGCTTAACAACTAAAACTGATATTGGGACAACAACTTCCAACATCTTAACAATTCGGCATATAAATTTGCAAAAGAAACATGGAGAAGATAGAAATTTACCAAGAATTGATGGGGTTGAGGCTTCTAAAGAATATCAAGAAGAGGAAGAACAAACCATCAAGAATGGAAGGGAAAATGAAAAGAAAAGAAAAACTGAATTGTTTAAATATCAGTTCAACAACAAATACTGCGGCAACTGCATCAGCTACTTACCTGAAGCATCACAATAGTTGCATTCCTATGAAATGAGGAAAATAAAGAAATAAACGGGGAAAATTAATCAAACTCATACCTTAACGTAAGAATGAAACGCCAATAATGTAGTGTAAACACAAATTCACAATAGTTGCATTCCTATGAAATGGTTTGGATGATTGAGGAAAGAATGAAGCGCTTTTATAAGCAACCACATCCACACCGCTCTGACAACCTCGGGAACACGCGATGGCTTAACTTATTATGCAAAAACGGACAAAAACGATTCAAAAGCCCTACACCCATTTTCAAATTCCATTTATAGATGGCAAAAGCGATTTCCTTCAAAATGCTTCATTGAACAGCGATTTTTTAGGATCATGCTATGTAAAGATTATTGATACTATACAACTACATCTCAAAAAACAAAACAAAACAAAACAAAACAGTGAATGTGATATTTGTTCAGCCCGCGTGGCCATCACTGCCCCCAACGCAATCAATACGAAAGAGGCTCTGACCGCGGGCAGTCTTCATCGCAGAGTTCCGACGACAAAACGGTATCCATCTCACAATCGGGATTGGTACGGGGCAGAGTCCACCGGGAACGGAGGCTCCGCCGTCAGCGTCACCGGCGAGAGTCAGATAGAAGATGAAAAGTGTGCCGCGGCTTCTCTGCTCAGATAAGATCAAGTAGTGTTTAGGTATGATTTAGGTTTTGTGTTCATTTTATAAGCCAATCCACGTACCCTCTTTTTATTCCCAAAATGCCCATCTTTATCATAATATTAAATTGGGCTGGACCAAATGTATGGGCTGGCTTCATTGGGTTTACTCAAACTAGTTTAATTTAGGAAAGTTTTCTTCACACCCCTAATTTCTAAATTATATTTTACAATTAAGGCTATGTTTAGTAAAAATCAATGGATAGCTGATAAGATTAGATAGATCATAAACATTAAATTTATAACATACTAGAATCTTTGCCCGTGCGATGCACGGCTTCCTTCTTCAGTAGAGTTGTTTCGTTCTGGAATTGACCAGAGATGAATGACCCGAGCCATGACATTAAAATCAGTCTTACCGCACACGATATCAGAGATGGGGGTTGCTTTCACTAATGTCATCCTAAAACAGATGTGATCCACATTAGTTATGATACATAACACAAAAAATGTGAATTATAAATGTGAAGTATATTAATCTTACTAAATTTTAGAACATACTTTGACTGATTTTTTATTCTAATAGAGAGGATAGATTCAAGGATTTTTGAAGTTATTGAAAACAGAACATGGGCAACAACAAAGGCACATTATAAGGTTTAAAGAAAAACTACAAAGCCACATCTTTATATATATGTTAATAACTTATTTGCCAAGACCTGGAAGATTTTCCTATTTTTTAGGCCAAAATAAAAGACATAAGAATAGAGACTCCCCTTATGGTGAATAGAGACTCCCCTTACCTTTGGTTTGCAGAATTTGATATTCCTACGGATGCTCTCCTCTATTTATAACCTTTTAACTGAGCTAGGTTAGATTTAGTACAAAAATATCTCAAATTGAGTACCAAAATATATCATATTCAATATAAAAATAGTATATTAGATTTAATTCAAAAATATCTCAAATTGAGTACCAAAATATATCATATTCAGTATAAAAATATATTATTGAGTATTAAAATATATTTCATATCACAAACCAAAATAGGATTTTTTAAAATATATTATTAAGTACAAAAATATATTAGATTTAGTACAAAAATATCTCAAATTGAATACCAAAATATATCATATTCAATATAAAAATAGTATATTAGATTTAATTCAAAAATATCTCAAATTGAGTACCAAAATATATCATATTCAGTATAAAAATATATTATTGAGTATTAAAATATTATATTAGATTTAATTCAAAAATATCTCAAATTGAGTACCAAAATATATCATATTCAGTATAAAAATATATTATTGAGTATTAAAATATATTTCATATCACAAACCAAAATAGGATTTTTTTTCATAAATTTCTTTCAAAAGAAAAGTTAGGGTTAAAAATAGTATATTAGATTTAATTCAAAAATATCTCAAATTGAGTAACAAAATATATCATATTCAGTATAAAAATATATTATTGAGTATTAAAATATATTTCATATCACAAACCAAAATAGGATTTTTTAAAATATATTATTAAGTACAAAAATATATTAGATTTAGTACAAAAATATCTCAAATTGAGTACCAAAATATATCATATTCAATATAAAAATAGTATATTAGATTTAATTCAAAAATATCTCAAATTGAGTACCAAAATATATCATATTCAGTATAAAAATATATTATTGAGTATTAAAATATTATATTAGATTTAATTCAAAAATATCTCAAATTGAGTACCAAAATATATCATATTCAGTATAAAAATATATTATTGAGTATTAAAATATATTTCATATCACAAACCAAAATAGGATTTTTTTTCATAAATTTCTTTCAAAAGAAAAGTTAGGGTTAGTCATTAGGGTTGTCAAGACTACCTAACATTAACCCATGCGATGCATGAGTTTTTGTAGAGTTTCATATATAACTATCAAATTGGTTATGTTATTATTTTTATAGTTACATTCAATATTATGTTATCAAACTACTTCAAAAAGCAACAAAAACAAAAGATGGACTGCAATAAAAATGTCAAATCAAAGAAAAAAAAAAAAAATATATATATATATATATATATATATATATATATATATATATACAAAAGTTAGTTACACTTAATCAATCCAATTAAAAAAATACAATGATTAACTCAAAAATAATAGATGAAATAAATGGGTATTGTACAAACGTATTACAACCGAAATCTAAAACAATCTAACATCACAAAACTGGTCACTTTGGTAATCAAAATTATTAAAGGTGTGCTCCAGCATCCGATATATTGCCATCATAATAAGTTTCACCTTTTCGAGCTTTCATATATACTGTCAATGTTAAGAATCTGATTTCCAAAAACAACAAATATGTTAAAAGAAAAAGAGTAAAAAAAAAAAAGGAATAATCTTACAATATCACACTGAGGCGCCGCTAAAATATTTCATATTCACTTTGAGGCTTTTATAAACACAACCTGCAAGTTCAAACTAAGAAAACAAAAGACACAATGGGATCCACAAAAAAAAGTATTTTCAAACCATTGAAAATTATGAATTTTATTGATGGAAAAGTGAAAGAGAAATCACAATTGGGTGGAATTTGATATTCCTACGGTAAAATCTCTCTCCAGGTTCTTCTCACTTGTCTCCTTGCTTCTTCTCTCCACAACCCTAGTTTTCCTTTGATCTCTAATCTTTTCTTGTTTGTTGTAACCCTAATTCTCTAATGCTCTCCTCTATTTATAACCTTTTAACTGAGCTAGGTTTCTCTCATAACTATTTAACGGGTTTACTCTTCAATTTTAAAATATATTATTAAGTACAAAAATATATTAGATTTAGTACAAAAATATCTCAAATTGAGTACCAAAATATATCATATTCAATATAAAAATAGTATATTAGATTTAATTCAAAAATATCTCAAATTGAGTACCAAAATATATCATATTCAGTATAAAAATATATTATTGAGTATTAAAATATATTTCATATCACAAACCAAAATATATTAGATTGTGCATAAAAATATAAAGATCAAAATATTTTTCATAAATTTCTTTCAAAAGAAAAGTTAGGGTTAGTCATTAGGGTTGTCAAGACCAAAATATATCATATTCAGTATAAAAATATATTATTGAGTATTAAAATATATTTCATATCACAAACCAAAATATATTAGATTGTGCATAAAAATATAAAGATCAAAATATTTTTCATAAATTTCTTTCAAAAGAAAAGTTAGGGTTAGTCATTAGGGTTGTCAAGACTACCTAACATTTATATATCTTTTTATAATTGCTGTAGATATATATAAAATAAAAGCAATTATAAGTCACAAAAACCATTAATGATCCAGTGGTTACAGCTGTGACCTATTAGAAGTTGGTCTGTGGTTCAACTCTCGAAAAGTTAGGGAGAAATGTGTCATTTTGGGTGTTAGGGTTGCATTAGGGTTAGGGATTCATGTAATCAGACTACTTAACATTTATATGTAAGTGATAGTGAATAAACTAATGAATTAAATTTGTAGTATTTAGTAAAATGATAGGCTCAAACCGTACGTGAAGTAACTTATTAAAAAATGTTATGAGCTAATAAAAAAAAGTTATACAATCTACTTTGTTCATATGAACTTATAAGCTATAAGTTATCATTCTAAGCTCAAAATTTGACTTATTCAAACTATGCTATAAAAACTTTTTATTTTTTCATAAAGAACTTCTAAATTTTACCTTGTTAATCACTTTTTTTATTGCTGGGTATCTCAATCTATTACACTTTCGTTTTCATCAATGATTAATTACACATGAATCTCAATGATTACAGTGAAAATTTTATTACGAGGAGTCAAGTTTTATTGCCACTTCACCTTCTCTCTCCCAATATATAATAACTTTGCTCAAAGAGAATATGCTACACCAATCTTGCAGACCAATCATCAACATGATCAAATAATTAATAAACATATGAGCTGTTTTGAACTACTAACATATATATATATATATATATATATATATATATATATATATATATATATGCAAGGGTGTAAGCAGTTCAGGCTAAACCGACGAAACCGAAAGTCCAAATCGAACCGAACCAGAAAAGTACCTGACCTTGTTTGGTTCGGTTTAAAACCAAACAAAACCAATCTAAACCGATCTAGTTTGGTTCTGTCCTCCCTATTTTACTAATATTATCCCTTCTCTCACACACACACACGTATGATTAGGCCCAAAATTAAAGTTCAGCATAAAATACTTCTTAATTCATTCGCTTTCTCTCATCATTATCTCATTTCCTTAGTCAGACTCTATTTCATTTCTACTAAAAAAGAAACCCTAGCCGTCAACCACAACCAACCCATTGTTCCTCGCCACCACTGAGATCTTTCATCTCTTGGTTAGTTTTCAGGACGTTTTAATTTCAGTTTGCATGGATTTGTTATTTTGAGTATTTTTTAATTTTAGGATGTTCTTTTTGGAATTTTTGTGTTTGATGAATGATGGATGTATAGATTATGGATGATTGAAATATTTGAGTTTGATGAAGTTGTTTTTGATGAATGATGGATGAATGGATCTTGGCTTGTATGAAATATTGAGTAAGGTTAGTTATAAAAAAGTTGTTTGTAAAATAGAGAACATGAAAAACCAAAATATTAAATACAAAGTTCTATGAAATATTTTTGTGAGAATTTGAATTTTTTTTAATTGTATTTTCAAACAAACCGATCAACCGAACCGATCCAAACTGAATCAAACCGATTAGTTTGGTTCGATTCTTTGGTGAAAACCAAATCAAACTGAACCAATGAAGATTTTATCGGTTCAGACATTTTTTTGACTGAAAACCCTGTATATATGCCACACCAATTTACTATCCAAATTTTTCCATAGAAGTCGATTTCAGTAGTGGTTTCATTGCTTAAAATAATCAGTCTAGTAACTATGTACAATTTAATTATGTCAAAGTTTGTTCCCTTTTGTCTCGTCATATATGTTTTTTGCTATGTCCCTAGCTCAGGACTTAAATTTCTTATATATGATAGGATTGATTCCTCACGGATAATTCCATGATCACGGAACAATTCTTTCGACCATATATTATATTTGCAGTGCATACCTCCATTGTATTTGTCCACCTTTTGGAACCCATTTGGGTTTGCATAACGGATGACAATGGATACTCTCTCGATAGTATACTACGGTGTCTTTTTTCATACCTACGTTTGTAAAAAATACATGTATCCGAAGCCGTATCTTCATGGGCAACAATTTTAGTGTCCTTTCTCATATCATATGGGTAACTAAGTGTTCATACCCGCACTCATTACCCGCACTTTAATTATGAAAAGACACTAAAAATTTCACAATTGAAATAAAACTATGGTCCAAAAGTTTTCAAATCAACTCATAAAATAGTACGAATCGTAGTATTTAGCCAAATAAAAACATCCAAAATATCCTTAAAATTTTTTACACCAATAGGAGAGAGCGATTACTTAATTAAGTAGTTTTTAGATTTAGGTTGAACAGTATAGTATCATTACCTGTGCCCATACCCATTTGAATTTGCAGGTAATTATCCGGACCCGAGCCTGAACTCATGAAAGCGAATTTACCCTACTAATTGCGGGTATTTTTTACGGATACCCATCGAAACTGAGTCCAATTGCCATTGATTCAATCATTTACTGATTCAATCAGAAATATTTTCAATGTCACTGAATTAAAAAAATTTAGTGGCACCCAATTTACGTCAAGATTACGATTTATTTTTGGATGGACGTCAGGATTACGATTGACCCACGTAAACATAAAACATTTTCAAATTACCAATTTGGTGTTACAAAGACATAGTTACATGATTGTTGGGCATGACTCTCTATTTGCATATTTCATATATGTTTTCTTTTGAATTGGGATTGTTCTAATTCTCTTCCGAAAAAAGAAAAAAAAAAGAAGTTAGTTAATTAGACTAGTTAGTTGTTCTCAATGGCTATATAAGCCTTATTATTTATTTTTTTGAAGGATATATAAGCCTATTATTGTACTTACCATATAATCATAATATTCTCATTGTTTATTGTTCAATATATTTTTCTATAATTTTCTCTCATCTATGATTTCTATAAAAAAAATTGTGACATATTTTTCATTTCTAAATTAAAGAAATTAAAAAATGTTTCTAAAATCCGTTAAAATAGTGATTGAAATATATGATCATCTATCACATTATTCCTTCAATAGTTTTAAAATCTCAAATATACATCAAAACATACATTTAGCCCTCCAAAACTCAACTCCGAGACATACCATAAGTGTTAATAAGACTACTTCGTCATGCTAATGTCATTTTTTATTTTTTAAATTTTAATATTTGATTTAAAAACATGAAATTAGACTCATGAACAACCAATGCATGTTACGTACCACATACCAAGCTTGCATGATATTATGAACTTAATGTGAATTATAGAATAAAATTGTATCAATATTACTGGAGCTATCTCCTTCATAATAATGGTTGATTACAAATTCATCATTGCTCTTAATTTGTTGTAGCAACTTATTTCATTTGGCTAAAATTACCCCTTCTCATCTCAGTTCCAACTGAACCTATTCAAATCAAGTTGTTTACAAGTTGTAGCACCTTCATTATTATCTCCACGACTGTTTAGATCCAATTTTGCAGTGTTCCTTTGTTGAAACTCACCAATATCTGAATGATTCTCAACTCCAATGTTCATAGACAAATTTCCATGATTTCTTTCTAATTCATTATTATTTCCTAATGGAGTGAGAAAATTACTGTTCTTTTTCACTTCCTCAACACACCATTTTAGTACTTCATTGTTTCTAAGGTTTTGAACAGAACCTGCTAATTCTGTTGCTTGTTGTTCTTTTCTTTCCATGAACACATGGTTGTTATTGTTGTTGAAGTGTCTTAATCCAAACCCTCCAATTTGAATGATCTCTTGTTCCTTTTGTGATCGGTCAGACGATGTTAAGCAACTACTGTCCATCGAGCCGTCGTTTGGTTGAGGACAAAATCCTTGTAACTCTTTCATCTCTGAAAATGTTGAATTCAGACACTGTGACGACACTTTTGACACAAGCTCTGATAGTTGAACTTTAGCTGCTTCAAGTCCTACTATTCCTAAATTCTGTCTACCAAGTGTTTCTTGAGCTTTCTCAAGCACTGATTGAAGGTATTTTCCTTGAGCTTCTATCCTTAGCTGCAAGTGTCTTTGTACCTGGCACAGGTTTTGAATATTGATTTCTTACCATTCAAGAAACAAAATTAAGTCGTTTGGATTCTCTGCAACGGGTGCAGAACGGTTAGATCTTACATTCAAAGTAAATGATACTAAGATCTAACATTTCTACTGTCGCTGTAGAGGATCTGATATGATCCAATCGTAACATGCATATATAGTTAAGCTGCAAAGACTCACCTCAAGTTGTTCATTGAGTCTTCTCTGAACCTCAATCTGCATTTGCAGCGCCTCGCTTATGTGCAAATCTCTACCAAAAGGTATGAAAGTCAGCATAAAATCTTAAAGTGGTAGAGTTTTCATATAAAACAAGATTACATGAAGAGTGTGATTAAAAAAGGGTTTTGTTTTTCTTACTTGTTGTTATTAGTCTGTGGTCCAAGGGTTAATTTATTCATGTGAGTTCCATTGGCTTCAGAAAGTCTCTCATCACTTACTGAAGCTGCATGTGTGTCTGCTAAATTAAATATAAGTATGTTGTTAGTAAATAGCTCTTTGATTAATCAAACTTTAGATTATAAGGAATGGAGGAGATTTGTTCTCTTACTTATTTTGTGTGTCACATTACTGCTGCTTTGTCCATGCAGATTCTTGCTTAATCTGTACTTCTGGTGACAAAAAGAATAAGATGATCAGTCATTGCACCATACAAAGTAAGGTAAAAACATATCATTAAAGGATTATGAATTGTAAAAATGATTACTAATATTTTTACCTGAAGATGACTCTTTAAATGATATAAGGTAAGCCCTGGAATTCCCATGAGTTTCATTACTGTTTTTGGAGTTGCCTCTGCAATAGAAAGATGGTAATTAAATTTGCATTAGTAAATTAAAATTCTATGTTGCTCAAGATTTGATGATCTAAACCAAAAGAGAATGAGTATGTAATATGTATACTTACTGTCGGCTCCGCCTAACTGATTAACTGCTTCTATAAACCTTGCATGAAGATCAGGTGTCCATTTTAATCTAGGCTTTGCATCAGTTGAAAGCACAAGTCCTGAATCACTAGAACCATTTCCTGTTTGAAGGAACATGTGCCTCTCAGATGGTATTGACATTCTTGAAGAAGAGTGAATATTTTTTCCTTGATGATGATGATGATACATCCTATAAAACTAGACAGAGCCTTGTTTGGAAGTATTTTTGTGGTTGATAGTATCAAATATAAGAGAACTTTTGAATGCTTGTTGAGCTTGTCTTGGTTCTTCTTTTCCCACTTTCTCTCTAAAAGCATGCTGAGACTGGTATTTATATACAAGAGATTGAGGCATGGAATCTTGAATAGAACCAATTGAAAATTAAACTTAATCCTTCTAGGGGGTGACCTGATGAATAGATACTATTCCTTCCTACTTTTGTTCACTTGTGGGGCCATTTTTCAACTTACACTTTCCATTCTTAGATAGTGCTGTCCATTTGAGCTCCAACAATTTCTCTCTCTCAAGTGCGAGTTTATCCATGCATTGGGTACGCTCCCCTAAAGTGCAAGTTCTTTCATCAACATACACTTGCACTACCATTGACTCACATACATTTAAGAAAACAGGTTGTCTTACCACCACACTTTTGGGACGACTACCATCTTTAGTCAAACCATTGATTCTAATACCAAATTGGGTCTCAGGGGAGCCTTAAACCATACGAGATGATCACATTAGGCTAAGAGCAACCACACAATTGGTTCGGACACCACATCTTCACCAAAAGTGTGAGTCTTCTTGCTCACGCTTGATACTCTGAACAACATAGACAATAGATCCACCCAGTGAGCACGTATCCGCTCAACCGCTCTCATTATAAATTTTTTTAGTATAGTAATTTTATAAGGCTTGAAGAATCCTTGCTTACCTTACCTTGGAGCTAACTTTAGGGGTTGAGTTAGGCCTAATTGTCAAATTCTAAGAGAAATCGTTTATTTTTTTAATTTTCCTTACACAAGCTTTATCCACACACATTATGGGTTTCAGGTGCAGGAATTGTACATGAACTAAAATGTTTTAATATAAAGAAATTAAATATATGCAAATATCAATTTCCAAACTGCATTAGGTTCCAGAATTGATCCTTGAAATTTTAACCCAATATGCATTCTTATTCTTTTGCCAGATAAAAGTGGGAATCATATGCTCAAATTTGTAAGAGTATATTTTTTTCTTTTTCATATTTTATGACTTGGTTCTAAAGAATCTGATATCCCTCTCTACTTGGAACAGCCAAAGCCCATCCTTTATTTTTGTTCTAGAGAAGAAGATTCTAAGAACTTATAAGCCTATAAATATTTTGTTCCATACCTTGTTGATCTTGTTGTCATTTTTACAAGTCCTGCATGTACATTGTTCTTTAATTAATATCATGATAAATGAATGTTATGATCTATAGTAAAGTCTTCAGACAAAGACATTGTGAAGGAACATCTTAATTGGTTGTATATGAAGAACTCAGATAAATTGGATTCCATTGACTAAACCACCATATACATTTAAGATTGGATGTTAATAAAAGAAAGAAAAAAAATTGTGCAAAGATGCTTCCTATATTGTGGAGTGCTTGGAGGTAAAAGAATAGAATATGAATACATTCTGTTTTGTCTCCTTCAATAAGTTTGGTACTTATTCAGCTTGCACCATTTATAAATATAAGTAAGATGGACCCTAAACTTTTCATTCTTTCTTTGGCACAAAAACTCAGTCCCTATCCTTTGGAATCCTAAGCAGCCAGGACTTAATGAAAAGGGGAAAGATAGAATTGTACTTGCTTTTATACTTGCATTTGGTTAAATACAGTACTAGTGCATATATATATAGGACCACTTACCTTGCATTTGACTTGTACTACATGGTTAATGTAATTGGTTCTCAATGTAAGAATCATGAGTACATTTGTCATCCCTTATCATGTTATGTAACTATACTTATGATTTAATTTAATTTTGTATACATTTGTTCTTATCCTTGGACAACTTCCACTAAATGGCATATACCATGCTAAACCACACTTATGAAAACAATTTTTAAAAAATTGTGTTAGAATCTGATTCAGTTTTATTTAAAACCATGCATTCCATGGGCAATGCATGTGTCAACTCCATGCAAATATACATTATTATTCAATTTGGAAAATGTTATGTTACACTAAAATTCTTCCAATAATATTCTAATGATCAACAGCTAACTCATATCATACAATAATAAGAATTTTAATAAATTAGAGTATAAGTCACAAAACACTTAACAACTTGTCATCAGACACACATATAGAAGTAGAGGGCTATTAATAAAACCATATCTGATTTTCTGAAACCTATTGATAGATAAGATAAACATATTGTATAATGCTAATAGCTAGAAAACATTAAAAAAACAAATATTTAGAGTAAAGATTCCTTGAACAGTATCTTGATATCACTTCTTCTTGTTGTTCTTGTTCTTGATTCTGATATTTGAGAATATTTAATGCTGCCAAGAGAATCATAAGAGACTTTAGGCAAAGTTAAAGGTGAGTTCCTAAGTAGTTTTCTTGCATGTGGATTGGAATAATATGGGCAAGAGGATTGATTTGGTACCTTTTTCCCTCTTCATATCGAATTTTCTCCTTAATTGGACTTGCTACAACCACTTGTCAAGAGCATTCATAAAAATTACAAAATTCATTAAACCAAAAAAAATAAAAAAAAACAACACAATTATAACTCTTAGAATGTATTCTATCACAAAATTCAGGTGGTCTTTAATATTTTGCTCTTATGTCAACATAAGCATTAAGTACTCATGTTCATAATAAGGTAGTTTATTGGAAGAGAATAAAGAAAACTAATTAACCTTTGTGGTAAAGTCCTAGTTTTAGCATTGTCTATTTAGTTTTATATATCCTTGTTGACCATGCAATTAGATGTTTCATTTTGGTGATGTTAATGATAACAATTGAGTTTTTTATCTAATCAAAATTAACCATACATGGAAAAATTTGTTGCCACAACTTTCATTTCATGTGATTTTTTTCAGCTCATACCTCGCTTTGATTCTGTTTGTGTTTGTATGCAGTATAAAAAAGTTGTGAAGTTTTCAAAATCAAAACCATAAATGGAATAAATTTGTTTATGCAGCTTTGATACATATTTTTGTTGATTCTTCTAACGAACAATTTTTCCTATATTGGTAGTCATCTTTACTTTATGCTGCTAAACTGTCCTTGCCACTTTCAATTCTTTAGCATCTTTAAAAGAGTATGTGTTTGTACAGAATAGAGGGTTACTTATCTCTTTCTGAGAGTATCTAATTGGCTTTACCTTCCAATATGGTGGATGTCCCACCCTGTGACAGGGCCCATGGGAAATAAATTTGTGTTCTTATTATAGTTGAATTATTATTACTCACACAAAGACGGACGTGTATTAGTGTCATTCCTATCTATTTTTTGGTTACATGAGAAAGAGAAAAGGAAAAAAAAAACTAAGAATAGAATATGTCTAAAGCATCACCTAGTAAAGCAGATGATAGACACGGTGGGGGTTTATTGAACGTGACAAGATGATATGAATTATTAGCTTCTAATTTAGCAAGAATGTCCATCCGCACACGAATTTCCCTCCCCAAGTATATGGTGAATATATATAGTCTACTCCTTAGCAAGATAGTTTCGAATGAGTTCCAAGAGAATTGTATAGTGATGGGACAGTGGAGTCTCCTTCATCACCAATTGCACCACATGAAGAGAGTCGGAGTAACACATAAGTTTTCTATAGTCCGCCTCCCAGTACAACTTGATTCCAAACCAGAGAACTAAAATCTCAGCATAAATGATATTAGAGATCTGCCAAAGAAACCAAGTTGAAAATTGTCATAGTGCTTACGAATTAGACCACCATAATCCACATTTCTTGGATTTGTCAAAGCACTTTCATCAACATTGAGAAAGTGTCGTGTCTATCTACTTTTTTTTATTATGCTTCATTTTCTGTATTTATTATTGTATTGAATGATATATTGTTGAGTATAGCTAATATAAGACATTGAAGAAGGCAAGGGGCGGAGGCCATCGCGGTATGGTTCAGGGTAATATTGTAAGTAGTAGTAATACTATATATATTAATTGTAACATTGAAACCTTGATTTAGTAATACAGACAGAACTATAGTTGCTCTATAGTTGTTGCATTAACGAAGATCGATCCTATCCCTTGCCTTTTACTTTCGTTTTCTTTTAATCTTCTGTTATTGGTTGTTCTAACATATGTTTTAATATAATTATATAATTTTGGTTTCAATAATATATTTTTAAATTTAAATTTGACTTTAGAAAAGAATTATGTTGTTAAGAACAACTAAAATTAGTTATAGTTTTTGCTATCTCTTTGATTATAGTGTGAATTTAAATCAAAAAATGGTTAAGAGTAAATTTATCCATAAAAGAGTTTGAGTAAGATCAGTTTTTAAGTAACTTTGAAGCTCCTTTTTTTATTTTAAAGAATCTAGCGTGAAATTGACACACACTAAAGGATAAGGAAGAGATGTATTTGAATCTGCGTTTCAACACATCAAATATCCTCATAGTTCCATTGAACTGCATTTACACGAGAATTTAAAGTTCGTTTTATATAGTGGTAAAATGGTAAAGATTATAATTTACATGTTACATTAACATAAGATAGATTCGCTTTTAAGTACAAGAAGAAACTTTGAAATGAGAAGAACAGGACACAATGAGAATCAACTAGTAGACTAAGTGGTCAATCATGAACCTAAAACCATTTTGGTTGTGAATTTGTGATATTTGGTTGAGTACACATGATAGCATTGGTTGAAAAGAAAAGCAAGAAATGACCACGGAATGCTATTCCTCACGGGGAAAAGGTGAAAAAAATTTAAAATAAAGAGAAAGTTTCAAAGATTCTTTGGAATGAGAATATGAGAATTTTAACTTAGATTAAAGCCCTATATATCATATTCTCAAGTAAAGAATTTAGTTATTCTTCTTCTTTTAAAGCCACAAAAAATGGATTCTCACTTCCCCACCTATCTTTTTTACTAATTGCAATCAGATGCTTTTTCAGTATTCATTATGATTATCAAGTCCTTAATAGTATTAATATCAATTCTTAGAGAATTGCTATGTTTAGAAGTTGTTTATGATGATCTAATTATAAGATTTGAGTTTCCTTTTAACTTTTATTCCATCTGAGAAAGTGACTTGGTTGGTTGATATTTGGATTGTTCTAGTTGATTGGTGTTTAGTTGTTGTTCCCACTTTGGATAATTCCATTACCTTTTCTACTTTATTTTTCTGATGGAGTTGTCTAAGTCTTCAAATTTAATTATCAGCTTTCTAAACAAATTATATTTAGTCTGATCATGTAATTCTATTTTTATCTTCTAAAAATTGCTATCTATCATTATAATAGTATATGACTATGTTAGATTTGATTTGACACCTAATTTAATAGACAGTGCATGTAATTCTATTATTATCATTATTATTTTGAACAAATATACAGATATATCTTAATTTTATGAGTAGAATATGATTCTAGTATGAAAGGATTAGTTATAGTGACAACCAGCAGCATTCTTAGACTAATTCTAACGGGTAACTAGCAAGGATATATAGTAGAGTAGAGATATATTAACAAAACATATAACGAATATATATAGAAGAAAAGGGAATATGCGATGGTTATGGTGGGGGGATATATATGTGGAGGAAGATATCGCTAAGTGAAATTGTAGGAATGTAGGATATAGGAAGATTTCATTTAAAAAAATGAATGTTAATTAGGCATTCAGCATACCCCGCATTTGTGGGTATCCGGCCGATCCCGTCCCGACTTTGAAAGGGAAAATTTGTTTTGATCAAGACATCGTTTGACCTGGCTTTTTTATTGTGCAAAAGCTACTTTAAAACAAAGTTAAAATTAAGGGTTTTAAGAAAGAAGTTAAAGTTGTTTGGTTACTTTATTATTTTTTTAGTTTTAAAGCTATTTTTAAGTTAAAAGTTGTTTGGCAAAATATTGTACAAATATATAATAAATAAAAAATTGTTAAAATATTTTTTAAAGGGAAAAAATATTTAAAATATTTTTTTAGTAAGTACTTAATAGTTATTGTGTTTGGCTTACTTTCTCCTTAAAATTATAGAGAAGTAGAAAAAAAGTCGGACCAAACGGTACCTACGTGTGGAAATAGATTTGAGTTTTTGCCTTATTTTAAAAATGTGGTGTTGAACACGAACCCACACCACATTAGTAAAATAATATTTATTTTTCATATACATATATTTATCCATTTCCATTTTATTTAATACCTTTTATGTATTATAAATTTTGATCTCTTATCAGAAAATTAGGACACGTTTGTTATAGATTTAAAAAAAATGGATTTTTCATTGTATTTTTAAAAATGATTTTTTTTTAAAAATAGTATAAGTTATTTCAAACTCATTTGTTGGCAATGAAATTAGACAGACCTGATTTATCAATTTTGGATCTTCTCTCTCTGCAACACAAACCTCTGACTTCTCTCTAAAGTTTACTGTGTGTCACCTCCTCCCTTTCATATCCAAACCTTTTGTCAAATATGTAACCTCCATGGGTGGTGGTGCGACTAGCGACGGAGATCCTCCACACCACCATCTCACCAGATCTCTCGGCATCAAGATCAGGTGGTCGTTCCTCTTTCAGATTCGTGTCTCAAGCTGAAACCAGAGGTGATAGTGGTTCATCCTCTCTTTGGCTAGTTGGTGTTAAACCGGATCTGTTGTGTCAATAAAGATCCGACAGTTGATATCTGGTTCTCAACGACGGTGGTTTTAGCCAATGTCATCGGTTTCATTTTGTTGCTCTCACAAATTCGCAAGGCTGGTGGGTTCTTGCGTTTCGGTTTAAACCCGTTCGGGTTGTTACGTTCGTTAAGGATCTTCTGCTCTCATGGTGGTGGATGATCAGATTTGCTCTTTTGGCGTTTCTCTTCAAAGCGTGTTGGTTCTGTCTGTTGGCAGGCATTCAAAGGAGGATTCAGATTGTTAGGACCCGAAATGACCGAATAAACTTGTTGTTGCTCAGTGAGTGTTGGTTGGTGGATCCACTACTGTGTTGGCGGTCGAATTCATTGCCATTCGTGAAAGGCTCGAGTTCTTACTTGTGTTTGTGTTGGTACTACTAGTGTTCATTCATGCACTGCTTTTTTTTTTTGCAATGTGGTTTCGGGTCCGTACGCGAGCTCGTTGGATTGTACTGGTTGTGCGTGTATGTATGCTTGTTGTTTTTGTAACCTTTTGGATTGTATTGTGCTGTCATTTAGGTTGGTTTTCTATTGTTTTTATTTTCACTGAGTCAGGTTTATGTCCCCCAGTTTGATGTACCCTTTTTTATTTTGTTTTAATCTATCGGGGTATGCATCTTGTGTGCATCCCATTTGCTTAAAAAAAACTGATAGAAAAAAAAAATTCAAACTCATTTGTTATAAGTTGAAAAAGAGATTTTTGCCATTAACTATCTTAATATTCATCGTTAGAGATCTTACATAGTAAAAATCACATATTTTTTCAAAAGACATCTTTCAAAAATGATTTTTATGAAAAGTTATTTGAAATAGCTTCTTATTTTAGAGATTCTTTGAAATTTTACTATCCAAAAAAAAATTATAACAAGATGATGAAATATTTAAAATGTTTTAAGATAAGTTATTCAAACAGATTTTGCATTTGAAGCTTTTCTTAAAATTATATATATTTTTGAAACAGAAGATAATTTCATTAATTGAATAAGTCTAGAGAATACACATGTTGGATCTCATTTGGAACCTCTTCCATCCAAATCCTATTAAGCTTAGAATGGGTCGGCTAGGCCAAATAGTGAGCCACATTATTTCCTAGCCTATGGGTATGCCGAAAGGCACAAAACTCAAATTGGGACATCAGAGATATAACCTCTCGAATAATGACTCCTAGATAGGTTATATCCCCTTCATCTTTGTTCTTCAACATTCCAATCACCTTTTCACATTCTGATTCCATACGTCGAAAACCACAGTCCCTCGCCAGCTGAGCTATGTTAAGAAGCACAAAAGCCTCAGTAGTGGATGCATAAAAGAAACCTTTCAAGAGCCAAGTTGTCGAAGCCATGACGAGCCCATCTTCATTCCGGATGATGGCACCTAAACCCCAGGAACCCTAGGAACCCCAAGCTTGTAAGTTAGCATTTGAATTCGCTTTTAGAACTGTTTGATTGGGCTTAACCCATCTGGTGTTATGACTATGCAGGCAAAGTTGTTGTGGACCACGCACTGGAATTTTGCTATCTGCAGCTTGCATGGTAGCAGATCTGAAGTCATGTATGCCGTTATGAGCTCTACAAATGATGTTTACCTCAGGTATGATTCTGTCTTCAAAAACAATCTGTTTTCTCAAATACCATATATTGTAAGTAATAGTTGCTACTTGAATAATAACTTGCTCTGCCTGAGTGGCAATCGTATCCATGAGCCAATCTTAAAATTCGGTGATAGGTTGGTCTGTGATTTTTAATGATAACTGAGAACCAAACCAAGTCCTGACAATCAAAGAACAGTTCACCAAGACATGATTAATAGTCTCAGTTTTCGAATTGCAACGGGGACAAAGGATAGAGCAGTTGATCCCTCTTTTATTAAGCTCACTTCTCACTGGAAGAGAGTTGTTGAGAATCCTCCACAGCAGGATTTTATGCCTAGGGATTGTGTGTAATCTCCAAAGCTTTTTCCAAATAGAATTAGCAGAACCACTAGTAGAAGGATCTGAAATAGACTGCTCCTTCCACTGTTGAATAGGCCTATACCCACTTCTTACTGAGTAATGGCCATCAAGCTCAGACATCCACATAAGCTCATCCTTATTGTTGAGATTGACTATAGGGATATGTTCAATCTAAATCATGTTGATAGGGATAAAACTATTCTCCAACAGTTGACTCTTCCAGTTAATAGTCTCACCCACTAAAAGGTCCCTAACCAGGGAAGTGTTATGAGTACCAACTCCTTGTGTGAGGACTTTGAACTGAGATTGGAAGTGGACCGTAGATCTTACCATTTAAGCCTTAGGGCCCTAAAAGCAAGGGTTTGAGCCCTAAGAGCAAAGTCGGGCGCCCTTTGGAAGGGCACAAAGCCCACTTGACAATCCTATACAATTTTAGGGGGCCTTCCTAAAGGCATCCCCTGAGGGCTCCCTCAGCAGCCTGAAAGGGCTCCCTAGCCATGGTTTTGGCCCTTTACGATTTGGGCCCAAAACCAAGGCCGGGTAGGCCCAAATTGGGACTACAAATAGTAACATTGGGATCATTCCCAAGGCATGACCTAAATAGACTGAGAAAAACCTAGTTTTCTCATATTGTACTCTGAGCAAGTACAGTTGGCGCTAGAAGGAGGGGGTCGATTCTTGTTATTCGATCCCTTGAATCTTAATCTCAGATCGGCGACAGTTTTGGGGAGAAAGGTTCGAATCGGAATCTTTCCTTCCTTCATCTCACAATCCGCTCTTGTCGCCGAAATGACCATATCAAATCCACCGATTCTTTTTTCAAATTGGAATCTTCGTCAAATTTTGGGAGAAAAACAGAAGTGTCAGGCATCAAGGTCGGTTCATCACTAGTATGGTTTCGATTTGGAAATGGAAGCAAGAATCATCATGTCCCGGTCCAATCGAAGTTTAGAGCTTCCTTTCATGGTGAAGATTCACGAAGAACACACAAAACGGAAAAACGAGGGAGAAAGGGAATCCAAATTCGTCGATCTCAAAATTGTCAAAGGATTCGTCGTAAAGCGAATAGCCAGCCCTCAAACACGGCGAAGGCGAGTTCGCCACTGGGCATGGCACTGCGATATGTAAAAGTTTCATGCTTCGATGAATTGAAGCAAAGAAAATGACACAATCTGGCGATATCCGGAGACAAATTGAAGCTGGACGGAGTCGAGTCCAGCAGCAAAGGAGCCTGCTGAGCACGGACGAGCAGTTTGAGACGAGACCATAATCGCGCCGATAACGGATGAGACGAAGACGATCAAGGTGGAGATTGAGTCCGAGCTAATTAAGATGAGTCCGGTGATTGGACCTCACAGTAGAATTTGTATAAAATTCGGTCCAACAGGTTGAGTTTAGGTAAATCATTTCATCATTATAATCAATTCTTTATTGCTTTAGAAATACTTAAAGGTGAGAAATGTTGCTAAAACTTATAACACATACACCGAAACGTTGGTCCACACTTCATGTGCAAAGCCAAAGTAAGTAATACTAGTTGGTGGACTAACGCCTAATCATGAAACACTAACCCAAAGTCACACCACGATACAAAGACATACTTGTGTTTGGTTTGTTCAGAGTTTTACGCAGGTGGGATAAATGTGTCGCACTGCAAAGAGCTCAAGTTAAAGATAATGACATAAATCCTGCATAACCAGGCAAACGGAAGTAAATCCGAGAAGCTGTGCGGCAACAGTTTGGGATGAATCCGCTCGTGTCCAGTGACAGTTTGAGTTGTTCCGCGCTCGTGTAAGTGTAGCAGTCCAGGAGAGGCCGGCCATAAGTAGATTATGAAGCCGCTTTCGTGCGCGAAAACGCCTCGAGCACGACAAAACTTGAGGCCGACAATGGACATTGTGTTCGACATGACCACACAAACCACCCGCACAACTGAGAACAAGTTATATCCTTCCTTTTGTCTATTGTTTTCAGGAATTTGAACGCGGAATGAACAAGCTGATTAGGGGTCTTCACTGTCTAAGTTCATGATTGCATTGCTAGTCTGGTGCTTGCGATTTTAGTCATATGGGTGTGCTTTAATTAATCATGATTGTGCTGCTAATTTTCATGTTTTAAAAGCCTCTTTATTGAAACTTTTTTCTTGAACGTTCATTATTTTCTAACGAAATAGTTAGATATGTGGTTGACAACATTTACTCTCCTTATATCATTGGAGTAGTTTCATTTTCTCGTTTCAGCTGAAAGTTAGTATAACACATGGAATTAGCACTGCTAGGGCATACTTTCTAGTGTTGTGTTTGTTTTCCTTGCAGATTATGACACCAAAAATGCGGCAACAGTTAAATATGGAGATTGCATTCAATTGGAGTCATATACTGAAGAACCCGCTTCCTCTAGTGAACATGATTCCATAACAGCATATGCATTATGGGAGCGGATTAATGTCACTAGTTATTCTACCGATTATTTATGGGATATGACAGATCAAATGGCTTACATGGTGTCACCACTAAAGGTTAAAATAAGCAATTTAGCATTATTAGTCTCTCCATACTTGCATTGTGTTTGCTCAATTGTGCTAGATAGAATTATATGCCACACTGTTAACACCAACATGGTTGATGATTCTCTAAATAACATGAATAGCACTGTTAGTGCATATATTTTGGTATTGTGTTTGCTTGATGTTTATTCAGGAAAAGTAAAGGAAAGTAAAGGCTAATAGGTGACAAGGAGATATCAACACTAGGGATGTTGAAAATTCAAAGCTTGTAAATTCCATCACTGGCAGGAGCATTCGGAAACACTCAGGATTGGTGAAGTCTAATATCAGAGTGAAATTGAAAGCAATAGTAATCTGTCACCATACATCTATGTATTTTGCACTGTTTTTGAATTTTTAAACAGATTGAGCCTGTCAAAGACATTGAAACCGATACGGACTGTCAGCCAGGCAAAGTATTAACTGTGTTTGAGCGCAGAACATCACAACATTGCTCGTTTACAACAAAATTAGGCCCAGCTAAGGTGAGACAACTGTAGTACCCCAATTTTGTCCTAAGCCTTTTAAAACAAAAAAATCAAAAAAAAAATCAAAGAGGGGAAAAAAGTCAAAGTCAACAAAAGTCAACAAAAAAGTCAACATTTCAAAAATGATGACTTCGCACTGCGAAGTCTGCGATTTTTCTGCAGATTTTTGGTTTCTTTGATTTAATTCCAGATTTTGTTGCACACCAGTTACATATTTATTTTAATCAGCATTCATGGCTAATTGGGCCAAGCAAAACCAGAAATGAGAGACTTGCCATTAATGCCAAGGTTGGAAGTTTTTTCTTCCAACCTAGCATGTGACAAGCAAGTGGGCTTGCCCTTGGGCAGCTCTTGTCCCTCCCAAGTGACCTGTTAGCCACCCCAAGGTTGCCAGCCACTGTTGGTATAAGCCCTAGAGGCCAATAGTTTATGTCAAACTTTTATATGTATCATGACTTTTATTATTGAATAAAATATGGCATTCTTTATTACACTTGTTATAAGATAAATAAAGTCCCTAGAATAGTTAGTTCATGTGATGGAATATTAAGTGTGACTTAATCATGAGATTACATCAACAGAAAGAACACTATTCTTAAATGTATCCGTAGTCAAGCTTTAATATGAATTGGGATAATATTAAAGCATGGAGACTATTATGTATGTAGACTGATGACCACATCTCATGGGTCATGAATATGAGATATTAAGTCTATACATAGGTATAAGTATTAGGAGTAATATTTATACTGGATTGACCCATCGTGAGAATACTACATAGTATGTTATGAAATCGTCATAAGTTATTCTCACAATGATAATAGTGTATATCACTCTTAGACCTGAAACCACTATGATCCCTAGATGTGGACTCAAGTGTTTTATTGCCATTCAAACGTTGTCTGTAACAAGATGACTATAACGTTGGTTAATGGGCACTTGATGAATCATGTTGAGGGACATGAGTGTCCTAGATGGGATTTGTCCCTCCTCATAACAGGAGATATATCTTTAGGCCTCTTGATGGAATATGACTGGAAAAATGCATGGCCATGCCGAATTAAGTCAATATGAGATATTGGACTTATTCGTTGTTCAGTATATTTCGGGATCAAGAAATATAAATATTGAGCTAAACAAGGGTGACATAATCTATGCCTTGTGTTCAATAAAGATATTAGGACAAAGGAGTAATCGTACACATAGATATTATCATGGAAAAGGTTTCGTCAGATCACTTGACATTCTTGTCACTTGGGTAGCAGTGATGTGTTGCTAGATACCGCTCACTGTTTATAATATTAAATATAGGATTTAATATTATTGCCAACGTTACAAGAACCTATAGGGTCACACACAAAAGAACGGTAAAAAGGAGAAATATAAGTAAGACTTATATGATGGGGTACGTTTAGCAATATGCGCTAATTAGTTAGCGGAAGCTGATGGGTTAATGGGCTTTTGAAGCTCAAGCTGATTTTGTGCAGCAAGGAGTTCTATAAATAGAAGCTCTAATGCTGAAATCAGTTAGTGCTTTTCGTGTAACCCTAAAGCAAAACCGTAACCCTGTTTTCTCTTCCTAACCTCTGATCGCTTGGCTAGCACCGGGAATCAAAGGAAGCCGTTCGTGTGGACGAGTAGAGGCTTTGCTTACTTGCTCAGCTGTGATCAAAGAAACAGTTTATGCACTAAGAGGTAACAACTCTATCACTGATTCATGTGATATTCGTAATGATCCAAGGAAAGGAAATCAAAAATTTTAAACTTCCGCTGCACTTTATATGTCGATTTCCCTTCAGTGGTATCAGAGCCTATTACGAAACCATGAATCGGATTGTTTTGTTTACTGCTTTATGTTTTAATTGGATTAAACATAATCGAATACAATTAAATAATAAAGACGAATTAAAATTGGCAAGGCATCACGTTTCCGTGCATGGACTTTCGGTTTGTTTGAAGCTTCGGAACCGTATCAGGTGAAGCATCAATATATCGATTATCCATATCGACGGAGATGTGTTGCTCGATCACATACGCAAATAATTAAATCGTATCACTTTTCTGTGCATGGCTTTTCGAATTGTTTGAAGCTTCGAAACCGTTTTCTGGTGAAGCATCAATATTTTCGATTATCCATATCGACAGAAATATGATTGATAAATTATGTGTAACAGAAGTATATGTGATATACTCGTGATGATCGTTCACTAAATCAAGTCAGATGATATTTGTTCATATTGGATGATTGTAAACTGGAGCTTCGGAACCGTATCAGGTGAAGCATTCTAAGTTCGATCACCATATTGGATAAACAATCAGAGTACTTTGATTGGTGTGATCATACTGTTACAACGGGGTTCATAACGCCGCAAGTGTTGTGCCGTCATGATTAGGGTTACGAAAAAGGCTGAAACCTGGTTCAGAATCGTGACACGATTAGAGAATCGTGACACGATTTTGTGCCCAGCAAATCGTTTGCTTCTGCCTATAAAATCGTGACACGATTCCAGAATCGTGACACGATTTTGCGCCCAGCAAATTGTTTGCTTCTGCCTATAAAATCGTGACACGATGCCAGAATCGTGACACGATTTTTCCAGCACCAGAATTCAAAGTGAATCGTTCATATTGACCGGGCAGCGGAATCGTGAACCCCCGTCCGCTGACCGGGCAGCGGAACCCCCGACTAATCTGCGTAGTGTGATCAATCGCCGAGTTTTAATTTAATTTATTTAATTATGAGGTGTTAATAATAATAAAAGGTGTTTTATTGTTGTTGTGTGAATGATTATGGCCTTAGTCTTATTATTTCTTTTATTTTGGATTATTGAAATACGACCTGCGTGTCGTGCCTCTCTCTTGAATTCTATATGTACATTCTCTTCTCATCCAATCCCTCGTATGTAAAACGAGTTTCTTTATATGTAATGTAATTAGAATACAAGGAGGTAATAGGACCATTGACGTTGGATTAGCCCTAGAAGTCCAGCTTGGAGAAGCAAGGTCGTTTCTAGGATTAGTTTAGATTCTTTCATTGGCTTGAGAGAATCATAGCGTTAGGAGGCCATAATCATGTCACTTTTATTTTGTATAATTGTTATGCATGCTTGAATGATTGGAGTGCGAATATATATGATATATAAGCCGTGGTGAGGTGAGATCAAACTAAATTAAATCCTTCAAAGTGATATATTAAGTTTAATGCTTTCCAAAAGAATAACACCCTTCAAGACTAATATCGAATGTGTGGGTTCTGCCCTAGCGAAGCACATGTTCTATGTTTGTAAGTCGCGGTGCGGTAATTTCATTTACCCGATTGTTATTCTATTGGGTTTAACTTAACTAAATTAATTTTAATATGATTAGAATAAATTTAGAAGCAAGAATTGGGAAATATCTATATGATAGATCAGAGTAAGAGTTACTCGCCCAATTGATTTGAAAGTTGTATGAGATACAATTGGAAATGTTCCTACCTAAATAGCTGAGTTTTGGGTGATCAGCCCTAGCTGACTCAAAACAAGGTGAAATAAGGATTTCAACCCGCTAGAAAATCTTCCAACGGGATTTTCTGAATTAAATGTTTGAAGGTCATTTGATTTGAGTAAAATAGTGGGAGCGTATTTAATTGAAGGCCAAATTAAATATGTTATTTTCATGATACTTATTTTGTATATTTTAAATTGTAGATGGCAAATAACACTTCAAACAACATTTTGCGATCAATCCTTGAGAAGGATAAGCTGAATGAAACAAATTTTTTAGACTGGCACCGTAACTTGAGGATTATCCTCACACATGAGAAAAAGTTGTATGTGCTTGATGAACCTGTTCCTGAAGAGGCACCAGCTGCAAATGCTCCCAGGGCTGAAAGAGATGCTTATAGTAGGCATGTCAATGATGCCGTGGAAGTCTCTTGCATCATGCTTGCAACCATGACCTCTGAGCTTCAGAAGCAACACGAGAACATGGCTGCGTTCGATATGATCGAACACCTTAAGACTCTTTATGAAGAGCAAGCTAGGCATGAAAGGTATGATGTCTCCAAGGCCCTTTTTGGAACTAAGCTGTCAGAAGGAAGTCCTGTAGGACCTCATGTACTCAAGATGATTGGGTACGTTGAGAACCTCGCGCGATTGGGTTTACCCCTTGAGCAGGAACTTGCTATTGATCTTATCTTGCAATCGTTGCCGGAAAGCTTTAGCCACTTTGTCATGAATTTCCTAATGAATGACATGGACAAAACTCTTCCACAGCTTGCAGCAATGTTAAGAACTGCTGAAAAGAACATGAAGGGAAAGGGTAAGACCATCTTGATGGTTAACAATGGAAAGGTCAAAAAGCATAATAAGAAGCCTAAAAAGTCTAAGGGAAATGGCAAAGGCAAATCAGTTGCTAAGCCATCAACCAAAGCCTTGAAGCCTACTGGAGGCGTGGCTAAGGAGGGCAAGTGCTTCTACTGCGGTAAGACCGGGCACTGGAAGCGCAACTGCCCAAAATATCTGGAAGATAAAAGAAATGGAACGGTTGCTTCCACTTCTTCAGGTATTTTTGTTATAGAAATTAACATGTCTACTTCTACATCATGGGTATTAGATACTGGATGTGGTTCTCATATTTGTACTGATGTGCAGGGGTTGAGAACGAGTAGAACATTGGCAAAAGGGGAGGTCGATCTACGAGTTGGCAATGGCGCAAAGGTTGCTGCTTTAGCTGTTGGAACTTATGAATTGACTTTACCTAGTGGTCTTTTAATACAGTTAGAGAACTGTTATTTTGTACCTGCAATTAGCAGGAATATTATTTCCGTTTCTTGTTTGGACAAGTCCGGTTTTTGTTTTACAATAAAAGACAAATGTTGTTCTATTTATTTGAATAATATTCACTATGCTAATGCCATTATGAGTAATGGACTTTATATTCTTGATCTTGATATGCCAATCTATAACATAAATACGAAAAGGATGAAACCTAATGAGTTGAATCCAACTTATCTTTGGCATTGTCGTTTAGGCCATATAAACGAAAATCGCATTTCCAAACTCCATAAAGATGGAATTTTGGACTCTTTTGATTTAGAATCATATGAGACATGTCGATCTTGTTTATTGGGAAAGATGACAAAGACCCCATTCACCGGAACAGGTGAAAGGTCTAGTGATCTTTTGGGACTCATACATACTGATGTATGTGGACCACTAAACACACCTGCTAGAGGAGGGTTTTATTACTTCATTACATTCACTGATGACTTTAGTAGATTTGGATATGTGTATCTAATGAAACATAAATCTGAATCATTTACTTTCTTTAAAGAATTTCAAAATGAAGTAGAAAACCAACTTGGCAAGAAAATCAAAATGCTTCGATCTGATCGAGGTGGCGAATATTTGAGCCAAGAGTTTGACGATCATCTAAAAGAGTGTGGGATCTTATCCCAGCTCACACCTCCTGGAACACCACAATGGAATGGTGTTTCCGAAAGGAGAAATCGAACCTTGTTAGACATGGTCCGATCTATGATGAGTCATGCTGATCTTCCAAACTCCTTTTGGGGACACGCCTTATTAACTGCAGCTTACACACTTAACCAAGTTCCATCCAAAGCGATTGAAAAGACACCATATGAGATATGGAGTGGTCGAAAACCCAATGTGAAACATTTAAAGATTTGGGGTTGTGAAGTTTATGTGAAACGACTAATGTCCACTAAACTTGAACAAAGATCTGACAAATGTTTCTTTGTGGGATATCCTAAAGAAACTAAAGGATACTACTTTTACAAACCATCTGAAGGCAAAGTGTTTGTCGCTAGAGATGGAGCATTCCTCGAGAAGGAATTTGTTTCCAAAGAAATTACTGGGAAAAAGGTAGATCTTGAAGAAGTTCAAGACCCACAAAGTAGTACGCCAATGGAGGAACAAGAGCAGGATACACAAGCTGTTGTGACAGAAAATCCTACTCCTATAACACAAGAACCACGTAGGTCAAATAGGATACGTCAAGAACCTGAGAGATATGGGTATCTCATATCAGAAGAATGTGACGTATTGCTCATGGATCAAGATGAGCCTATGACTTATCAAGAGGCCATCACTGGTCCTGAATCTGAGAAGTGGCTTGAAGCCATGAAATCTGAAATGGATTCCATGTACACAAATCAAGTTTGGAACTTGGTTGAAGCACCTAAAGGAATTAATCCTATAGGATGCAAGTGGGTTTTCAAAAAGAAAACTGACATGGACGGAAAGGTAAACACCTACAAAGCACGATTGGTTGCTAAAGGCTTCAAACAAATTCATGGTGTAGACTATGATGAAACCTTTTCACCAGTCGCAATGATTAAATCCATTCGGATCTTACTTGCTATCGCTGCATACCATGATTATGAAATCTGGCAGATGGATGTTAAGACTGCTTTCCTTAATGGAAATCTCCTTGAGGATGTGTACATGACACAACCTGAAGGATTTGGCATTCCTAATAACATCCAAAAGGTATGCAAATTGCAGCGATCAATCTACGGATTGAAGCAAGCTTCCAGAAGTTGGAATCTTCGTTTTGATGAAACTGTACAACAGTATGGATTCATTAAAAATGAAGATGAACCTTGTGTTTACAAGAAGGTTAGTGGGAGCATAGTCTCATTTCTGGTATTATATGTGGATGACATATTGCTTATCGGAAATGACATCCCTACACTACAAGAAATTAAATCTTGGTTAGGGAAATGCTTTTCTATGAAGGACTTAGGTGAAGCTTCCTACATATTAGGAATCAGGATCTATAGAGATAGATCACAAAGATTGCTTGGCTTAAGTCAGGGTACATACATTGACAAAGTCTTGAGACGTTTCAATATGTATGAGTCCAAGAAAGGACTTGTACCTATGTCATCAGGTATAAGTTTGTCAAAGGCACAATCCCCTTCAACTGATGAAGAAAGGGATCGAATGATCAATGTTCCATATGCATCCGCAATTGGATCTATCATGTATGCTATGTTATGTACTCGACCAGATGTCTCGTATGCTTTAAGTGCTACGAGCAGATACCAGTCTAATCCAGGTAACAGTCATTGGGTTGCTGTTAAGAACATCCTTAAGTACTTGAGAAGAACTAAGGATACTTTCTTGATCTATGGAGGTCAAGAAGAGCTCTCTGTAATTGGTTACACAGATGCTAGTTTTCAGACAGATCATGATGATTTCAAATCGCAATCTGGATACGTGTTTTGCTTAAATGGCGGTGCTGTTAGCTGGAAAAGTTCAAAGCAGGAAACAGTCGCTGATTCTACAACTGAGGCTGAGTATATTGCTGCATCTAATGCCGCAAAAGAGGCTGTTTGGATCAAGAAATTCATCTCTGATCTTGGTATAGTTCCAAGCATTGTGGATCCCATTGAATTGTTATGTGATAACAATGGAGCAATCGCACAAGCTAAAGAACCTAGATCTCACCAAAGATCCAAACACATACTTAGGCGCTATCATCTCATTCGAGAAATCATCGATAGAGGAGATGTGAAAATATGCAGAGTACCAACATCAGACAATGTTGCTGATCCACTTACTAAAGCTCTAACTCAGCAGAAGCATGATGGTCATACTAGATCTATGGGTATTAGGTCTATGCCTGATTGGCTCTAGTGCTAGTGGGAGATTGTTGGTATAAGCCCTAGAGGCCAATAGTTTATGTCAAACTTTTATATGTATCATGACTTTTATTATTGAATAAAATATGGCATTCTTTATTACACTTGTTATAAGATAAATAAAGTCCCTAGAATAGTTAGTTCATGTGATGGAATATTAAGTGTAACTTAATCATGAGATTACATCAACAGAAAGAACACTATTCTTAAATGTATCCGTAGTCAAGCTTTAATATGAATTGGGATAATATTAAAGCATGGAGACTATTATGTATGTAGACTGATGACCACACCTCATGGGTCATGAATATGAGATATTAAGTCTATACATAGGTATAAGTATTAGGAGTAATATTTATACTGGATTGACCCATCGTGAGAATACTACATAGTATGTTATGAAATCGTCATAAGTTATTCTCACAATGATAATAGTGTATATCACTCTTAGACCTGAAACCACTATGATCCCTAGATGTGGACTCAAGTGTTTTATTGCCATTCAAACGTTGTCTGTAACAAGATGACTATAACGTTGGTTAATGGGCACTTGATGAATCATGCTGAGGGACATGAGTGTCCTAGATGGGATTTGTCCCTCCTCATAACAGGAGATATATCTTTAGGCCTCTTGATGGAATATGACTGGAAAAATGCATGGCCATGCCGAATTAAGTCAATATGAGATATTGGACTTATTCGTTGTTCAGTATATTTCGGGATCAAGAAATATAAATATTGAGCTAAACAAGGGTGACATAATCTATGCCTTGTGTTCAATAAAGATATTAGGACAAAGGAGTAATCGTACACATAGATATTATCATGGAAAAGGTTTCGTCAGATCACTTGACATTCTTGTCACTTGGGTAGCAGTGATGTGTTGCTAGATACCGCTCACTGTTTATAATATTAAATATAGGATTTAATATTATTGCCAACGTTACAAGAACCTATAGGGTCACACACAAAAGAACGGTAAAAAGGAGAAATATAAGTAAGACTTATATGATGGGGTACGTTTAGCAATATGCGCTAATTAGTTAGCGGAAGCTGATGGGTTAATGGGCTTTTGAAGCTCAAGCTGATTTTGTGCAGCAAGGAGTTCTATAAATAGAAGCTCTAATGCTGAAATCAGTTAGTGCTTTTCGTGTAACCCTAAAGCAAAACCGTAACCCTGTTTTCTCTTCCTAACCTCTGATCGCTTGGCTAGCACCGGGAATCAAAGGAAGCCGTTCGTGTGGACGAGTAGAGGCTTTGCTTACTTGCTCAGCTGTGATCAAAGAAACAGTTTATGCACTAAGAGGTAACAACTCTATCACTGATTCATGTGATATTCGTAATGATCCAAGGAAAGGAAATCAAAAATTTTAAACTTCCGCTGCACTTTATATGTCGATTTCCCTTCAGCCACCTGCTTGAAGTCTTTCTTCCTGCTTGCTCCCCCAAAACCAGTCAAACCAGCTGGATTTTTCACTTGAAAAAGCCATGAGTGCCTACCCTGTTTTGCAACAGCTTTTCATCCTTCTCACACCAGCCATATGTAGCCTTTTGCATCCCCCAATCTCTGCACATCACAGTGCACGTTTTTATTGATCAACCATTGAGATTGCAAGGATTGATCCCCAAGCTTGGCCAATTGCAATTCAGCCATGTTTCTCATCATTGCTATCCTAGAACCTTTGATTTTGTGGCTGAAATCAGTCAAAGACTTAACCCTTGGCACAAGGCAGAGTTGCCTCTATCCATTAGCATTAAATGCAAAGCCAAATAGCCTGGATTTAGCCCACAAATCAGCTAGGTCCTATGGATTTTCCATCATTACTAGAGATTGCATTTTGGCCTATAAATAGAGATGCAAGGCAAGGGGAAATGCAGCATTGCATAGCATAAGATAGAGCAGTAAATACAGCATTATTCACACAAAGAAACACTACTCATAAGCACTTGAAACACTTACAAACAACCAGAGAAAACCAGCCAAAGCACTAGCAAAAAACCAATCCAATACAAAGCCTCACCAAGTTCAAAGTTCATCACAAATATCCAAAACCTTTGCAAGAACCTTCAACCAATTCAAATCCATTGCAGCTGGAGCTTTGCTAAGGATCTCTGTAAGTATTCTAAGTACTGATCTTGCATTTACAATTGTGTTTGCATCCCAATTTTGGTCCAAAACCACTTTGTTCTAAAAAACCCCTTTTGAATTTCAAAAGAAATCCCAAGGTTTTCAAAACATCAAAACTGGTTGGTCCAGCCTTTTCATTGCAAAAACTCAAATCTTTTCACTCACCTAAAAGGTCCTGAGTGTGTTCAGAAGTTGTTTCTGAACAAAAGTTCAGAAACAGCTTCTGAACCCAAAATTTCGCATTGTTCGCTGTGCGAAGTCATGGTCGCAGTGCGACCATGACAGAACTCAAAATCTGAGTTTAGGTGTCCAAATGGCCAATTTTTGAGGTTCTAGCCCAAGAGCTCAGAACCTAGGAGTTTTAAAAACTCATTTTTTCAAACCAGTTCAAGGATTTTGCATAATATTGGAAAATTCGCAAGTTCGGGTAACATTTTTTTGGATAACTTGTAAAACAAGTCATGTCCCCAAACTTTCAAAACAACATGAACAAACCATCTATGTTCATCATTTTCAATTAAAACTTGAACAATAAATATTGTTCATGATTTTCAAAACCCAAGCGTGAACATACGCCGAATTTGTTCGCTTTTTAAAACAATTCGCAAAATGAGTCGAACTTGTGCGTTTTCTAACAATTTGCTAAAATCTTTCCACTTTGGGTTTTCAAACCAAATGTTTTGATATACCTTGGGATTTCTAAGAAATTCTACCAAAAATTTGAATGAAAAAGGGATGGTGTGACGTATGTCTCTCCATTGCCCCGATTGTACGAATGCGTGACGTATGTCTCGTCGTTCGGACAATCGTCATTCCATTTTTCAACGTATCCGACCATAACCAAACCAAATCTTGGCCCCTTGTGGTCAATCCGAATCTTTTGGTCCCTCGTGGCCACTAGATTCCATCCCTCGACTCGTTTGAGTCACTCGGTCAATGTTCGACTCGTACGAGTCCATTGTACCCGTTCTTGATCCCAGTGGATCAATCGAATAATCCCCCGACTCGTTGGAGTCACCTCGGTCAATGATCGACTCGTTTGAGTCCATTGCACCTATTTTGGTCCCATAGCGACCAACTCAACCCTTTTAACCCAACGGACATGTTTTGCCCATTCTAGCACGATTCGTGAACAAACGCTTAATAAGTCTCCCAAGCGCGAGCATACAAGCAAGACGCTTAATAAGTCTCCCGAGCGCGAGCATACAAGCTACGTTGAATCGCAAGAATTCGGTTAAAACATCGTCCATTTAAAATTAACCAACATATGTACGTTTTTTCTACCAAAGAACTACGTACGCTTTGAATTCTCCGACTACCGGGAGATACGTAGGAGCAAGATCGACATCTTGTCAAGCGCAATAATAAAAAACCTTTTTTTTCTTTCGTTTGTTTTCATCTCTTTCCCCCCTCTTTAGTATATATTCTTTTGACATAGATAAGCATGCGCGCAAAACATTTAAAAAACAATTTAAGCTTTAGCCAAATAGAAGGTTCCCGTTGAGTACAACAGACGTGAGGGGTGCTAATACCTTCCCCTTGCGTAATCGACTCCCGAACCCGACAATGGTTGCGATGGCCAATCCTTTTCCTCATCGTCAAGGGTTTTATTATCGTTTCCCTTTAAACAAAAAAAAACTTAAGGGTTTATCAACGTTCCCTTTACACAAAAACTTTGGTGGCGACTTCACAAAGGCCCTCCGAGCGTTCGAGGACGTCCTCGGAAGATTGCGCGTTTTTTTTAAAAAAAACGAGGTGCGCACAACAACGACAGTCCAGATATGTTTTTGCCGCGAAGGAAAACAGCCATAAGTGCTTCGTGGCGCCAAGTCTTTCAACCTTAAAACCTTTGCATAAAAGACTCAACAAAATTATGGGGGAAAAATGATAAAGAAATGTTCGTCAAAGCAAACTGCAAATCCACAACAAATTGGTGAATTATTCCAACGTATCGAAACTCCCAAATCAAGTGCAAGGCATCCAAATGCCGCCTAAGAAGTGGAAGATCTTACATACTCCACAAACATAAAGATAAGTGCAAATCCCTTTCTACTTTCTCTCATGATCAATGATCATATGAAATGACTCTCTCATTGGTATTATATATTTTATTTAATTATGGTTCCTCAAAACATGATTATTCTTGAAAATCTAAAGATTTATCAAAACGACAAATTTGTGAAATCACATAACGGCTTCAAAGCAAGGATAATCGATCCTAACAAATAATCTCTATTTGTTTGGATTTGTCTTAGGGAAAGAAGGCAAACCATATGGCAAATGAGGGCGTACGTCCAAGGCAAAGCGAACGGATACTCGTAACTTCAACCCAAGGCGCCCAGTCTAATTCAAGCACAAGATCTTATTCTCTCTCTCTCTCATGCATAATTCTCTAGGTAGAAAAGACATATCAAAGTCGTTGGATTCATATCCTTGTTTATCTGATGATACTTTATTTTATATTGTGGATCATGAATATATCACATGATACCACGTGTTCTAACACCAAAATCCGTAAAAATTGTTATTTTTCAACATGGCGTAAGTACTTGTTAGGTGTTACTATACTCACATGCTTAATTAATAACACTATTATTCTCTACATGTTTTTACTGTGTTGGTTTGAATTCTTACATAGGTGAGATACGAGTGTTGCACTTTAAAGATTTGAAGTACAAGATAGCGACACAATCCGGCAATATCCGGAGACGAAATGAAGCTTGTACTCACCAAACCCCAGCGAGGGTTGCCACCTAATTCCTTAACCCTAAAAAGGGCTCTAAGACGTTGTGTGCTAAAAAGAGATAGCCAAACCCCAGCGAGGGTTGCCACCTAATTCCTTAACCCTAAAAAGGGCTCTAAGACTTTGTGTGCTAAAAAGAGATCGCCAAACCCCAGCGAGGGTTGCCACCTAATTCCTTAACCCTAAAAAGGGCTCTAAGACGTCGTGTGCTAAAAAGAGATCACCAAACCCCAGCGAGGGTTGCCACCTAATTCCTTAACCCTAAAAAGGGCTCTAAGACGTCGTGTGCTAAAAAGAGATCGCCAAACCCCAGCGAGGGTTGCCACCTAATTCCTTAACCCTAAAAGGGTTCTAAGACGTCGTGTGCTAAAAAGAGATCGCCAAACCCCAGCGAGGGTTGCCACCTAATTCCTTAACCTTAAAAAGGGCTCTAAGATGTCGTGTGCTAAAAAGAGATCGCCAAACCCCAGCGAGGGTTGCCACCTAATTCCTTAACCCTAAAAAAGGGCTCTAAGACGTTGTGTGCTAAAAAGAGATCGCCAAACCCCAGCGAGGGTTGCCACCTAATTCCTTAACCCCAATGAGGGCTCTAAGACGTCGTGAGCTGAAACGAAATCGCCACCTAATTCCTTACCCCCAAAGGGAACTCTAAGACGTCGCGAAAATAGAAGGGTTCACATAAAAAGGTGCCCCAACAAAACAATAACGCTGAGATTAAAACGGTTTGACAATTTTTAACAAGTCGCGAAAGAAGCACAAGCAATAGTCATCGCCCAAGAGACATTTTTAGCATCACCATTAAAAAGAAGAAATTTGAAGCTAAATAATAGAAGAACGATTAAACAACATAAAGCAAATAATGCATCACTACGAATTGAAAGAGTTCACTAAGTTCAAAGAAAAATTAAAAATTACAACAGAAAGATGATGGTTCGTCCACCAGGGCGCCATCTAGAACAACCGTAAAAGAATCTAGAGAAGAGAGATCGATGCCGGGATGTAGAAAGGCGACTTGTTCTTTGGCACAGTCAAACCCATTCTCAAAAGACATGACCAGCTCGCCCCTGGCTTCTGAGATTTCAACCTTTAGCGCCATCTCCCTCTCAACGCCAGAGGCAACCTCGTCCTTCATCTGCGTAAGCACCGCGTCCTTCACAGCCAAATCAGCGTCATGTTCGATCTTCAGATCATTGATGCGCTCATCACATTCAAGCT
Source organism: Medicago ruthenica (assembly GCA_018208015.1). NCBI lineage: Eukaryota > Viridiplantae > Streptophyta > Magnoliopsida > Fabales > Fabaceae > Medicago > Medicago ruthenica. The sequence continues at coordinate 87,449,527 of CM031372.1, forward strand.
TCATCGCCTCTTTGGCTTCTTTAATCTCTTTCTCACTAGGGCGCCGGCGCACCCTAAATCTAGATCCCAAAGAGGATCACGCCCCATGTTGGGCTAGTTATGGATTGGCGATCTAAGCCGCTCAACGAAGTCACTCTTTTTACACAATTCAAATCACTTCGCCTCGTTCCAAAGCTCATGCTTGTTGGGCTAAGATAGATACTCTCGTTAGGCTAACACCCACCAAGGTCCCAAGAACATACGGAGCAAGTACCCACGTTGGGCTAGCACCCAATAATCCAAAAATTTTCACATAACTTCATGATCAGTAAGTCTCACTTGCTGGGCAAAAAGTCATAGATAAATTCCCGGTAACAGTTTAATCACTTCGCCTCGTTCCAAAGCTCGTGCTTGTTGGGCTGTGGACCGTAGATCTTACCATTTAAGCCTTAGGGCCCTAAAAGCAAGGGTTTGAGCCCTAAGAGCAAAGTCGGGCACCCTTTGGAAGGGCACAAAGCCCACTTGGCAATCCTATACAATTTTAGGGGGCCTTCCTAAAGGCATCCCCTGAGGGCGCCCTCAGCAGCCTGAAAGGGCGCCCTAGCCATGGTTTTGGCCCTTTACGATTTGGGCCCAAAACCATGGTCGGGTAGGCCCAAATTGGGACTACAAATAGTGACCTTGGGATCATTCCCAAGGCATGACCTAAACAGACTAAGAAAACCCTAGCTTTCTCATATTGTACTCTGAGCAAGTACAGGAAGGGAAGCCAATTATCCTCCCAAACCTTCACCTTATTGCCATTACCAATCCTCGAGAAACGACCCTTAGTAATAATCCAAATAGAGTTGTATAGGCTTTTCCAAGCATAGCTGGGCATATAACCCATTGAAGCCTTAAGAACATCCATATCATGAAAGTATTTTTGACTTATAGCATCTAGCTATAAGAGAGTCCGGATTACTATGAAATCTCCAAATTTGCTTGGCAAGCTGTTTACTCTGAAATTTGGTAAACAACCGCTAGTCTAAATTAATTGCTTGCGAGACCAACTAGTGAATCTCAGGAGCATAGTGCTTTGTTTGAATCCTTTAAATTATTTGAATGTCCATTACGCATAAACATTTATTGTAGTTTTGGGGAGAATTAAACATAAAAGTTACTTGGATTACAAATAACAAGGAAAACAAGTTCCTATTTAATAAATATTGTGTTTCGATCGAAACAGAAATGAACAGAATTTAAATGAGAAACGTTAAACTTTGCATGAAACTTTAAAGTGCTTAAAAGATACATTTGCATGAAAAGGTAAATTGCATTGAATTGTAAAAGATGCTTTACATAAAAGGATGGTTCACAGATTCATACTTGGATCCCATTTCACTCGTTTCTCTCGATAGCGTGGGTACTTTGAGTTTACAAGGATTTTGTATATAATGAATTGCGACCCTTTTTCTGACTAAAAAACTACTATATATAGACTTTCGAAAGTAAACTGCCCTAACGGTCGAACACTATACTACTGCCAAATGTCCTGCCACGTACACCCTGCATGCACTTAACTGCTCCTTAGAACGGTTGTATCTTTCGAAGTCGAACTGAGTGTTGTGAAAGTTTGTCAGAATTGTGCTAAGTCCAGAACTTTGTTGCTTCGATTCGATCATACGCTAGTTCGATCTGCCTTCTGGTTCGAAGTCCTCCTTCTTTGCCTTAGCCTTGTATTTGTAAATATTCCTTCGAACCTGTGAACAATTCCAAGATCCTTTCTGCTCTTCGATTAGATAGAATCTTGCAAGATTCCTTTCAGCATTTAATGCATATTTAGAGCATATTCTTAGCTCATAAAAATATGGGCTAACAAATTGCCCCCAAAAAATGTCTGCTTCGATTCGTGATCGAAGGAAGAGAAGAAGTTGACATTTTTTCTTTTTCTCCACGTTTACTGAAACGGCGTCATGATGGCACGTTTTACTGTATAACTGTCACCTCGATTCCCACTATCATCATGAGTTCCAACTTTCTAGGTAAAAGTGGGACACGTGTCACACTGGGAAGTCGAAGTGATTTTGGATTTGACAGATTTTTTTTTTTTTTTTTTAAAAATGAAAAGGTAACCCTATAAAAGGCCAGAAACGGCCATTGAAGAACTTTTCCAGACGAAAAACCTTCAGAGTTCTTGCTTTTTCACTTTTCGCTTCTTAATCTTCTTAACTCCTTACGAATCAAACCAATCCGTTGTTTCCTTCCAACATCGTTCGTTTTTGAATTTCTAGTAAAGAAACTCTCTCTTCAAAATCATTGGCATTGATTCAAACAGTCTGTCATCAAAAACCCTTTTTCGTAACTGTTCATCTTCCTCTTCGATAATGTCTTCAGAAAATCAAGAAGTTCCCATAGCTGGAAGATGGCCAAGTGCTATCACAAATAATGATGGCAAAGATATGGTACCCGAACCTCATGGGGACGCCACGAAGAAAGCCGTCTGGGAGGTGAACGTAATGATCCCATTTTCTGTGGGCGGCCATACCTACGCTTTTGGTGGGCCTTTTCCAGACCAGTCAGCTTTATCGAAGGCTATGGACAAGGTATTCCCTTCGTTCACAACTTGTGAACCCAGGATCTTCTTAAGTGACCCATACAACTTCAATTTTCTAAGCAAACCAAGTAAGCTATTTCGATCAGCTCCTTACGTAGGCAATCTAGATTATATTTCTTGGCTTGATCGAGTCGAAAAAGACTACGGAGAGTTTTGGAAAAGACACGAAATTTTCGACCTTATCCAATTTTCAAGAACTGGTCCAGAATATCGACCAGAGATGATCATTGCTGCTCTACATTTCTTCGAGAGCTCAACCAACACGTTCCAATTTCCCTGTGGGATGCTTACTCCAACCCTCTTCGATGTAGCTGCTCTTACAGGCCTTAGGCCTACTGGGGATACTTATGACCCTACCATCACTAATGATGATATCAAAGTTGACTTTAAAGAGGCAACTTTTGCCAAATACATAGCTGAGAACAGGGGTGATGACGATGAAGTGTCCTTCGAAGAACATGTTGCATTCCTGACCCTGTGGCTGTCGCACTTTGTCTTTTGTTCGAAATCTCTGCAAGTGGCAAAGAGATTTATTCCTATGGCCCAGCAAATTGGAGAAGGCAGGGCATTTGGGCTTGGTAAACTCTTGCTGGCCGTTCTCTATGATTCGATTGGGGAGGCCTGCGATGACTTGAAAAAATCGAAGGATGGTTCTTCCTTCCTGGTGTCTGGCCCAATGTGGCTTCTTCAACTGTGGCTTAATGCCACTTTCGAAAAGGAAATGGGACTGTTCATCCCACAAGACTACGTTGAAGAAGTTGCAAATCGTTCTATTGAGGGCCAAAGGGCACTTCGCCTGACGCCCAGGATTTTAGGCCAGAGCCCACAGAGGCTCTTTCTCACATATATGCAAATCTTCCTGGACTTCAAACACTTCCTTCCACAACATGCCCCCTTCCATAAGAGACAATTTGGTCCATCTTGGTTTACGGAAGATTTCCCCACCATTAATCCAGACAACGAAGATGAAGTAAACGAAGTATGGTCAGCATACTTATATCCTTCCGTACTTTCCTGTAGGACTGGGGTGAAATCGAACTACCTAGGTTTGGTTGGGTACCAACCTCATCTAGTGTCAAGACAGTTTGGGTTTTCTCAACTTCGACCCAAGGGTATGTTCTCAGACCCCAGACATTTTTTGAGGGGAGCTAACCTCTCAGATAAACTTTACAAGAAATTTCTGAAGTCATCTGAAGAGCTCCTGTTCGAATTACACCCATTCGAATACAGTGCTTCATTCTTCTGCACCACAGAATTCACGAGATGGTGGGGGAAGCATTTTTCTGGTCATTCAGTGGGAGATACCAAAGCTATGATCTCCAGACTGGAAAGTGGCTTTTCTCAGCCAATCATTGAGAACATTCGTTCGAAGCTCCCTGCTCGAGGTATCAAACTTATTTTGTCACTTATTGATATATGCTAGTTTCATTTATTTATGCCTTTCGATTTCATCTGTTCAGGCAAAGCACCAGTGACAAAGAAAGGTGTCGAATCATCTCGAGCTGGGGAAAAGCCCAAAAAATCAACTGGCATAAAGATCCAGGAAGCCCCGAAGGAGAAACAAGAAAAGGTAACTAATTTTATTTACCTTGTTTTAATTTCCAACATTCCCTAACTCCGTTCTACTTCGATTATGGCAGAGTCGGAAAAGAGAGAGTAGCTCTGGGGCTACCACAACCTCTAAAAAATCAAAACCTGAGGTCATCTATAGTATAGATGAAGAAGAAGTAAGCCCATTCGAACGTTTTCAACTACCTCAATTTTTTGATCTAATGTCGATCCCTTTAGTCTTTTCTTATCTCCTCTTTCCTTTTTCGCAGGAAGAGGAAGAAATTCCTCTTATTAGGAAAAGAAAAACGCCCCCCAGCTCGACACCCACCGAGTCCGTCGAACAGACGGGTCTTGGTAGTTCTCAGGCTCAGGAGCCGAAAGAGAAGAAAAGGAAGAAAGACAAGAAAACCAGGCCTGAAAAATCTGCAGATCGACAAGCAGAAGAGCCTGTTGAGAAGAAGAAAAAGAAAAAGTCCTCTAGGTCTTCAGGAGATCCTTCGAAAGCAACTCCTTCTGAATCTCAGCCTGCTTCGACTGAGGTTGACAATCAGGCTGACAAAGAGCCTAAAGACAAAGAGGATGAAGGAGGGGTTAAGACTCCTGAAGACCTTAATCCAAATCCCATTATTGCAGAGGTTGAGGTACGGATTTATACATAAACTTCTTCTTTTATGAATAAGATTGCCTTTGCTAGCATCCTTTTTTATTTCGTTTATATTTCGAATCAGGTGGAAGGTCATGCAGCAGAGGATGCTCCAGCAGGGACAGAAAAAATTCCAAGCCCCCTTATCGAAGAGCCTCCCAGTCCTGTAAGAACTGAAGCTGTTGCTGAGGCAGAACCACAGAAAGAAGACCAACCAGATCAACCAGCTGTGTCTGAGGGTCCTAGTGGTTGGAGGGGCAAATCTGTCGAATGTGAGACTGAACAAGCAGAGGCTGCTGTTTCTTCTGAGTCGAGCAAGGGTTATTCGCCCTCCCCTGAGAGATACCAATTCGATGATGAAGCTATCAAGGAGGCTGAGGTAGGAGGGTCAGAAATTTTGCCTGAGTCTTCGACTTCGAAGCTTTCCGCCAGCTTAGGGTTGCCTGAAGAGGAATTCATGCATATGCAAAGTTCAGACCCAGCAGCGACCCTTCGACTTCTGCTTGCCAGACAAACCCCTCCTCAGACTTCAAGTGATAGGGCTACTGATTCGACTCAGTCGGCAGAAGAAATTAACTCATCTGTGCGCCAAGACTCGCTTCTGCTAAAACTGAGTACAGATTTTGTAATGCAAGATGTGCCCAGCATAATCAAGGCAAATCCCTCCAGCGCCTTTGGACTTCTCAACTTTTTGAAGAAACTCCATAATCCCTTGACTACCGACGAAACCTTAGGGAAGGTTATTCAAATCGAATCAATTATTGATCAACTAGCCAAAACTGTGCAGCATGATGAGGACAGTGCCATGAGACTTGTTGCTCAGCAACGAACACATGACCATTTGCTCGAAAGGGCTAAAGCTGCACAGGCTGAGGTTGATCGATTAGCAAATCTCACCAAAGAAGCGCACCCTGATATTAAGGCTTGCAATAACAAGATCTCCGATTGGGAAAATCATATCATCGTGTTGCAATCGCAAATCGACAACTATAGGAAGAAGATTGCTGAAGAGGAAGCCAAACGCAACCGACTCGAAGAGGACGTCAACAATTCGATTAAGGCTCGAATTGATGAGAAGGGACGGGAGGGTCTTAAAGCTTATAGTGCTTCTGCAGTACTACTTGAAGAGGTTAAGAGTTTGGAAAGTGCTCGTCAGGTCTTCGACAAGGAGATGAGCAGCTTAACCAAATTGTACTGGGAGTCTGTAAAGCATTTGTAATACCTTAATTTTCTTGTGAATTTCGAACATCTTTTGGCATATTTTGATTGTAATATTTAGGACATGCCCAGTTTGTGGCAGTTTCTTTAACCATCATTTCGAAATTTCTTTTGAAGTTTTATTCTGCGCTTTATTTTTTACTTCGAATCACTTTGATTATTTTAGCATTTTTTTAAAAAACGCCAGATATCGAAGATTTACATGGTTTTTATGATACACAACGACACACCTCTTTTTTAGTAACGGATAAGATTGTGCGTATAACAAAACGCGTAACTATCAAGCCATATTTCTGACTGGCTCTAATTTCAAAACGAGTCAAACATCCGTTTTCAAAACAATCTTGCTGAACTGGCGTGAATTCTGAGAAAAATTAGGAAACGGTTGAAGAATCATTAATGATTCTACCATTATATATATGGTCATTCTCTATCCATTTTACTTACTCCACTCTGCAAGTCACAATAATATAGCCAGTATCATCAATTTTGAAAGAGAAACATGGGTAAAGGCAAACAAATTGCGAAGAACACCGATAAAAAGAAAGCCACATCTGCAAAGAAGGACAACAAAAAGGCTGCTGATTCTTCAAAGAAGACCAAGAAACCTTCTTCCAAGGGTGAAAGCTCAAGAACCTGCAGGGCTCCACCTCCTCCTGAAGGGAAAACACCTTCGAAGGCTCAACCAGATGTTTCTTCCTCAGAGTCTGATAGTACGGATCCTGATTGGGCAGAATTCCTTTCGACTTATGATGAAAACAAGGAGTACCTTCGTTCCTCAGACTCAGAAGTGGATTCGAAATGAAAGCCCCTTCAAAATCAACGTGTCTTTCTTTTAGATGAGGGCCCATTCAAGATTAACGTGCCACTTTTCCTTTTGTAATTCGAATAAAATCTTAGTTATGATGGGTAGAAAATCCAAGATAAAATCTTTGTATGTTGAGGGATGAAACCCACCATTTTTAATTCGAATGTTTGATTTTAATGGCATCTTCGCTAGTTGCCACTTTAGTTGTTTATTTTTTGGACTATTCTTGATTTATTCGAACCTCTTGCAGCACTGGTTTATATCTTTTCAAATACTTACCATTTATGCTCAAGGTACGTTGATCAGGAGTTAATTCCTCTAACTCATAAGCACCATTCGAATAAATCTGAACTATCTTAAATGGTCCTTCCCAATTTGGGGACCACTTGCCCAGGGTTCGATCTTTTCTATCCATGGGCAGGATGACTTTCCACACCAAGTCTCCAACATTAAAAGTTTTTGACTTTATTACTTTCTTGTTATAAGCTTTTGCAACTCTTTCCTTTTGCCTAGTCAAGACTTCTAATGCTCTTAATCTCTCCTCATCTAAATCAACCAACTCATCTGACATCATTTCCCAATAATGATCAATTGGTATGTCCATTTGTTTTTGTATTCTGGCTGATTGCAAATGTATTTCGACTGGAAGTACAGCATCATGACCAAACGTTAGTCGAAATGGGGTAGTGCCAGTTGATTCCTTAGGAGAATTTCTACATGCCCATAAAACTTGATCCAACGTTTTATTCCAATTTTTTGGTTTTTGGGCAATATGTTTTTTAATCAAGTTAATGATAATTTTATTGGCTGCTTCGACTTGACCATTTGCTTGCGCGTAATATGGTGTTGAGGTTAATAATCGAAAGCCAGTTTCTTGAGCAAATTCTTGCATCTTTCGTCCAGTAAAGACTGAACCTTGATCAGTGGTAATTGTTTCAGGGATACCATACCTGTAAATAATATGGTTTTGAATGAAACTAATTACTGCCTCCTGATCAACATTTGGTAAAGGCACTGCTTCAATCCATTTAGTAAAATAATCTATTCCAACTAAAATATATCGTTGGTTTTTAGACGAAGCAGGTTTAACCTCACCAATTAAATCCAGAGCCCATCCTCTGAAAGGCCAAGGTTTAATTATGGAGTGTAACTCACTAGCAGGTACATGCTGTATCCCTGCATGCTTTTGGCATTCTTGACAGCCTTTAGCAAATTCTATGCAGTCCTTTAGCATAGACGGCCAATATAAACCTTGTCGAAATAAAAGCCATTTCATTTTATGGCCTGCTTGATGTGATCCACAAGCACCACTGTGAACATGGGAAACTGCTAAATATGCTTCTGATTCGCTTAGGCATTTTAATAAAATTCCTTCTGCAGTCTTTTTAAATAATTCATTTCCCATAATCACGTAGTTCAAAGCCCTATATTTGATCTTTCGAGCCACGTTACCTGTTGGATTTTCCAAATATTCAACAATGGATTTTCTCCAATCATTATCCAACATATTGTCAATGGCCAAAATTTGAATTTTTTCTTGAAGATCATCTACGTTTTCGTCTTCCCTACCTTGTGGTGTACTTGCCCCCACAAGTTTTGGCATTGATAATGCAGTGGTCAACGGCTCTTGTAACACCAGTTTATATTTTATTTCGATCAACTGAGTTAATTTTTCCTTCGACATTTTGTACCCTGAAGCTATTTGGGCTAAATCATTTGCTTCTTGGTTTTCTAGTCGAGGTATATGTTCAATGTTAATATAATCGAAATGATTCAGAAGAGAACTTGCTATAACAAAATACTTTGCTAAGTGTTCTTTCACACATTTGTATTCTTGTGTTAATTGTCTCAACACTAACTCTGAATCACCCCTTATGTTAACATTTCTTGCCCCCAAGCTAATTAAAATTTCAAGGCCTGTGATTAAAGCTTCATATTCAGCCTCATTATTTGAGCAAAGACCTTTAATTTTATATTTAAACTTAGTTGGGACTTTTGTGGGGGATATTATTAAGATTCCAATCCCAGTTCCATGTTTATGTTTAGAACCATCGAAATACAAAACCCAAGGTTCAGTATCTACATAGTCCTGAGACATTTCGATCACTGAGTGATCTACAATAAAATCTGCCACAATTTGACCCTTAACCGATTTCAAGGGCTTGTAAGTTAAAGAATATTCTGTTAATGCTAAAGCCCACTTTCCAATTCTGCTGTGTAAAATAGGCTTCGATAACATGTGTTTAATAATATCATAATGAGAATACACATAGACATCAACAGGCTTTATATATTGCTAAAGTTTAATACAAGAGAAATACAAACAAAGACAAAGTTTTCCTATGGCAGTATATCTAGTTTCTGCATCATTTAATACACGACTAAGATAATAAATTGCATGCTCCACGCCATTTTCATCTTCCTGAGCCAACATGCTCCCAATGGTATTGTCAGACGCAGCAATGTACAACTTCATATCTTTACTTCGACTAGGAGGCATTAGTACTGGAGGCTTAATCAAATACTCTTTAATTTCATCGAAAGCCTTTTGATGCTCTTCTTCCCATTTGAATGGTTCATCTTTCTTGAGTCGAAGCAATGGCGAAAAAGTTTGAGCTTTGCCACTTAAATTCGAAATGAATCTTCTCAAGAAGTTGATTTTCCCTAGCAAAGATTGAAGCTGTTTCTTGGTCGAAGGAGGCTTCGTCTCAAGAATAGCCTTTGTCTTGTTCTGGTTTATCTCGATGCCTTTTTTATGCACCACAAAACCAAGGAAATCTCCTGCATGTACACAAAAAGCACACTTTAATGGATTCATTTTTAATCCATGTTTCCTCATCCGTTCGAAAGACTGCCTAAGGTAATCCAAATGGCTATCTTCGGACGAAGATTTGATGATTATATCATCTATATAAACTTGCATGAATGTGTCTATAAAATCATGGAACATAGAATTCATGGCCCTTTGATAAGTGGCCCCAGCATTTTTCAAGCCAAAAGGCATAACAACCCATTCATAAGTGCCTAATGCACCAGGGCATCGAAATGCTGTTTTTGACACATCATTTTCAGCAATAAATATTTGGTTATAACCAGAATAACCATCTAACATACTTAAAAATTCGAAGCCAGCTGCTGAATCTACTAACATTTCTGCTACTGGCATAGCATATTCATCTTTAGGTGTAGCATTATTTAAATCCCTAAAATCTATGCATACTCTAAGAGTTCCATTCTTTTTAATAACAGGGACTATATTTGCTAACCATTCGACATACCTGGCAGCTCTGATGAATTTACACCTCAGCAGCCTTTCGATCTCATCCTTGATCTTGGACATAATTTCTGGTGCGAACCTTCTTGGTAGTTGTTTCACTGGCCTCTTTCCTTCTTTGATAGGTAGTTTCAGTTCGACCATTTCTCTGCTTAACCCAGGCATTTCGTTGTAATCCCACGCAAAGCAGTCTTTGAATTCTTTAAGAAGAAGCACCAGCTTTTCTTTTAGACTTGAAGTGATATTGGCGCTGATATAAGTTGGCCTTTTAATCGAGCCATCTCCAATATCGATCTCCTCCAAAGGATCTTGTGCTTGCATTTTTGGCGCCTCACTCATAGGATCCTTCTCGAACCCCAGCGGCTCATCGTCATAGATGCAGTCAAGTCTTCGATCCTTTGTTTCTTTGACTTCCAGATCTTCGATCTTGGCTTCTACTGCCATATTTTGTTGAAACTCAGCCTCAAGGGCCGTATTTAATCTATTTTCGGCCATATAAGCCGTAATCCTGGCCCATGCAGTGGCCTCAGTCATAGTAGTCTTCATATATATTCCACCCAGTTGGTGGAATGACTCCATCTTCAGAAGAAACAGCATTAATTTCTTCTCTCTCCCATATAAAGCCATGGGCAGGGTGGAGCTTGACAGAATGAATAACATTGTCACTTGGCACGAAAGCAGAATCCTTGTCACCACAAGGTGCTATATTAGCCAAATTTTTGTCAAAGGTTTGTGGGGTGACAATGTCAACCTCTGACTTATAGAAGCTTTGATCTGCCTCTATGTTTTCAACAATCCCATCTTCCCTCCAAATAATAAGTTTCTGGTGGAGAGTAGATGGTACTGCCCCAACTCCGTGGATCCATTCCCTTCCTAACAGCAAGTTGAAGTTAGCCTTGGATTGCACCACCAGGAACAGAGTTGGTCGAACTATACTGCCCACAGCAACATCAACTTGTATGGCTCCCAACGAGTAGCCAGTTTTGCCCTCATAATTAGAGAGCACAATGTTGTGGGCAGATAGATCACTGTCATATTTCCCAATCCTGTAGAGTGTGGATTGAGGCATCAAGTTGACAGCTGCTCCCCCATCAATGAGCACTTTGTTGATCCCAACGTTCTCAACCTTTGCTCTGATGAAAAGGGGTTTGAGATGGCTTTTCATCCCAAGACTTGGCCTCTCGAAGGAGGTTAGTTGCTCCTCAATGCAGCCATTGTTCATCACATAGTAACATACAGGCTTTGGGTCAGCCATATCAAGATGATCGAATTCACCTTCGATCTCAGTAACTTCAGATTCGACATCATATTCAGATGGCAAGATGGATACCACGCAGATGACGTCGAAATCAGGTTCAGAGTCCAGCAGATCCTCGTCCTCCATCTTATCTTCATTCACCGGAGGAAAGAGTCTTTCTTTTGCAGGCCTCCTGGACACATCCTTATATTGGCCAGTTTGCAGATTCTGTTCGGCCAATTTCTTTTGACGCTGAAACCTGCGCCATTGGGTCCTTGTCATAGGATTCTTACCCTTGTAATTGTTTCGGTAAGAATACTTATTAGCCTCCTGTGGGCCAACTTGCTTCATTCCACTGGAACCACCTACCTCCATAGTTCCTTTGTTGAACCTTATGAGCCCCTGGTGCATCCATTTTTCGACAGGAATCGAACCAGGAGGAATAAAGGTAGTCTTTCGACCAGATTTCTGGTTGTTGTTCGACTGCACCATAGTCCTCTTGCCTTTATCGAATCGCTGGTTTTGCGTTGCCCCCTTGTTGACAACCTGGTACTTCTTGAGGCCCTCAGTAGCCTCTCTATCACATACTGCACTGCAGCGAGGACACAGCATCACATTCTTGTTTTCGAGTTTGCATCTATTCAGAAAATCGATCAGATCCTCTTCAGTCTGAGGATACACCACCTTCATCTTTTCGCTGTAGTCTTCTTCAGATATGCCTTGAACTTGCACCTGGGATACCTCCATGGCTTCGACCATCATTACTCCTTGAGGTTCCGCATAGAGAGTTTCAACAGCTTTAGGTGCTTCAACATCCGACTGAGTGGTCTTTGATTTCTCACCAAACTTGAGTCTCCCTTCATTGAGAGCCTTTTGGACCAGATCCCTGAAAAGAATACAACGTGAGGTTTTATGGCCAAGGAAATTATGAAATTTACAATAACCCCTTTTCTTCTGTTGTTCGATTGGGGGTACTTTTAAGCCCTTAGGAACAATAATCTGGCCATCTGTAACTAATAAATCAAATATTTCATCACATTTGGTTATGTCAAATGTATAAGTTTTAGACACAAATTTATCATTTTTAGGCTCAACAGGATTTTTCCCATTCGAAGGTTTAAGGAGTTTACAGACATAAAGTGATATCGAACTCTTGGTCACTGTCGTTTGCTTCGACATATGCAACCTTCTCCCTCTTATGAAATTTAGAATTCCTAGCCTTTTCAGCTTTTAGCCGTTCGACTTGTCGAACTCTATCAGCCAACTGAGCCATGTCCCTCAAATACTGAGTGTCTAATTTCTTTCTAATCGAATAGTCTAGGCCACCAGCAGCCATTTCGACTAATTCATGTTCAGGGACTTGGGTGAAGCACCTTGCCTTTAAAAGTCTAAATCTATTGAGATAATCATCAATTGACTCAGGCGCTTTACGTCGAACACTTGCTAATTCTTTAAGGCTTATTTTTGATTGTCCCATGTAAAATTGTTCATGGAAAACTCTCTCTAATTGATTCCAATTATGTATGGAATGTGGAGGGAGGGTTGCAAACCATGTAAAGGCATTTTTTGTTAAAGAATTTGGGAAATACTTCATCCTTAAAATCTCATTATTTGCTATGTCTCCTGCTTCTGTCAGAAATCTTGCAATGTGCTCAACGGTTGATTCGCTAGTGTCACCAGCGAACTTAGTGAATTTTGGGATTTTGACACCCCTTGGTAGTTCAGTCTGAAGCACATACTCTGACAAGGCAGAAACAAAATTTGGTCTATGTAAACCTATATTCAAACCATTTTGGACTAAAATAGCTTCGACCAAATTTGCTATGTTATTTTGTGCCCCTAAATTATTTTGTTGGACATTTCGAACCACTTCATCAGCATTTTGATTTCGATTCACTAAGACTATCCCTGGATTTGGTTCGATTTGTGGTTGTACTTGTGGTTGAGCGTATGGTTCGATTGGACCCATTTGTAATTGTCCTTGATTAGGCTGTACCACTAAGTTATTGGGCATAGGCACCATAGCATTATTTGGTACTTGGATGTTTTGTATGGGTGCTAGATTCTGGATCTGAGGGACTGGTTGATTAGGGACATGTGGAGCCCCAAAGAAATCAGCCATTCTACCCATCTGGGTGGCTAACAATTGATAAGACTGGTTAGTATTTTGTATCAAAGGATTAAACACTGTACCAATCTGTTGTGTCAACATATTAACCATATCATGATTACTTTCATCCATTTGCTGCCTTAAAGACATCAAGGATGTATTAGTTAGTGGTGGCACTGCATTTCGATTAACAGAACTGGAGGCCAAACGTTGGTTTGTAGGCGAGTAAGCGCCAGGCACAGTTTCTGAATATAATGAAGGGTTGGTTTGTAGCCCTTGCATCAGCGTCGTAGGCATACCATATGGTACATTCCTACTGTTGCCTTGATTCGTATATTGTGAAAAAGGCATACTGAATGTAGAGCCCATTGTGCCTCCTCCTCTTGCTGGAGATGGCTGGCTCCCTAAATTTTCGGGTATCGAAACTGCAGGGCCTGCAGTGGTAAAGGGCATCGTTGTTGATGCAATGATAGGCATAGTAACGCCCAATGTCGAAGAACTGGGAGCGGAAATGGTCGCCCCAGTCACATTCGAAGTGTTCAACGCGCTCGAAGGCGCTGACACATTGTTATCATTCACATTTGCATTTTCCATATTATTTGTGTTTGTATTTCTGGGTGGTGGTCTAACCATTTCAGGGAGTATTTTCCCACTCCTCAAGAACATGCACTAACGCAATTTCCAGAAAGAATGCACAAATAGAAATTTGCAAATCCAAACAAAAATATTTTTGATAGAAAAGATTCAATTAAAGCACATGTCCCACCGGGCGTGCCAATTTGTTTACTCTGAAATTTGGTAAACAACCGCTAGTCTAAATTAATTGCTTGCGAGACCAACTAGTGAATCTCAGGAGCATAGTGCTTTGTTTGAATCCTTTAAATTATTTGAATGTCCATTACGCATAAACATTTATTGTAGTTTTGGGGAGAATTAAACATAAAAGTTACTTGGATTACAAATAACAAGGAAAACAAGTTCCTATTTAATAAATACTGTGTTTCGATCGAAACAGAAATGAACAGAATTTAAATGAGAAACGTTAAACTTTGCATGAAACTTTAAAGTGCTTAAAAGATACATTTGCATGAAAAGGTAAATTGCATTGAATTGTAAAAGGTGCTTTACATAAAAGGATGGTTCACAGATTCATACTTGGATCCCATTTCACTCGTTTCTCTCGATAGCGTGGGTACTTTGAGTTTACAAGGATTTTGTATATAATGAATTGCGACCCTTTTTCTGACTAAAAAACTACTATATATAGACTTTCGAAAGTAAACTGCCCTAACGGTCGAACACTATACTACTGCCAAATGTCCTGCCACGTACACCCTGCATGCACTTAACTGCTCCTTAGAACGGTTGTATCTTTCGAAGTCGAACTGAGTGTTGTGAAAGTTTGTCAGAATTGTGCTAAGTCCAGAACTTTGTTGCTTCGATTCGATCATACGCTAGTTCGATCTGCCTTCTGGTTCGAAGTCCTCCTTCTTTGCCTTAGCCTTGTATTTGTAAATATTCCTTCGAACCTGTGAACAATTCCAAGATCCTTTCTGCTCTTCGATTAGATAGAATCTTGCAAGATTCCTTTCAGCATTTAATGCATATTTAGAGCATATTCTTAGCTCATAAAAATATGGGCTAACACAAGCATAACCAAGTTGAAGTCCCTCAGAGATTTGAAACCCATACCTCCTTCACATTTAAATTTAAACACACCCAGTGAATTTTCCTGCTATCTCCTGAACTTCCCCACTAGAACCTACACATTGTGCTTTCAATTTTGTCACAAAGGCCTTTAGGGAGAAGGAAACAACTGTTGGTCTATATGGCAACGAGGTATTCGCTAGAGGGGGGTGAATAACACCATTTTTTAATTGCTTTTTAAAGTCGGCGAAAACGTAGCGAAAGCAGTTTAAAATAATTGACTATTCGAAATGACTTGAAGCGTAAGATAATGACAAAAATTATAAAGACTATGCTCAAGGATTTACAAATTGAATTGAGTGATTCAATTAACGTAAATCACAATACAATCTAATATTGATACAAGCTACAAGTTGCAAAACTAGACAAATCAAACCAAACCTAATAACAATAAAACACACTACACTAATGAAAATCACAAAGATATAAATTTGTTAATTGAGACTAAATTGAATTACAATGTGATCAAATATGTTTTGAATAAGTTTGATTCAAGGAATCAAACCAAAGCTTAAGATAAAAGTCAATCACACTCAATTCAATCACTATTCGATTAACACAAGTTATATACGAATTTAACGAAATTAAAAGAGTAAGGGAAAGAGAGAAAACACCGGATTTTTATAGTAGTTCCCCCTTTCGTCCTCGCTTTGGGGTCTGTCTACTCTTCTTGATGGAAAACGTCTCCACCAAGGACCTCCACTATGATTATGAATGTGAATTTACAAATGATTACAAGAGTTCCTTCAAACTATCCTAGTTTTTCAACCTTTATGCAATCACAACCCCAATCTTCAAATACCCTTTGAAATTGGTGCTTCTTGTTTCTTCGAATCCTCAAACACCCGTGCAACCCTTCAAGCTCTTCACTCAAACTCTTCGATGCTCCATCCGGTGAGTGGATCCCCTTGAACACAAGAACAATTAGAAAGAACCCCCAAACCCTTAGAGGTGGAATGAGATCATTCAATTCGCTTCGGATCCTTGATTCCCAACAAATATCCTTGAAAGTAATCAACTTACAATCCCTATAGCACTCTAGCAATCTATGACTCAATGAAACACAATAATTCTTGGAAAAAGTGTTTAATCTTAAGAACACAATGAACAATGAGGTATGAAGACTCTAGAGAGAATATATGTAATTGATTCAGTAGTTGTAAGGTTAGGATGATATGGGTATATATAGAAAAGGGTGGCAAGTGCAATATTTTGACAAAAAACAACATGTTGATTCGAATCACTAAATGAGTGATTCAAATCAGACAGCAAAAAGACAAGCAAGAAACGTATGAAGATTGATACTAATCTGACATATATTGATTCGAATCAAACTACCCAAAAACAAGAATGATACGATTCACACAACATGTGATTCAAATCACTTAGTCTAAAACACAACAAAAAGGGTTTATACGATACGATTCACTAACCTATGATTCGAATCAGACTGATACAATTCAAGAAATCATGAATCGAACCATGGACAGAGACATTTCATGATACGATTCAAAACATATGTGATACGAATCAAGAACTCATGATTCGAATCACAAGGCTTAAAAATCAATTTTGATCAAGACAAAAAGGTTTACTTGAAACACAAGGCAAGCTAGGCTTCTAGGAATCAACGAAATCAAAAAGGACATAGTTGTTATGTGCTTTAACAAGATACTAATAACAAATGATAAAACACATTTAAAAAGCATAAGCTAGACATCATCAAAACATCCTATGACATAAGTGGGGATAGCATGTGCAACTGCTTTAATAAGAACCCTTTAATTTCTTCCATATTCTGTCCATGAGAAAGTTGAAATCTAGTCTTTTGGATCTCCCAAAGTGAGTAAGCATCCCAAAGTATTTAGATATGCCAGTGCTAATCTTGATAGGGAGATGATCTTGAAACTCCCTCTTGACCTCCATACTAATATTAGGACTAAAGACCATTTCTGATTTATCCATGTTAACTCTTTGTCCAGAAGCCTGTTGATACTGGTCTAGGATGTTCTCGATAGCCTTAGCTTCCTCTGGTCTAGCTTTACATAAGAGTATACTGTCATCAACATAGAGAAGATGAGATATAGATGGCGCATTAGTGGCTATAGAGATCCCATGAATGACTCCATCCTCCTGACCCTTAGAAATCAAACCAGAAAGAACCTCAGAGCAAATAATGAAAATATAAGGGGAGAGGGGATCCCCCCGCCTCAATCCTCTCTTAGGGAGAAAGGAGACATAGGGTTAACCATTAATTAAAACAGAAAAAGAAACAGAATTGATGCAACTCATAATAAGGAGAGTAGGTTTGTTAGGAAAACCCATATTAGTCAAAGTGTTCTCAATAAAATCCCACTCCTGACTAACATAAGCCTTTGCCATGTCCAAATTGATACCAACATAACCATTATTCTTTTTCCTGGTTTTGTTAAGATAATGTAAGGTTTCAAAAACAATAAGAAATTATATGTTATAAGTCTACCAGGGAGAAAAGCACTTTGGAATTCATTAATGATCTTAGGCAAAATAGTTTTCACTCTATTTGCTATAGTCTTAGTCACAATTTTTAACAAAACATTACAAAGGCTAATAGGTCTAAACTCAGAGAGAAAATTAGGAGAACATACTTTGGGAATAAGACTAATATATATATATATATATATATATATATATATATGATTAATCTGCTTAGGGGAAGCACCATTATTAAGGATATTTAACAAAAAAGTCAGGACATCACCACCAATGATATCCCAGTATTTTTTATAGAAAAGGGCAAAGAGGTCATCACGGCCAGGAGCAGAATTGCTCTTAAGATTACTGATGGCCTCTAACACCTCTAAACTAGTAAAATCTGCTTCCAGCTAACCATACATATCGTTAGTAACTCTATCATTAACCACATTAAAAATTCTAAGAAAATAGCTAGTGTCAGAGTTATTAAAAATATTTGAAAAATAATTCTTAAAAATAGAGAAGATATGGTCACTATCCTGCCAAGAGTTGCCTTGAGTGTCTTTAATAAAATGGATAGTGTTCTTCCCTTTCCTTTGGCTAGCTTTATAGTGAAAATACTTAGTATTAAGGTCACCATGCTTTACCAAAAGAACTTTAGCTCTTTGGGCCCACCATAGCTCTTCCTTACTAAGCAAATCATCCAACTGTTTCTCCTTTGTTCTAATTAGCTGCAAGCACATATCATCAGGAGTCTTTTCCTTTAGGAGACTAAGAGACTTCTGGATAGCTTTAATTTCCTTGGGAACGTCTCCAAACTTGGATATGCCCCAATCATGCATATGTTCAAGGGTATACTGAAGTTTATGAATATTGTCCCCTAAACCAACAACCCACAATTTTTTCACAATCTGAATGCTTTTCTGATCTTGAGCCCACAATTGCTCAAAACGTCTCAGTTTTGGGGGATTGTAATTAGTCCTACAGTCATTAGCATCATATAATTCTAGGAAAATAGGACAGTGATCAGAAGTGTATATGAGGAGGTTCTTATTAGTATATCTGGGGAAATTTTGAATCCAGTTAAAGTTAGCACAAAATCTATCAAGCCTTTCCTTGATGTGATGAGAGTCAACTTGATTGTTAGCCCAAGTGAAGATATTGACCTGGTAACTAAGATCCATTAAATAACAATAATTAAGAGTCTCGTGGAAATAACTAGAAATGTTTAAATCCAAACCATTACCCCCCATCTTTTCAGAACTATTCAAAATCAGATTAAAATCTCCAAAAACAAGCCAATTGGAGTTAACTTTATTAGCATATAAATCCTTAATAGCTTCACATGTTAGGTGTTTCTTATTAGAATAAGGAGAACCATATAGGTCAATGGCAAACCAAGAGATATTAGAATTATAAGTTGTAATAGACATATCAATAAACATTGTATTAAATTGAATGATGTCAATTTGAATATTACAATTCCAAATAATGGCTAAGCCACCAACTCTATGACCATTTTGCATGTTACAATCAACTAAGAAAACATTAGAAAAAGGACCACAAGTAAGACTAGACTTAGCTTTTGAATCTGACTCATGAAGCTTAGTTTCCATTAAGAAAACTAACTCTAGACATGAGGACCTGATGAGCTTATAATAAGCTCGAACTGCAAAAGGGTTGTCCAACCCTCTACAGTTCCAAGAAAGGAACTTCATGTTTGCTGGTTGGCCTTGTTCTCAAGGCCTGCCATTCTAGGATTCTCATTAACAATTACCCTCATGGTAACTATATCTTTAGCAACTGACTCCAATTTCCTTTTGTGGTTTTTCTGGTCCTCTTTAGTAGTAGAAATCTGATAACTATTCTGATGAGTGGGAGATTGCTTTTGGGTAATGATCTTCTGACTCATATTTTACATGTGATGAAGGTTCTGAGAACATGGCTGATGGCTAGGACTAGTAGAACTTCCCTGAGCAGCATATGTGTTCCCTGATTTGTTTAAACTCATGCTAGCCATTTTTTCTAGCAACCCTTTAGGAATATGACTGAATTAGTCCCCACTGATGGATTTCATAGGATTACTACTAAAAGTCTTCTCTGTCCTCTTAATCACCCTCCGACCATAATTCCTAGATCTTAACCAAGCACCTCTAGGGTTTAACTCTCATTCCTGCTGGACTATCCCACTTTTGCAATTGTCCGCATTGTGGCCAATTAAGTCACAAACGAAGAAAAACATAGGGAGATTCTCAAATCTGAAATCTACACGACCATTACCATCTTGCTCATTCCCAATGCACATTCCTGACCTAATGGGGTGCTGGATGTTGAACATGATTTTGACTTTGATAATTCTAGCAATTTTGGGAAAATCATATAATTCAACATCCAACACAGCACCTAGCTAATTGGGATCCCATTTCCTTTCCCATCATTAAAGATTTACAATGTAAGGGGAGTCCCCAAAACTGAATCTAGAGTGGCACATGAATGAAATCCAGAGACATTGGATTCACGTTACGACCCCATAGATGCATAATAAACCAACAATTACGTATGATCCAAGGACTTCCTTTCAAGATTCTTTGAATATCCTCTTCCTTATCCATCTTAATTTGATAGAGTTTTCCATCCAATTAAGTGATTTTGAGACCAGGAAGGTTACACCAAATACATGACAGAGTGCTATGAATAATTTGAAGATGAAGAGGTTTGTCTGCCAAAATCTTGCCAATAATATTATTCTTGCACTGGTTCAGACTCTCTTTCACATGGGTTTCTTGATAATAGAAGAAAGGTTCTGGTTCGATACCTTCTGAATTTGCGCCATCTTGACCTTGTTCTTGATAATTGTCTGGGCTTTGATATTCTTGACTTGGGCTTTTGTTAATGCCACTAGAAGATCCATCATACCCATATTCTTGATACTCTTTGTGATTATCATACTGAATAGGCATATTAATCTGAAGTTTTTGCAATTTTGCAGGGTGAATGATGCCAGAGGATGGAGAATCTTGAAGAGCAGATTCTATGGTGTTGGAGAGAACACCCTTTCCAAAAGATATATCCATGAGATCAGAGGAAGAGAGAAAACCAGAAGAGAGTTACGGGGATGATGACACTGAAGCAAAAGAGGTGGAAAAAAAAAGGAAACAATGATGATCAATTAGATAAAAGAGAGGAGGGATAAACTGAGAAGAAAAAGGCACAGGGCAACACAATCCATGATAGAAGATAACAAACAAAAACTAAGGGCAACTTCCATCATATAGTAAGGACTATCATGATAGAGGACAACTGGGGATAAAAAGAAGGAAAAAAAGGGTAAACAGGAAAGAAAACACCAAAAGATGGAAACAAAGATTAAGAGCGATGAAGCGGAATCTTGAAAAGGTTAAGGGCGATGAAGGGGAATATTGGAGATACTGCAACGTGTCCTTGCAAGGATAGTCCTAATTTAAAAAAACTACAACGGCCATAATTTTAACTTGACAAGGAAGGAGGAGACTTTAAAAAGGTTTTATTTCAAAAAGGTTACTTAGATAAATATGAAAATAAAAACAATAAAATAAATAAAGCGAGTAAATAAAGGGGCGAGTTTGCAAGTTTATTTGATTGCGCAAAACAGTAGTGAGTTTGCCAAGTTGAAACGACAATTTCTCTAGTTGCGAGTTAAAAACATTACACTATAAAAACCTATTTTAAAAAACTACAACGGCCATAATTTTAACTTTTAATGCGTAAACAATATGACATATTTGAAACTCATTCCAATGCCACTTACATATAGCACGGTCTAATTTTATTGTTTTGTCCATACAATTAGTAACATGAAGCCCGCCTCCCATCGTGATTAATTCAAGAGGGCATGAGACAAAAGTTATGTAGCAGTTAATGGGACAATAGTTAGCACATATCTCATCCTTGTAGAAGGAACTCTAGGTCACCTCTACCTCAGAGATAATCAAGAAACCATGAAAGGAGGCGTAGAAAAAATGAAAGAAGATGAAGAAGTTCAACACCTCAAGCTAGACAGATCAACCACATATCAAGAGGACTTGTTAGAGGAGGATCTTCTAGCGGCCCTAGAAAAAGGCATCTATGAACTTCAAAGTCAAAATATCCCCTTACCAAGGTTGGGACGTCTTACCAACCATTACATTTTAGAAAATCAATACAAGATAATAGACAGACAACAAGATGATATGACAGACATCTCAGTGGGAATGGTGAACTGCAACATAAAGATAATATTAATTAATCGCTGCAACTTGACCGATATCATATTCGAAATATGACGTCTTTTGCTTTGTAGCTTCTGTAATTGCTGGTCTCTGTTCGTCATGTACAGAGATTTAGTTATTACAAAATTATTTTAATAAAAATAATATATTTTATACTTACATGTGATCATTTTCTATTCATTCTAAATAATATACTCTTGATTTATATTTTGACTTAGGTAACTGACCTTTTTTATTTTATATTGTATGTAGATATTAATAGTTAACTTAATGAATTGTAGGTTTTGATTTGAATCATCATTTTTTTTAGCAAACATTTTCTTTTATTAATTTAGAGATATAACCGTTTATATTGTGTAATCTTTTATCAATAAAAAGCATAGAAATATGTTTTTTTTTAATATTATAATACGAACAATGATCTTATATATGTCTAACTCGAAAAACATGGTGAAATAGATAAGCTTTTTTAGAAGGATGGTGAAATAGATTATTTAGTGATGGAAAAGTAGGGATAAATTTTATATTTTTTTAACCAAATTTTTGTCCTAACTTAATTTGTTAAGTAGGGTATTTTGTTGGACTGACCCGAGGACAAAAGATGAGAAATATCTTGTTAGTTGGGGGTGCCCCTAACTATGTCCACGTCTTTTCTCATCAAATCAATGCCAATGAAAACCAAAAAGACAACTAGAAGTAATTAAACGCTAACAACTTGATACATTTCCACAATGCACGTCCACCTTACAAAACCCTAAGGTTACAAACCATTCTCCACCTAAACATAAAATCTCACTTCTTCTTTTTTCGCTTACGTACATAACAACTAAACCACACAATGACACAATCTATTTCTTGAAAACCATTCGATAAACGTAGAAACATTACATGCCATACAACATTATTTTCATGACGTGTACTCTAAAATCCCCACTCAATATTCACTCTCATAAATTAAAGTTGCACAAACAAGCTTATTATTAGTTAGCATCTCCATAACCACATTAAGCAACAACAAGCTCCTTTTTTTTCTCAATGGATCAAGAATATAGATTGACCCATAACATCTCAACATGGAAGAGAAGAAACCCTACTTGCCATATTCCAGCTTCATTATTATCCCTTCAACAAAGTAATTACAAGCTCGAGTGCAACTCTCCAAATAAAAAAAGCTATGATGAGATTGTTGATGATAAAAAGGCCAAAGAGGAAGAGAGTAAAGAGAATGGTACTGCTAGGGTAGAGGAAACTACGGGGCGTGAGAGGTTGAAGAGGCATAGGGAAGAGATGAAGGGAAAGGTTAAGGTACCTGAAAACTGGGAGAAGGAACAAAAGCTGAAGGAATGGGTTGACTATACTACGTTTGATGCATTGATATTTGCTCCTCATGCATTGATTGCTACTGCTCGTGATGCCCTTATTGCTGATGTACGTAAATCAAGGTCACAAAGATTAGGGATCCATACCTAGTTTCTTAATTTATTTTGATTATTTTTTCTTTAGTTTTATCATGAACCATACTAGCAATAATTAATGGGTTTATCATGAATTCAACCTAGCTACTATTTTTCTCATTTTGTTATTTGGTATAACAAAGGGAAAATAAGAACTAGCATATATTTGTTTACGAGAGTTTATGGATTAATCTTTCTCAGATCTGCTTTTCTTCAAACCTAATTAAAACCCAAAAAAATAGGTACACCATGGAACCTTTTAGTGTAAAATACATATGCATGGTGTGTGTGCGCGCACGCCATTTTTGTATTATGATAAATTGTATGTAGTTTTGTATTTTAACTTACCTTGCTTGGATCTGATCTGCTTTCAATTGGTTTGGCCAATTACGTTTGAGGTCATTCATGCTAAGTATATAATTTAATTTAAATATAGTATTAGTATGAATTAAATAATCCTAATAAGTACAATATTTCCTATAGTACAAGTAGTGTGGGAAGTAATTAGGAACACCCTGAGAGCTGTCGAACCATGAAAACTAAACTTGCTTATAAAAGACTGCATAGCTGTCCGGTGGTCTTATGAATCATATGTTTCACGGGTGGCCCTCAAGGTGGACGGCATTCCAGGGCACCATTTTTTAAGGGGCACCAAAATTATTATTTTTATTTAGTAGTTAATATTATATAGGTATATTTCTTTTTAACTCCCTTTGATTAATTCTATTGAAAATATGTTTTTAGAGAACCTTAAATATGAATGAATCTTTTGCACCAAAAAATGCAAGAAGAAAAAGATTCGAATAATTTAAAAGGTACAATTTTGTTGATTCGTCCAAGGCACCAAAAATCTTAGGACCGGTCCTGATATGTTTGGTTCAATTTTGATTTTTAAAGGAGAAAATATTAACATAACAACTAACATAATAACGTTTGAAGTTCAAAAGAAAGTTTTGCTTTTTAGGAAAACACTAAAAACATTTGTTTTTTTTTATTTTTTAAGGAGAATGAAGAATAAAAAAAATTAAGATAGTATCTAAGATTGTTCTATAGAAACTTACATATTTATCAAAATATTATCTAAGATGTTAAATAAAAAAATTAATCACCTTTTTTCGTAATGTATTTAGTTAAAATATTCACAATAAATTAAAAAAAAATTAAAAGCGATTTCAGGAATTGCAAAATACATACTTATTATTATTTTCAGGCCCGACCCTTAGCAAGCGCAAGGTGAGCTACGGCGCCGAACCTCACAATTTTAGGAGCCTCAATTTTTTTTAATATAGCATCCAAAAGTATTAAGTATATATAATAAATATAAAAAATCAATAGACACCTTGTAACGGTTTGGTGGTAAAATATAATGCACTCGGGTCTTTGGTCTTGACGTACAATCCCGAGCATTTGTGTGAATTTGAACCAAATATAAAAGTCTCATTTACATACACAACTAGTAGGCCATTACAATTTTTTTATCAAATTTACAATTTAATATGCATTTCAGAGTTATCTATGAATGTGCAAAACTATTATGTACCTTGAATTTTGTCATTTGTTTCCATTAACAACACAAATTAAATCCGTTAAATAATTAATATTTTTTTCTATTGTTTTAAGTTTAATTATGCATGCTAGTATTAATTTGCTGCTATTTTTTCCTGATATTAGTACTAGTTTCTCACTATTTAGATATCAAAGACACTTTTTTAAGCAACAACAACCAATATACCTAAGATCCATTTTACACTTAACAAAGTGATGATTCTTTATAAGTTTTTGGCGTTTCTTTTTATTATGAACCCAATTTTTAATATTAAAACAATTAGCTGTTAGTGAAGTTCAATACAAGTTAGTTAGTCTCATACAAACTTACTTTTACTTAATTTATATGAATGATTATTTTTTATGTTATTTACGACTTAAATAGATGATTACTATTGCTTAAAAAATATCTTGTTTTTTCATTGGAGGCCCGTTTTTAATATTTGAACATGACCTCCAATTTTATCGCGACGACCCTGATTAATTTAGTCTATTCTAAATTTTCCGTCAAATTGTTATTGATAAAAGAAATGAATTAATATTATAGTCAACGGAGAAAAGATGGAAGAGGTGAATGGAATTAAAGGCGAGGTCTTCAACCTTTTAAGAATCATTTTGAGAAGAAAAAACATTTGTAGGTTGATTAATGTGTACAATGCTATCAAGAGTAGGAATCTTTTAATTTGGACCACCTGAAGTTTTGGTCCAACTTGGACCTGTTGAATATAAGCCAAAGATATATTATAAATAAATTTCAACGGTTTGGATTATTTGTTGGGAACCTGCACAATAAGTTGCCTTATGTTGCATGGGTACATGTTCTACAATGTAGAGAATTAATTTGTTTATGTCGTTTTTTTTTTGTCAGAATGCTTGTGGATATATCTTTTTTGTTTGTTTGTTTATGTCCTTTTTTTTCATTGTGAATTGAGGAGCAGTGAATTATTTTTATTGTCCTACGATACATGTTCTACGATGTAGTACATTTATTTCAAAATATTTTGTTGGGTTATATTTTAGATTGAATTAAATTATATATAAAATAAAAATTCTGTTTCTTGAAGCAATGTCTAATTTTTTAACCAATTTATCAAAATTAACTAAATAATATTTAATATAACAAATTGTATGTATTTTTTTAAAGAAACAAATTTTTTGTATACATACACACACACACACATATATATATATACATAGGAAAAAACATAGGTACAATTCCTTAGGTGCTTTTCGTATGGTTCTTAACTAAATTCACCATGATATCCTTAAATCCATAATTTTCTCAAAGTTTGTTATATCCAAAAAATTTGTATTTTTAGTTAAGAACCATACGAAAAACACCTAAAGAATTGTACCTAAGTTTTATATATATATATATATATATATATATATATATATATATATATATATGACGATGTACAAATTAATTCTCCAAAAAATATAACATTTTATCAATTTTTTTTAGGCATTTAGATCTGCATGTCGGTTTTTCTCTTCATTTGAACTCTATTTTATTTATTTTTTTTGCTGATATCTGTTGAACTCTAATTGATTTTAGGAAGAAGCCAGCAATAAATTCACTACAAGAAAAAAGTCATTTTGCGACACCTGCTTTGCGACCCTTGTCTCAAAATCGTCGCAAAGTACACTTTTGCAACAGTTACTGCGACTAGTATGTTTAACAGTCGCAGGGTTTTTGACTTTTTGCGACTGGTAGGCTCAGCGGTCGCAGGTTTTTTGACTTTTTGCGACTGGTAGGCTCAACGGTCGCAGGGAAAACAAAAAAGAAAATAAACAAATCCCATATTCTCTCTGTTGCGTTTTTCATTCTTTTGAGTCTCACACTTTTTCACTCTGGATCTTCTTCACCCACCAAAACCCTAAATTCTTGTTTGTCGGTTCCAAATATGTTGCATCACCCACCACCACCAATATCTTTCAACGGATTTTCATTCCACCTTCTTCTACAAAATTTCCTTCAGCTGGGTTTTCCAAACCCTTCATCGATTGTGTTCCCTTTCTTTCGTTGGAGCAAAACCCAAGATCCGTAGTGCTTCACTTCCGGCCAGTT
Source organism: Medicago ruthenica (assembly GCA_018208015.1). Taxonomy (NCBI): domain Eukaryota; kingdom Viridiplantae; phylum Streptophyta; class Magnoliopsida; order Fabales; family Fabaceae; genus Medicago; species Medicago ruthenica. The sequence continues at coordinate 87,476,421 of CM031372.1, forward strand.
CAGTTCTTCGAAGAAGAAGCCGTTGACGACAACAAAGACAACGACTTCAGTGATTTCAGCGTTTGTCATGACTATTCCTCCTCCTTTGGCTCTCTCGTTCGTCTCCGGGAATCCCCAAATCTTCGGTCTTCTCTCAATATTTAGTTCAATTAGGGTTTTGACTAATTGATGTTTAGTTCAACTAGGGTTTGGACTAACTTATTCTTTATTTAAATTAGAATTGAACTAACATATTCTTTAGTTCAATTAGGATTGAACTAACTTATTCTTTAGTTCAAATTATGATAGAACTAACTTATTCTTTACTTCAACTAGGGTTTTGACTAATTGATGTTTAGTTCAACTAGGGATTGAACTAACTTATTCTTTATTTAAATTAGGATTGAACTAACATATTCTTTAGTTCAAATTAGGATTGAACTAACTTAATATTTAGTTCAACTAGGGTTTTGACTAATTGATGTTTAGTTCAACTAGGGTTTAGACTAACTTATTCTTTATTTAAATTAGAATTGAACTAACATATTCTTTAGTTCAATTAGGATTGAACTAACTTATTCTTTAGTTCAAATAATGATAGAACTAACTTATTCTTTACTTCAACTAGGGTTTTGACTAATTGATGTTTAGTTCAACTAGGGTTTGGACTAACTTATTCTTTATTTAAATTAGAATTGAACTAACATATTCTTTAGTTCAATTAGGATTGAACTAACTTATTCTTTAGTTCAAATTAGGATTGAACTAACTTAATAGTTCAACTAGGGTTTTGACTAATTGATGTTTAGTTCAACTAGGGATTGAACTAACTTATTCTTTACTTCAACTAGGGTTTTGACTAATTGATGTTTAGTTCAACTAGGGATTGAACTAACTTATTCTTTATTTAAATTAGGATTGAACTAACATATTCTTTAGTTCAAATTAGGATTGAACTAACTTAATATTTAGTTCAACTAGGGTTTTGACTAATTGATGTTTAGTTCAACTAGGGTTTGGACTAACTTATTCTTTATTTAAATTAGAATTGAACTAACATATTCTTTAGTTCAATTAGGATTGAACTAACTTATTCTTTAGTTCAAATTAGGATTGAACTAACTTAATATTTAGTTCAACTAGGGTTTTGACTAATTGATGTTTAGTTCAACTAGGGATTGAACTAACTTATGCTTTACTTCAACTAGGGTTTTGACTAATTGATGTTTAGTTCAACTAGGGATTGAACTAACTTATTCTTTATTTAAATTAGGATTGAACTAACATATTCTTTAGTTCAAATTAGGATTGAACTAACTTAATATTTAGTTCAACTAGGGTTTTGACTAATTGATGTTTAGTTCAACTAGGGTTTGGACTAACTTATTCTTTATTTAAATTAGAATTGAACTAACATATTCTTTAGTTCAATTAGGATTGAACTAACTTATTCTTTAGTTCAATTAGGATTAGACTAAATTATTCTTTACTTTAATTAAGATTTAACTAATTTATTATATAGTTTAATTAAGAAAAAACTAATTTATGTTTTAGTTTTTTTTTCAAAGAATTATTCTTTAGTTAAATTTGAACCATTTTAACACATAATACTAATTTTTCTAGAGAACATAATACCAAAATTGTTAGTACCAATATTTTATAATATATTAGGGTTAGGGTTAGGGTTAGATAACAATGAAAGGAGCTTAGGTCCTAATATTTTTTTCAAGCCCAGGCCCAATACACACAAACACAACACAAGGGACCTTCCTTCTCCTTCCAGAAAAACGCGTTTTCACCTTCTCCTTCTCCTTCAATCAAAACGCGTTTTCACCTTCTCCTTCTCCTTCAATCGCGTTTTCACCTTCTCCTTCTCCTTCAATCAAAACGCGTTTTCACCTTCTCCTTCTCCTTCAATCGCGTTTTCACCTTCTCCTTCTCCTTCAATCAAAACGCGTTTTCACCTTCTCCTTCTCCTTCAATCAAAACGCGTTTCCTTCTCCTTCTCCTTCCAGAAAAACGCGTTCAGTTTTCACCTTCCTCCTTCTTCAATCAAAACGCCGTCCACCGCCGTTCACATTTATAATGGCAACCTCAGCTAACAGTTCAACCCGTCCTGAGCCATGGATTCTGTAATAACCCACTTATGCGAGGCATCTAACAGTGTTATAGAAATTAAACGATGGGGAGTGGCAAAGTGGTAATTAAGAGGATAGGGATTCAAATGGATAAATATGAGAAAAACTCACATTTATCACATTTCTTTCTCTCTCAAAAATCAGAATTTCTTCCCCTCCTTCTCTCTAGATTTCGACCCACCCTTCCTTTCATCCTTAATCCATCAAATTCATCCATAAACACTTGGGTTTCAAGCAATCAAGGCTTGGTAAGAACTTGGAGCAAGAAAAACTAGAGAAAACCAAGAAAAAGGAAAGTTTACAAGTTGAGGTTTGGGATTGAAGCTAAGCCAGCTTGCTACAGATCTTTGGTGAGCTCATCTTGGGTTTTAGAACCCTCATAGTGTGATTTTTATGAGTTTTGATTCATAGGAACAAGTTATAGAAAGTTTGAAATTTTACCCTAATTTCCTTGCTAGACTTAATCCTTGTTTGTAAGTGTTTTTAATTGATGTTTTATGATAGAAAATCATTTTTAACATGTTTTAGAAGCTTGGGTAACCTTGAATGAGCAAAAATGGTGGAAAATCACATTTTTACACATAACTGTGCTGTCACGGTCGCTGTAGCGACGGGCTGTCGCTTGTAGCGACCAGGTTCTGTCTGTCTGCGCTTGTAGCGACGGATCTGCGCTTGTAGCGACAAGCCTGCGCTTGTAGCGACCAACTGGACGCTTGTAGCGACCAGGTTCTGTCTATCCGCGCTTGTAGCGACGGATCTGCGCTTGTAGCGACCAAGCCAGAATTTCACACTCAATTGGGCTGTTCTGGGGGTCTTGGTGCGCGCGGGCATGGTTTTTGGCAACTGACTTTATATATATATCTTGGAAACATTAGCCACCATTTTAACTCATTCTAAATGCTTCCCAAAGTTTATAAAAGTATAAGAACAAGGATTGTGTTAAGCTTGGAAATGTCGGGTTTAAGGTTTATTGAATAGATACTCTTCTTATAGTGGCATATAACACCGATGTGCCTATTTTCCTTGATAGGGAAACAAGAGTTATAGGATGAGAACAAGTTCATAGTTTATCCACTTTAGGGTACATGGTAATAGGAATGGTTTAACAGTTATAGTAGGCTTATGAGAACGATAAGCCAAATGCCATATGTCATAGGCTAAGAATTATAGGAATTGTTTATGTGATCAAAGTAATAGATATGTATATTTATATATACACTTATTTCTCAAAGTCAAAGAATAATAATAACTCAAAGTCATAGGCATGTTCAGCAGACTCCGGGATACGCCGGATGGGATTTCTCCGAGAGGGTTATCCACATGCAATTTCATAGGGAGTCCGGTGATAGCCTGATATGATAGGAGTTTCACCGGTTCATAGGGAGACGTATCTCGGGGTTGCTCCACCCGGGGTGCCCTCCGTAAAATGAACTCAGATTAATTGTTTGTTCAACGCTAACAGCTAACATAAAACACTTTATTTGTTTTATGATTCATAGTTATAGTTATAGTCACAGGAAGTTTATAGTTATAGGCAAGTCAAAGTTAAAGTTATAGGCAGGTTAAAGACTTGGCGATTATAGAATTCCCCTAAATTGCCAAGGTAGGCATGGCGACCCTAGGTTCCCTGTGGTTGCCAAACAGTAGGTTGGGTAGAGCTCACTGAGACATTATGTCTCATCCCATTCCTTCTGGTGCAGGTTCACAGGCAGGATCGCAATCAGCACCAACAAGGGTAAGGAGAAGGCTACGGACTGATCGTGCTGTTGTTATCTGTTTATAGTTTGGATGTATTATATGGTTATGTTTGATGTTCATATAACAAGAGAATTGTATTAACTTTGGATGTAATATTACAGTGTGTTGTAATAATTGTATGAACTTTTATATTGTAAATTAATGTATCCAATACGAAATTTTAATACTCGTATAAGATCCTAGGCAATCTTATTATGGGTGTTACAATTTGGTATCAGAGCAGGTCGATTCAGACCGTGCCTTGGGTCATTAAAGTACAATGCAAGTTTGTGGATCTCTTGGATCCGGGACATTATTCTAAATGTTGTATCTTGTTGAAACTGATCACTTTGACTTGTGTATGACAGTTAGGATAATATGTCTGGGAGGAGAAGAGGTCCTGGCAGGCCTAGATCAAATCAGGCTAACGCTGAGGAAGCCGGAGGAGACCCTAATATGCAATTTTGGGCTCAAATGATGCAACAGCAACAGGCGTTGCAGCAACAGTACCAGGAGCAGCAAGCTCAGGCTGCGTTACAGCATCAGCAGATGATGCTGATGATGCAGCAGCAAGCCCAACAACAGGCTCAGGCTCAGCAAGAATGGATGGGGATGATGCACCATGGACAAGGTGCTCAACAGCAAACACCACCACCAGTAGTGGCTAATCCGTCCTACCGGGAGTTTAACAGAAATCACCCTCCTGAGTTCAATGGAGAAGGTGAACCTCCAGAGGCCAAGAGATGGCTGAAACAGATAGAGAAAGTGTTCCGGATGGTGGATTGCCCTGAGGAAAGTAAAGTTTTGTTGGCCACTAACCAGTTCAGAGGCGCAGCGGAAGATTGGTGGGAATCCGCTCAACGCCGAATGATAGCAAACGATGTTGAGGTTAACTGGGATAACTTCAAAGAAGCAATGATAGAGAAGTATATTCCGATGTCGTATAAGGTGAAGAAAGAACAGGAATTTCTTGAGCTGAAGCAAGGTGGCATGTCAGTCACCGAGTTTACAAAGAAGTTTGAAGAGTTGTCATATTACTCCTCTCACAACGAGTATGCCGCTAATGAGAATTGGAAGATGAATCAGTATAGACGTGGGTTGAGAGGCGAGATTGATACAGCAGTGAGTTTACAAAGGAACACTAGCTATGACGAGATGGTCCATGATAGTTTGGTTGCGGAAGCGGGTTTTGCTAAGACCGCTAAAGAGAAAGCTGCAGCATATGAAAAAAGAAAGGGAAAGTTTCCAGATAGGTATCAAGAGAACAAGCCAAAGGGTTCCCCTAAGAGGGGTAAGCAGACGTTTCAATACCAGGCGAGTCCTGCTTGTAAATATTGTGGAAAAATGCATCACGGTGAATGCATGAAGCAAACAGGTGTGTGTTTCGGGTGTAGGCAGCCGGGGCACTTTTTAGCAAATTGCCCAGAAAGAAGAGGTAAAAGTGGAGCTGAAGGTACTACAACAAGTAAGGGTAGAGTGTACTCCCTTGATGGCCAGAAGGCTTTGGCAAATGAAGACTTAATTGCCGGTATGTGTTACTTAGGCCAAACTCCAGTTAAGGTGCTTTTTGATTGTGGTGCTACATGTTCATTTATTTCTTACAAGTGTGTAGAAGTGTTACAGTTACCTATGTCACCGTTGATACCTCCTATGACGGTATCCACCGCTACTGAAGGCGGAGTAGTAGCTAGTTTTATATGTGAAAATTGCCCGATCACTGTATCTAGTAAGACATACTATATAGATTTAGTGTGTCTTCCCATGATACAACTCGATGTGATTCTAGGAATGGATTGGTTATCTGCTAATCATGTGTATATTGGTTGTGCGGAGAAGTGTATCTTTATGCCTACAGATGATACGACCGAAGGTGTGGCTTTATCAGAGTTAATCAACCGCACCCATCAGCTTACTCAGCTTATGTGTGCCCAGGATAGAGGTTTTTATATAATGGTTACTGTGACTTCAGAGTCAGAACTGAGTCCCAGTGACATTCCTGTTGTCAGTGATTATTTAGATGTATTTCCTTCGGAAATAAGCCAATTACCCCCTGAGCGGGAAGTTGAGTTTTCCATTGATCTCATCCCAGGATCTGAACCAGTATCAGTGGCGCCTTATAGAATGTCACCATCAGAGTTAAAGGAATTGAAGTCTCAGTTAGAAGACTTGATTCAGAAACATTTCATCAGGCCCAGTGTGTCACCTTGGGGTGCGCCAGTGTTGTTGGTTAAGAAGAAGGATGGTAGCATGAGATTGTGCATTGACTACCGTCGGTTGAATAAAGTAACTATTAAGAATAAATACCCGTTACCGAGGATTGATGATCTTTTGGATCAACTCAAAGGAGCTGCAGTGTTTTCAAAGATTGATCTCAGATCAGGATATCACCAGATTCGTATCAAATCGTCAGATGTGTCCAAGACGGCATTCAGAACACGTTATGGACATTATGAATTTTTGGTTATGCCATTCGGAGTGACTAATGCTCCAGCTGTGTTTATGGACTACATGAATAGAATATTCCAGCCTTACCTGGATCAGTTTGTTGTAATCTTCATAGATGATATTTTGATCTACTCAAAGGACTCACAGGAACACGCTCAACATCTGAGGATTGTTTTGGACATCCTTAGAGAAAATCAGTTATATGCAAAATTCAGCAAATGTGAATTTTGGTTATCGGAAATCCAGTTTTTAGGGCATGTTATTTCTAAAGGAGGAGTGTCAGTTGACTCATCAAAGGTTGAAGCTGTCCTTAATTGGGCTAGACCAACAAATGTAACAGAGGTTCGGAGTTTCCTGGGTTTAGCGGGTTACTACCGAAGATTTATTATGAGATTTTCACAGATTGCTTTGCCATTGACACGCCTCACAAGGAAAGATGTGCCTTTCGTCTGGGACGAAGATTGTGAGAAAAGTTTCCGGACTTTGAGGAAGAAATTATCCAAGGCTCCCGTATTGGCAATACCTGACCCTGAAAAGAAATACGTGGTTTATTGTGATGCGTCCTCTAAAGGACTAGGCAGTGTGCTCATGCAAGAAGGTAATGTGATAGCTTATGCTTCTCGGCAGCTTAAATCTCATGAGGAGAATTACCCCACTCATGACCTTGAGTTGGCGGCAATAGTTTTTGCTTTGAAAGTGTGGAGGCACCATTTATATGGAGCACAATTCGACTTGTTCAGTGACCACAAGAGTTTAAAGTATTTGTTTGATCAACGAGAACTGAACATGCGACAGAGGAGATGGATGGAATATTTAAAGGATTTTGATTTTGAATTAAAGTATCACCCGGGGAAAGCGAATGTAGTTGCGGATGCCTTGAGCAGGAAATCTTTGATTAGAGCAGAAGTGTTGATGCACACTTGTGGGTTGTATGAGAAATTTCGAGATCTTAATCTCAGCGTTACAGAATTGGATGATGGCGTCTTGTTACAAAGATTAGAGGTTACTTGTGATTTGCGGTCCCGAATCGCGCAAGCTCAAGAATCGGATGTGAATCTTCAGAGGAGGATTGGTCAATCAGAATTTTCAAGGGCTTCGGATGGTATTCTGCTGTTTGAAGGTAGAGTTTGTGTTCCAAATGACGCTAGTTTAAAGAGGTTGATTTTAGAAGAGGCACACAAGAGTAGTTTTAGTATTCATCCGGGTACCACTAAAATGTACCAAGATTTAAAGAAAGATTATTGGTGGCCAGGGATGAAGACTGATATTGCGGAATTCGTATCACGTTGTATTGTATGTCAACAAGTGAAAATTGAACATCAGAGGCCGGCAGGGATGCTTGTACCATTGGAGATCCCTCAGTGGAAATGGGAAGAAATCTCTATGGATTTTGTGACAGGGTTACCTCGGACTCAACGGGGTCATGATTCAATTTGGGTAGTTGTCGACCGGTTAACTAAGTCTGCTCACTTTTTACCGGTTAGGACTACTTACAGGGCTGCTCAGTACGCAGAATTGTTCATAGCGGAGATTGTGAAACTCCATGGTGTTCCGACCAGCATTGTGTCAGATAGAGATCCTATATTTACTTCTCACTTTTGGAAAGCTTTTCAGAAGGCTTTGGGAACAAGGTTAAAGTTGAGTACGTCTCATCATCCTCAAACGGATGGACAATCTGAGAGAACCATTCAGACGTTAGAGGACATGCTACGTGCATGCATTTTAGAGGATGGAGCAAGTTGGAATAATCATCTGCCTTTGATAGAGTTTTCGTATAATAACAGTTACCATTCTAGCATCGGAATGGCACCCTATGAGGCACTGTATGGTAGGAGGTGTAGAACACCGCTTTGTTGGTCAGAGGTTGGAGATAAAAGTATTTTGGGACCTGAGATCATTCAAGAGACAACTTTAAAGATTAAATCCATTCAGGACAAGATCAGAACTGCTCAGAGTCGACAGAAGAGTTATGCGGACAAGAGGCGAAGACCTCTAGAGTTCGAAGTGGGAGATCATGTTTTCCTGAAAGTCACTCCTAAGTTGGGATTGCGAAGTGTTTTCAGGACAAAGAAATTAAGTCCAAGATTTATTGGGCCGTTTGAAATACTTAAACGAGTCGGACCAGCAGCATACCAATTGGCTCTGCCACCGGCGATGTCAGGATTACATGATGTTTTCCATGTTTCACAGTTGAGGAAGTTCATTCCTGATCCTCACCAACCAGTGGAGTTGGAGACTATCGACTTGAGATCGGATTTGACTTTTCGACCCGAACCAGAACGGATTATTGAACGTGATGTCAAAGCATTAAGGAACAAAGAGATCCCAATTGTTAAAGTTATATGGAAAGGTTCTCCCTACGGCGAAGCTACGTGGGAATTGGAATCAGAGATGCAGGAGAGTTATCCACATCTTTTTACGGGTAAATTTTAAATTTCGAGGACGAAATTTCTTTAAGGGGGGTAGAGTGTAATAACCCACTTATGCGAGGCATCTAACAGTGTTATAGAAATTAAACGATGGGGAGTGGCAAAGTGGTAATTAAGAGGATAGGGATTCAAATGGATAAATATGAGAAAAACTCACATTTATCACATTTCTTTCTCTCTCAAAAATCAGAATTTCTTCCCCTCCTTCTCTCTAGATTTCGACCCACCCTTCCTTTCATCCTTAATCCATCAAATTCATCCATAAACACTTGGGTTTCAAGCAATCAAGGCTTGGTAAGAACTTGGAGCAAGAAAAACTAGAGAAAACCAAGAAAAAGGAAAGTTTACAAGTTGAGGTTTGGGATTGAAGCTAAGCCAGCTTGCTACAGATCTTTGGTGAGCTCATCTTGGGTTTTAGAACCCTCATAGTGTGATTTTTATGAGTTTTGATTCATAGGAACAAGTTATAGAAAGTTTGAAATTTTACCCTAATTTCCTTGCTAGACTTAATCCTTGTTTGTAAGTGTTTTTAATTGATGTTTTATGATAGAAAATCATTTTTAACATGTTTTAGAAGCTTGGGTAACCTTGAATGAGCAAAAATGGTGGAAAATCACATTTTTACACATAACTGTGCTGTCACGGTCGCTGTAGCGACGGGCTGTCGCTTGTAGCGACCAGGTTCTGTCTGTCTGCGCTTGTAGCGACGGATCTGCGCTTGTAGCGACAAGCCTGCGCTTGTAGCGACCAACTGGGCGCTTGTAGCGACCAGGTTCTGTCTATCCGCGCTTGTAGCGACGGATCTGCGCTTGTAGCGACCAAGCCAGAATTTCACACTCAATTGGGCTGTTCTGGGGGTCTTGGTGCGCGCGGGCATGGTTTTTGGCAACTGACTTTATATATATATCTTGGAAACATTAGCCACCATTTTAACTCATTCTAAATGCTTCCCAAAGTTTATAAAAGTATAAGAACAAGGATTGTGTTAAGCTTGGAAATGTCGGGTTTAAGGTTTATTGAATAGATACTCTTCTTATAGTGGCATATAACACCGATGTGCCTATTTTCCTTGATAGGGAAACAAGAGTTATAGGATGAGAACAAGTTCATAGTTTATCCACTTTAGGGTACATGGTAATAGGAATGGTTTAACAGTTATAGTAGGCTTATGAGAACGATAAGCCAAATGCCATATGTCATAGGCTAAGAATTATAGGAATTGTTTATGTGATCAAAGTAATAGATATGTATATTTATATATACACTTATTTCTCAAAGTCAAAGAATAATAATAACTCAAAGTCATAGGCATGTTCAGCAGACTCCGGGATACGCCGGATGGGATTTCTCCGAGAGGGTTATCCACATGCAATTTCATAGGGAGTCCGGTGATAGCCTGATATGATAGGAGTTTCACCGGTTCATAGGGAGACGTATCTCGGGGTTGCTCCACCCGGGGTGCCCTCCGTAAAATGAACTCAGATTAATTGTTTGTTCAACGCTAACAGCTAACATAAAACACTTTATTTGTTTTATGATTCATAGTTATAGTTATAGTCACAGGAAGTTTATAGTTATAGGCAAGTCAAAGTTAAAGTTATAGGCAGGTTAAAGACTTGGCGATTATAGAATTCCCCTAAATTGCCAAGGTAGGCATGGCGACCCTAGGTTCCCTGTGGTTGCCAAACAGTAGGTTGGGTAGAGCTCACTGAGACATTATGTCTCATCCCATTCCTTCTGGTGCAGGTTCACAGGCAGGATCGCAATCAGCACGCAACAAGGGTAAGGAGAAGGCTACGGACTGATCGTGCTGTTGTTATCTGTTTATAGTTTGGATGTATTATATGGTTATGTTTGATGTTCATATAACAAGAGAATTGTATTAACTTTGGATGTAATATTACAGTGTGTTGTAATAATTGTATGAACTTTTATATTGTAAATTAATGTATCCAATACGAAATTTTAATACTCGTATAAGATCCTAGGCAATCTTATTATGGGTGTTACAGATTCGATACGAAAACAAGGAATGTTTTTGCGGCAGAGAATCTTAGATCCCCTTGTCTGAATTCATCCATTGCGACTCCAACTCCGGTATTTCCCGTCGGAAACGCTTCAATAGATGGCAACGAATAATCCAATGGATACATAGGGTGCTGGAGAGTTACTTGGACTAGCCTCTGTGATGCCAAAAGTTACAGTTACAGTTAGAAAAACATAGTAGGATCATCAATAAAAGCAGAATATTAATTAAGATTTTTTAACTAATTGACTTTGAAAAATCATGTAAATCCCATCATCAGTCACAAACACACAGTAGGAAGCATAAAAAATAATTGGCAGCAGAAAGTAATATTAGAAGATGGCTTTGCTAAATCTAAGAGATTATGCATCAGACAATTATCAGTTGTGGTCTCTTGAATTTTAGGTTCTACATTCAAATTTGGTTGCAAGAACAAAAGACATATTCAACTTGTAAGTCAACTTTTATATGGCAGGAAAGCAACATTTTGTAAAATTTATAACAATGGAACTAGGGATTTTAAAGATAATGCATAAGGTACAATGGAACTAGTAATGAAAAAGTGGCGGCCATTATAAAATTTAATAAAAAAATGTTGAACCCTTGAGGATGGTGAAGTAAGAAAGCCAAAGACACATGCAGCCGTGTATGGCTTTAAGGGGAAGGAAAATAAGACCTCGAAAAAATACACAGAAAACAAAATGCTCAATATTTGAGTCAAAACTGGTAAAATCTAGAAATACTTGTCAATTATTGGTACTATAACTGGTAAAATATAGAAAAGATGGTTCAAGTGCAAAATTTATCATGATCTCCAACATAACAATCATTATGAAAACATACCTGCTCAGGGGAATCATGAGATCTATCTTTCAGTCGCTCTAACTCCGGTATTTCCCGTCGGAAACGCTTCAATCTCCGGTGATGGTGGACATGAAAGACGAAGTAGTGGTGGAAATGCTATATGCTTCCTTTGATTTGGAGTATTGAGAAAGACATGAATCTGTAGATCCGTAGATTGATTAGTTTTAGGTTTAAGGTAATGGAAAGAATCTATGAGGTTTCTTGAGTGGAACAATTGGGGATCTGGAACAATTGGGGCAATTGGGGATCTGGAGAGTAGCTTTTGTGCATCCTTAAAATAAACACACGAAGCTGAGAGCGAGAGAGTAAGGTTGGATCTGGAAAATAATTCTGAAAAAATTGTCTCTGTTGTAATGACTTTGTAAATTATTTTAGGAAAGTGGTACTACCGTGTATTCTTGTAATAGGGTGTATGGTATGGGTACCTTAGACACAACCTGCAATACCAGGTCATTTAACTGGTCCAAGTTGGACCAAAACATACACTGGTCCAAACTAAAGGGACCCAACTACTAGAAGTAAAAAATGGGAACAAGAAAAGCCACAAAAATTCCTTTTCAATTGGTATGGGCGGGAGACTGTCCTCTTCCTTGACAGCTTTGTTGGTTTTCAAACACTGTTTTTCTATAGGTTGATGTGTAAAAACGTGTGGCAGGCATGAAAACAGCTTTTGCAGAAAATGACAACTCTTAATGTTGTTGTCTTTAGTGTCTATGTTGTCTCATGTCCTTGTATTATCAAGCAGGTGGCTATACATGTTAAAGATATGGCTATAATAAGAAAATGACAGAATATAATAAGAAAAGCCACAAGAGAACCATTATTTTTTATTATAAAGTGTTGATGTATTTATCCATTGGACTAGAAAGTGTATTTATCCATCAGAAATAAAGTGTAACAACTTATTTGAGGTCCTTTTCATCATAGAATAGGTCAACTTTGTTTTTTTCCTACCATGCTGCATTTATATATTTTTAGTGTCCTATATCACGTAAATGGATACTGTGGAGCTGCCATGCTAAAAGTTGATGTAGTGTATGCATTCACAAAAATTGTATTTGCCACTTTTTTTTTATAAAAAAACAGGTTGGAATTACCAAAGTGGCCACCACATCCTATACTTTGAAAATATGAGTGAGTTGTGTTAAACCATTCACTTTCATCTCAGCATTGGGCTTTGGTTGTCTACCAAAAGTTGACTACAAGAATGGAACCAACAATGGATATGGAAAACCCTGAAGGTGAAAACAATTCCAACTCAACAGAGATGATGTAAGTTTCCTTATCCTAAAATTATTTGGCTCTTCTCTATGCCTCTAGCAAAAGGTCCTTGATTATATTGTATTAATCAGTGGATTATTTTTTGCTGTTTATGGAACTTACAACACAATTGTTGGAGTTTGATGCATATATTGTAGAGATACATTTACTCTTGTTTAAGCTTTTATACAACTCAAATAGTGATTTTATGTATCATAAATAAGTGTCACAGTTAATGAAAGTGACTTAGTTTTATTATTCAGAATGCTTAAGCGAGTTCTGTTCCTATTTACATTTTTTTAGAAGATCATCAGGGCATTTAACTTCAAATTTATATGCATCATATTTACACAAGGAATAAGTCTTTCGAAAAATAAAAATGAAGATGTCACATTCTATGTAATGAAGAAAAAACTGAGGAATCATTGTTTATAGTACTTTATAAGTATTCTCAAATCCATCATTAAGAAAAAGTTTTCATACAGTACATGAGCACATGAGTGTGGGTGATACGTGACAACTGAGTTTTGCGAAACCGTGTTAGATAGAGAAGCTACAGATGACATGTAATCAAAATGTTGGTCCTACTCCTGATGCTTATAATTATTTCAAAATGTTGTTTTATAACTTGTACTAGTAAAGTGCATTTAATGTTGGAATTTCATCCATACCCCATAAAAATTATCAAATTAGCTCATTTATGCATTTATGCTCATCCCGTGTTCTTCTTTATGGAGTGTAGCAACATTTTAATTGCTAAACCATTAACTAGATAAGCTCAAAATCTGGAATATACAAATTCTTTAGAGTCAAATACATGAAAGTTTCAAATAATTTCAATACTTTCTAACTACTGGTCAACGGTGGACCTCATAGATTGATATTCAGCCTAATAGTCCAAGCAATAAAGACTGGACAAATAATAGAGACAGAAACAAATATATGTCATTTTTCCTTACTTTTCGTGTTATGGACCTTCCCATTCGAAGTCGTCTCTTTTGTGTATGGTTTACTTACAAACTAATCTATAAAATGACTTAGTAGGAATAATGCTATTGCTGAAAATGGAACTTCAATCAATGACCTTGCTGAACAAGTGAAACAACTTTCTGATGTTGTAAAGATTGCAGTTAAAAACATTGCAGTAAGTATACATATTTATATTTGGTTTTCAAGTTATTTTATTATTCTTTAACATAAAAATTAACAATAATATGTTAAATATTTGTTTTATTAGGATCTTAAGGGTTTTATTGTGTCAACCAACTCTGTGGTTTTTGGTGAATTGCAACTAACTGTGCTTGAGAACCAATGTTCTATCAAAAGTATTCAAGATTCACTTAAGTTGATAGAAGTGGCTATTTGCTCTACTGATTGTGTGTCCAAAGCTAGATCTGAAAATGTCAAAGAAAAGACTTGTGAAGTATCTGATGTTGTTGTTGGGGAGAAGGAGAACACTGTCGAGAGGAATGAAAGCAGTGATCCAAATGGAAAACGAAAGTGTTATGATACAAATGTTGATGGAGACTTAGACAACATGGCTATTTTCGAACACATTGACATTTCAGATGAGGAAGACGACAATATGAACAAAAGATTGTGTCAAATGGATTCTGGTCACAATAAGTTTCAAAACTGTCCAGCACTTCCAGCACCACCACTTCCTGAGGAATGGACAAATACAACAAACTTGAGAAGTCTTGAAGACAAATCCAATGCTATGGCTCTTTCAAACTCAAATGTTAAGAGGTCAACTTCAAGCTTTGGTGCCCTTAATCAGATAACTAAACAACTGTTTCAAAGCCCTTCCCCAAAACAACAAAAGAAGAGGAATAACACATCATCTATTGGGAAAAAAACAGCTCGTGGAGGTGGAAGCAGCTCGGTTGGAAGAATCAAAATTTATAAGAGTCTACTCCCTAAGGTTAGATGTTTAATTATATTGCATGAGTTTTAGTTTGATTTATACTAAAAAATAACTCTTCATATTTATTTATTGATGTGTAGGGAATATCATGGAATTTTCCAGTAACAACTGACATGAAACTTGATCTTCCTGAGTTACAAATAATTGCTTATGTGTATCATCCTGACAAGGACAAACAGTAAGAGCAATTGTGTTTTTTTGTTCTTTGCATTTTTATGTTAAACCTTGTTCCACTTATTAATAAAGGTTTTTATGTCATTGAAGGAAAAGGTTGGTGCTTACCCAAGGAATAGAGGCATTTAGACATGACTTTGACACACTTTCTCCTGGAAAAAGAGTGAACCAAAAGGTAAATATTTGCTAATGACTATGACACACTGTCAATGTAAAACTGAATTACACTGATAGTGTATGACCTGCATCTTAATACTTCTTAATACTTGTTTATTTATTTGTTATTTGGTTTAACTATGATTGAAGTTATTGAATCATGACCTGCATCTTTCACCGATTCAATCTCAAAACATTAGTCTAGAGGCTAAATGAATCTTCTCTGGAGACAAAGTAAAAGTGTTGTTTGTTATTTCATAAAACCGCATGACATTACATTACATATGAATAGCCAACTATTTCTCATGCCTTACTTGAAAGGTGGGATTTTCATTTTTCTCATAGATGGGTTTGGGTTTGTTGTATTACTGTTCTTTGATGGATCCTTAGGTTAAAAAACAAATGGGAAAAACTAATACTAATATCTATTTATTTTAGAGTTAAAAATGATTTTTTTTTAAAAATCCTAAAAAAAGACAAAAAAAATTTATTTATAGAAAAATAGATTTTTTTTTCTTAAAAGATCTAAAACAAACACTCCCTAAATATCTCTTTATAAATCGAAGTTGTGGAGGTGAACACAATTTACGTTAAATCAAAAGGTCAAATTGTAGTATGATTTCTTGGAACAATGTTATTGCTGCTAAAAGTGATTTGATACTCCTTTGAACAAGTTGATGCTCAGCTAGAAAGTGTTTGTGTAGTTAAACTAATATTTGTATATGTAATGAATAATGAATCTTTTAGTTAAGGTTTTCTGTTTGCATACTTCATGGCATTATAAGCTTCTTCAGCATTGATGCTAGCAGGGCTAATGCAAGCTGAGAAAGGGGAACCAGTTTGTGATTGAAAAGCATGTATAAAATTTAGTTTTGATTAAGGAAACAATATTGTGAATATATCTATATGTATCTGGCAATAATTCAATGACTATGACAGCTTAATGATTTTTAGATTTGACCTCTTAAGTTATTTTTAGATTTTTAGAGCACTGATAATGATTCTGTTATTCAAGTTATATTTGTTTGGCTATGATAGCTTAAGTTTAGTCTGTTATTGTCCATGCTGGTTTAGCCTCTTTTAATATGTTATTCTCTACTGCTTCTTGTTTGGCTTGTGCAGCCTGATATGTTGTGTCTCTCACTTTCTGCCTCTTTGTTTGAATCATGTGGTTGTTTTTATGTGATTGATTGATGCTTAAGCTATCAGAATTTAGAATGAGATTTCTAGCGTTGTCCTCAATTTCAAACTTTTTTGCTGTTGCTATTGAAGTCTGAAACAATTGATACCATAGTAACAGCATCCAAATGATTGTTAGTTGCAATAGTAACAGAATTGCTCCATTTTTTGTTGTGAGGTTTGAAATTGTCTTTTTTTTATTTGTGTGAAATCTCTTCTGATTTTGTGGTTGTGTAAACTATTATGTTTCCTGATTTTTATTGTCACAACTCTGGTTATTTAGAAAACAAAATAAATTATTTAGTGCATTAAAAATAATTTTGTCTACAATAATTAAATCTTCCTAGCACTCTTTTAACTCTTTTTTCATTCTCCCTCAATGCATAAATTTTGTCTACAGATAATGACATTGGTTTGTAGAAGGGCAACATGGATTCAACAAAATTACCACAGGGGATCTGTGTGGTATTTACCACCTTCTTTTGCTGATGATGTTCTATTAGGAAGGACAATTGAGCATTTGGTCCACTTGTACTGCACTGATTGGATGCAACCATATCCAAGGCTCAAATACGTATGTTGTAAAATTATTAACGATACATGTTAAATTATCAACGTTACATGTTAAATTTATCCCCTTCTTTTTATTGAACTAACACGTTTTTATAATTTATGAACAGATATATGTTCCGATTAGTACAGCTGAGGATCATTGGTATTTAATGGTGATATCTTTGCAAAGTGGAGTTGTATATCATCTGGATAGCTTCTGTGATTATGAGGATGTTGCACCGAGAAGGGCTACCTTGTCTAATCTTGTTAGTAACTTATTATAATGTTATTAGATATATGTAGTACCCTAATTTTCCCCGCCGCTTCAATATATTTAGTGAATACATTTTCCCCTATAGGTGCATTAAGTTGATGTCTATCATTTTTTACAGTGCAAAATAATACAAAAAATGGTTGCTTCAAAACTTTATGGTAACACTTTTCTTGGAAGACCTGTTGAGTTTGGTGAGTGGCCGATTGAGGAAGCTAGAGGCATTCCTAATGTTGGCCGCAGGTATATCTTATATACTTGAGCATTTTTTTTTTTAAAAAAAAACTTCATTATATTTGTTATCCAATGAGTATGTAAATTAATGTGGCAAATTTAACTTGTTTAGTGACAATGCTGCTGTTTGGTTGATGGACTGGATAGACATGGACATGACTTTCACCCCAAACATTCACGGAGAGGTATTGATATTTTTCACATTAAACAGACTAACAAATGACAATTTGTAAGTTTACTAAAACAATGGCTAATTATATTTGTTTTTGGTTTTGCAGCTCCATGATAACATAGTTCGTGTTAAGACTGCCGCATACTTGTTGCTTGGTCTCCACAATGAGCTGAGGGACCATCTCGTGGATCAATCCCAGGCTTTTTGGGATATGATTTTCCCTTAGTGTCCTTTATTTAAGTCATTTTCTCATTTTCGTTGGATCACCTAGACATTGGAATTGTTCCATCTATTTTGGTAAAATCATACCCGTGCATTTATCTATTGTGGACATCTGCAAAATGTGACCGTCTTTTGTTGGTCCTTTTTTTTTGCACGGCAGATGTCCTTTTGTGTATGATTAAATTGGTATGAGATTTGCAATATTTTGTTAGACATCATTTCACTTATTGAGATTCTAAGCAATTGAATGTGTCAACTGTCAAGTGGGTTTGATTTATTTGGAAAATCATGTGTTGCTGTTATGTTACACTGTCAACTCGCGTTAGTCTTCATTTTGGAACTTTACAACACAAACCCAAATTGCAACACTGTCTTCATTTTAGCTCTTGCTTCCAATCTGCACATAAATAGTTTTTCCCAACCTGCAAAGAATGCCGCACACTTACCCTTTTCTTCCAGTATACTGTTGTACAAATTCAAAGACTTTTCCATCACAGGGAAAAAAAATTACACGAGGTAACTGACATAAATACAAACAACACTTGAGGTAAAATACAAATTACAGTATAAGGACGGGAGGGGAGGTACTGCAATTACAATTAACATTTACAATCACATGAAGCAAATCTTTCAACCTTTATCGCATCCATTTCCAGTTTCAGTTCAACAACTTAGTGGCTAAAACAGAATCTGTCAGGATTTGTCACAGAATGGGGGGAGGGGTGAGTCTTCAGTCACCAACTGTTGCAACCAAACAAATTTATTTATTCACTTGACAGATGCATGACAGGGTAAAAGTTCTAGGCCTATTAAATAATTTCCTAGTGGATGAGTTTATGATTAATTCTGGTTGCCCGTAGAAATAAATTTAGCTATTTAAAAAGAGGGGATGAGAAATAAGTTATAATTAGAAGATAATAATTACGTTGCCAATGTAATCAAAGTGTATTAAGTTTAAGTTTGTCAAAGTGTTCAATGCAAAGTTTTCAAGTTTTCACTTGAATTTCCCTCACCCTACTTTTCTTTACAGGCATACACCATTACTTTTTGCTCAAACTGCCCAGTGAATTTTCCAAGATACTAGTAACGAAGTTGTTTAAGAATAATTACCAAAAGTGTAAAATTTACATTTGGTGGGGAACAAATTGCATCTTTCTACCCAGAGTAAGCAAAAAGTAGGGAAACATTTGTTCCTCCAAAACCAAAAGAGTTTGACATAGCTACTATAATTGGCATCTTCTTTGAGCATCAAATGCCAATCAACATTTGTAAAGTTTCACAACTACCCTTTACCATAGCTATTGCACAAAATTCATTAAAACACTTACATTCAGTGAAGTAATTTTCTCTTAAAATCAATGGCACTATGCCTTAATTTAATGCTTACATCAAATGTACTGATACATTTAAACAGAATCACAAACACACGAACAATGATGGCACTATGCCTTAATTTAATGCTTACAACAATGGTACTACTACAATTAAACTGAATCACAAACACACAACTAATGCTAAAATAAATGTTCCATAACGATATAGTTAAACAGAATCACCAACACATTTGCATCTTCAATACATGTCCTGCAAAATTACAAACACAAACAGTGTGTCAACCATTTGAACAACTACAAAATAATGCATTATAAATATCTTGTAGGTTTATGAAAAAGAACTAACCATATCAACATTTCCGATATCGCCAAACTCCTCATTCTCATCAATGTATCCATTGTCAATGGCATTAGATTCAGCTTGAGTACCAAATGGATTCTGAGATAGAATAGGACAAGACTTGCGATTATGACCTTCAATCCTACATATACCACAAGTTTGTGTTTTTTTACCATGGTCCTTTTGTTTGGTTTGTGCGGTTGACGGTGTTGGCACCACATCCTTTAGTTCTAACCCTATTTGGATTCAGTAGTGTCTCCTCAAAAAAGGCAGTATTAGGTACATAGGATGAATCAATGTCCTTGCATGCATTTTCTAGAACCTTGGTGTGAGCTTCAATTAAATCAAATGTACTGCGCAAAAGTGTAGGCTTCCCACACTTCACAGCTGCTACGGCCATCCTCTTACATCGTTCAACCACATTTGTAAACTGACTTACCATGGTAGGATCATTTGAAACATCCTTTTTAGGTGTATAAACAGTGATTGAATCTTTTGCATTCTTGGTCCATCTCTTTAAAACAAGGCTATCGGGCAAGGTTACGATGTTTAAATACACCAAAACGGCTACTAAGTGTTCACATGCGATGCCGAGGGACTCAAACCTTTCGCATGAGCACTTGAAGGTGAGACTAGTTGGAGAATACGAAACTTGCCATTCTACATGTGCTCTTGGGTATCTTATGACCGTATAAATATAACAAGATACAGTTTTTTCTAGAATCAACAACAGTGCATGAACATGCTCTGCGTAGAACTGGTTGGAATAAGAGAAACATCTCCCTTGTATACAGCTCACCAACAACTCTCTCAATTATAGGCAAAGGTGTTTCTAAAACAGGTTGACCATGACTAGAACCAAAATCTGCTTCTAATTCCCTAAATCTCATGTAATTTAAACATCTAAAATATTGTTTCAAGAATTCAAGCAAATTGTTTTGGTAGTTAACATACCTCCCAAATTGTGCGTGAAGGCCTTCACATCGAGAAGTTGTACGGAATCCAGCAAAGAATTTACCACGGATGTGGGCAGTAGCCCACATATGACGCTTATCATACATTTCTTTAACCCATCTGTGGTTTTCCAGTCCAAACTCAATGACCATCATATCCCACTTACGCTTAAACTCCCCAACATCGTAGTCACCTAACATACATTGTCTGAATTTTTGCACAAATTGATTATTGTTGACATTGGTGGAAGCGTTACGTATCAGATGCCATGCACATAATCTGTGGTGACACTTAGGGAAAACTCTTCTAATAGCATTCCTCATTGCCAAGTCACCATCAGTTATGACTGATGTTGGACTTTTCCCACCCATTGCTTCCAATAGTTGTTCAAGCACCACACGTATGTATGTTATGTTTCATCACAAACAATACCAGCACAAAATACAATACTATGATTATGGTGATTCACTCCAGAAAATACAACCAATGGGCACATATACTTATTCCTCTTGTATGTAGCATCAAAAGCAACTACATCACCAAAAATCTGATAATCTCTTTGTGCAGCACCATCACACCAAAACAAATGTGAAAGTCTTCCTTTATCATCAACCTTATGCCGCCAAAACATTGTTTCATCACTAACGCGCAAGCTTTCAAGATATTCACACGCGGCTTTGGCATCTATAGAAGAAGTTAATCGCTGCCTCTCTTGTTCATTGTACATATCTTGCCTCCGAAAACCAACTCTTTGAAACCCACCAGCTTCACTAGCAAACAAGCCAAAAATATGGTTTGTCTTGATACCAACTTGTCGCATGTTGCTCATTCGCCAAATATCAAAATTTGTCATCTTCCTATGTGCCGGAAGCATTCCCATGAATTGGTCATCCAACATTGAATGATTATGTTCATCGTTAAAAAACTTCATGTACCAACGACCACTATTTCCATCAATATGCACGCGACACTTTGCTTCGCAACCGCACCTCACGCGAGCTCTTGGCACACGCATTCGGCTTGTGGATGGGCCACTTTTCTCTTTAATAATCCCTTGCCTATAACATACAAATGTCTGCTGAATTAGTTCTCCTTTTTTGTTCCTTACACCTTGCTTTTGCGTCCGGCAAATCCATGGAAACTAGCGTTACCAATTGTAAAACAGAAACGCCACACCAACATCAACAAAATGATATTTCCATAAATCATCTATACTCAGCTCTTTGAACTTAATACTTGAAATGTCTTCCAAGCAATTCACGGCAGTTGCCTCCTCAAATCTATTCCCATTTTCTGTTCTACTGCCTTCTGCACTTTCTTCTGCTATTTCAGGATCACAACTCTCTTCATTATACTCATTCTCATCCTCGGACAATAACAAATTTCCGAAATCCTACATAATAAACAATCAATATTGTAATTTTTTTTACTATAACTAATCACAACATACAAGAAATAAAGTAATGCAATACACACCTGCGGTGAATCAACTGGGTGATTAATTGATTCAGAATCGTCAACCACCATTTCTAGCTCTTTTCAAAAACTACTACTTCAACAATCTCAAATAAGCCTGCATGTATTACACAAAATCGCACACTTAAACAACTTAAGCAAATTTAATTGGAGCTTTTATTACAATTGTGTGTTCCTAACAAAAATTAACATCAAAATTGAAAGTAACATCAGAACGTGCAAAATTTAGTGATTTTTCTAAATGCACATTCTGATCTGATGTCGGGTGGAGAAAGTAGTGATAGAAAAAAAAACGTGATCTCAAATCATGATAATAATAAATAAGAAAGCAATGTATGCATGCATGTTAACCACCCAATTAGTTCATGAACAATTTTAGTCATATCATGCATTCTTACAGCATGTTAGATACTAAATTGATTAGTAGTTAAATATTGATAGTAAGTTGTTAAAATATATGAACGGATTGATAGTAGATGGTTTAAATATAAAATCAGCTTAACAATTTAATAGAATCGGCGATCTTTTAAAAATATTTGCAGTCTAAATTGAACAAAAGTGTTTAAAATGGATACACCCACGTGAGAAATTAAACAAACAAGCAACAACCACGTTTCAGTTTCCAACCCACAACTACAAGCTGTAAAGCACACCGCACTCTCTCTGGTTGCTCAATCAATCCTCAATGGTCAATACAGTAATCTTTACACAAACAAATAATATTAATAATAATATATACAAACAACATGCTGCTGCTACCATGTGATTTCCAATTTCAAACCATCCCTCTGGCTCTGTCCTATTAACAACATAATAACTTTGAACCATAACAACAACATCCTCAACCTCAACTTTAACTCTGTCATGACAAGGACAGTGAAGGCCAAGACAACACTACCATTAATAAGTTGCTAGAGGAACCAAATATTTACAACTGAGAGATATGCATAATTGGTCGAAATCGGATATATCATCCAAAAGCTAGTAGATAAACTAAATGTTTGCGTTCAACAGCACTATACTTAAACAAAATCTGTCATTCCAACATATATATCTCAACTACCATTATTATAACCAAAATCTCAGATAAATCAAAATTCAGTTCGCTTGTGATTTCAGTCTACTAAGGGATTAATATTAGTTACTAGTACAAAGGAATAATGCAAAAATTGAAAGATGGAAATTGAGATCTAGAATTTTTTAAAAAAAAGTGTAACACCCATACTAACTTTAACTAGTATATTAGCATGTGCGTTAAACTTGATACTTGGATACATTTAAAAAAAAAATTCAATAATAATATTACATCACAAAGAATAAATACATGTTTACTCGTTTGTACAATAATCCAAAACTAGTTACAATGCTTTTACAAATGTCCATAAAGCTTCTGAGCTGGTACACAACGAGTAAATGCACTCCATCCAATACCTCTATGAAGATCTTCGTCACGAACCTCTGACTAACCTGTAAACCTGCACCAGAAGGAATGGGATGAGACATAATGTCTCAGTGAGCTCTACCCAACCTACTGTTGGCAACCACAGGGAACCTAGGGTCACCATGCCTACCTTGGCAATTTAGGGGAATTCTAGAATCGCCAAGTCTTTAACCTGCCTATGACTATAAGTCTTTCTGTAACTATAGCTTAGAACTGCCTATAACCCTTGCCATAACAGGCCTATGACTATAACTATAATTGCCTAAATCCATAACTGTGATCATGTCTGTATCTATGACTTAGTGATCGAGGGGAAGACCTAGGATCACTTTCTGATAACTGACTATAACTATAACTGTATGTTTCCTGTGACTATAACTGTAACTGTAACTTTAACTATAACTATAATACATAAAACATGTACACAGTTCGATAGCAGTTTTATGTTAGCTGTTAGCGTTGAACAAACAATTATCTGAGTTCATTTTACGGAGTGCGGCCCGG
This sequence comes from Medicago ruthenica, assembly GCA_018208015.1. Lineage (NCBI taxonomy): Eukaryota > Viridiplantae > Streptophyta > Magnoliopsida > Fabales > Fabaceae > Medicago > Medicago ruthenica. The sequence goes on from CM031372.1 coordinate 87,500,235, forward strand.
GTGGAGTAACCCCGAGGACAGCTCCCTATGAACCGGTTGAAACTCCTATTCATATCAGGCTATCACCGGACTCCCTATGAAATTGCATGTGGATAACCCTCTCGGAGAGATCCCATCCGGCGAATCCCGGAGTCTGCTGAACATGCCTTTGACTATGAATTGTTATTATTCTTTGACTTTGATAATGTGTGTATAAATGCATATACATGTCTGTTACTTTGATCATATAACCATTTCCTGTAATCTATAACCTGTAATCTATAACCTGTAATCTATAACCTGGCTTATCGTTCTCATAAGCCTCCTATAATTGTTGGAGAATCAACACTATGAACTTAAGTGAAACTATAATTGTTAAACCATTACTATTACTATTACCTTGTATCCTAAAGTGGATAAAACTATGAACCTATTCTTCATCCTATAACTCTTGTTTTTCCTATCAAGGAATTCGGCATATCGTTGTCATATGCCGTCTTAGGATTGTCTATTCAGTTATCCCTTATACTCATCATGCGTTGCTAATCCCGTGTTCATTTTATTCCGTATACGTTATACGCCCTCGGATATGCCCACAATGGTGTTTTTCTTATAAGAATAAGGTTTTCATTGAAGAAGGTTATTAAAAGCCTTGCCTAACGCGTAGACAGTGCACAGTACGAAGCAGAATCAGCCATGAAATGTCTGTTCAACTTCGCTCTGCGAAGTCTACTTCGCTTTGCGAAGGTAGGCAGTGAGGGCCTCGCCAAACAGTAACTCTGAGTTCGCACTGCGAACTTGTCAGCACAGGAATGGCTCAAAACTTGCTTTTTTCACCATTTTTGACATTTAAGGCATACCCAAGCACTATAACATCATAAGGAGTAATTACTACTATAATTGAATGATTAAAACAAGATTGAACAGGAATTTAGCAAGCAATAGGGATTAGGGTAACAATTACCAACTATGAACAAAATGAACAAAACTCATCAAACACTCACAAGGTGGGTTCTAAAACCCCTAGGAGCTCACCTCAAAAATCGTGCTTGATCCAAGCTTGCTAAGCTTCATTCCAAACCTTAGCTAAATTCTTCTCAAAACCCTAGCTTTTGCCCCTTTTATCCTCTCTTGATTCTTGACCTCCAAGTCATAATCTTGCTTGCTTGCATGTAGATGGAGAGTTTGGGAGTGAAGTTTAATGATTGTTGAAGGATTGGAGGGAGGGGCGCATGAGAGGAAGAAGAGAGAAGGAAGAGGAAGTTTTGTGATTTTTAGAGAGAGAAAGAGAATGAGAAATGAGGGAAAATTATCCTTTTTCCCCTTTTATAAAAAATCTAAACACGGCAATTACCAAATTGCCCTTCCCAAAATATCTTTGATGCATCATCTCAATACTGATAAATATCCAAGTATTTAGCGGGATATTACACTCTACCCCCCTTAAAGAAATTTCGTCCTCGAAATTTAGAATCCACTCATTATCGTCTGTGAATGAATCTATTATACTACCTTCTCTGCTAGCCAAAATTTCAATTCATCTTGCTTATCGGAATCCCTTGGATTTTCCAACTCTATAAGTCGAGTATGCTCGACAATCTTTTCTTTAACTATGATGCTTGTGGTGTATTACATAACTCTTTCGTAGTAGGATATGAGGTTATCCGAACCAACATATCCATATTATCTGACTATGGTCTCTGTTCGACACTTTCCTTACTAATCAAGTTAAAAATTATTAAGTCTCGGATTTCCTTTACTGAATTCTATCAGTTCTTCTTTAATTGACAATTCCATATTAACCTGAAGACGTTGAGTCATTCTGTTTTCCCCAATTATTTCAACTTTCCGAGGAATCTACTACATTACTTTTAGTTCAAAGAACTTTTGTCTATAACTTTCGCCATCGCAAAACAACCTTTTACTGTTACACTCGTAACATTCTTCATATAAATTATTCTTACACTGAAAGGCATCTGATATTGAGTAATTTCAAACGAAAGTGAAATCTATTACAACTATCTTCACAATTCAAATATAAGGCGGTGGCTGAACTTATGGTATACGTTTCTTTCTTTCTGTTGTCCTGGTGTAGCTATTATCACAACCATAAGCATTGCTCACATTCTCTCTGCGGGAATCCTTTAAGCTCGAGGAATCTCACAAGTCGGTTATGCTCTAATTAATAATCAACAATAACATATAGCCAAAGGTCTTAGGAACCTTCTTCTTTACCAATACTTTCAAACTTATGAAAATCCAGTATAAGTGACGTGTGGTAATAACCGTCTCACATATCACCATATAATATAGTCCATAGCACATAGCTTCTGTACATGATCGAGCACGTGTACACTCCTATCGGGTACCCCGTACGCCGCATCATCATTGTCCAATTAACGGGACATCATACTTAGTCAAAATATATTCGAGACAAAGCCACACCAACTAAGGTCATTCTCATTGCTCTTAACTCATGTTTGCGCTCTTTGAGGTAACTACAATCCCATACATAACTATGATCACGTCCCTTTGCGTTTTAAATTATTTCGTCCAAGGACATTCTCCCGTTTCGAAAGAAAACTCTATTCTGATCGCTATCAAAATAGCACTTAAAACTCTTAATCCTTTTATACATAACTTTAATTCACGTAGCCTTCTACTGTAAACTATGAGAAATCCTCTGATCTGTGTAGAACATTTCATTCCTTTAACTATGAACATTAAGTTCAGAATTTCTGAACTCCTCAACTGAGATTTTAATTCGGCAACAACAAACCTGTTATGCATAAGACTTTTTTGTTAAAACCCTTACCGACTGCGTACCACGATTACTAACACATGTCTCATGACTATAAATATGTTACACTACTGTCTAAGTAGTATATACTCTGCCTGATCAGTATACATAATACTAATCATAACCTGTTACATGCGACATGCTAGCATAACGTGGATACGATGCGGAATAACTGTATGCCACAACATAATTTCCCCTTTGGTTAAACTTACTATTCAAATTAACTTTAAGTTACTGAGCTAAACAGCTAGATCACCGAATGAAATGTGGCCTCCTTTGCGTGCCATAAACACATCCTTTAATTTCTCAAACCGCTTCGATTCTCTTATCTCAAGAGTTTCGAGGTTTGAAACATTCCTCGATTTATCTATTAAAATCTCCTGTTGGAACTGATGATAAGTTCAAGTCATCACTACTTACAATCATTCTGTAACTTGAGAATTAATCTCTGAATACCTTTCCTGTAATTCCTCTGACAAGGACTTCACAAACATCCTTTTCTCTAAACTTCAGCTTTGATTTGTCTGTTAACTCATAATTGGATTACTTCTCCGCTGCGCAACTCTGATTTTAAACAATTAACCTTGGAATAAAAGTAATACACCACTATTACCATATAAAATCTCCTTTGCCAAACCTTTGACTCTATAACTTTGTCATTACCATATATGACCATCTTCCATTAAAATTTCTCTTGTGGTTTAATTCACCTGTTAACTTATTAATTGATCGGCATGACTTGTATTTCCCTTCGGACATAAACAAAATTTTTACTTTCACGAATTACGCCAAAACCTATAAACAGTCTTTAACAATGAATACGAGCCCAACGATGCTCCTGTTAAAACAACTTATTCACTAGTTCGAGCTTTACTCTTCATATCTGAATCAAGTTTCCATACTATAATTATCCATAAGGAACTTACATCCATAATCTTTTTCCAAGACACTTAGGTCCACATAATTTCAACATAACTCTTGGTTACTCCTCGGGTTTCTCCAAAAATAATCCGTCTCGGTAAGACTCACCTTTTACCTGCTCTCCTGTAAGCCCAAACACATGTTACGCCTCTTCGAGTACCCGATTAATAAATCTGTAAGCTTCAACTCTTATTATTTCCCATTGGATCCTTCCTGTAACTTGTTACTATATTCACCATTCCAATCTAATCTTGTTACCTGTATAATATTCCATATGTCTACTCGACCGTTGCCCTCTTTATGGGTTCGAACAATCCAAGGTATATATATATCTACCATCTTTAACATCTACCAACATAAGGTGATCCTTGTCGGCTTACCCAAATACTCGTGTAAGGAGCCCATCAAAGGATAACATAGAACTCCTTAACATTAACCATAGCTTTAACCGTAACTTGCACGTTAATGACGATCTTCCTGCTGCTAGAGCCTCTCAGTAGTTCTTGACTGACTCCTGCTTCATCCTCGAAACCGGCCATCTATAATCCGACAACAACGATTCAATCTTTAATCCATACCCTTACCGGGGGTTTTCCTTTACTTATCGCTACGCTCGCATTCTTCATACCAAGCATCTTGGTGTCCCATCTGTTCACTAATTCGCTTAATCCATAAACGAGTCTCTTATCCATCAGATATCTAAATCTCATCCGATCCACGTGCGCAAGTTCTTCTATCCTTACACACTATGTCCTTACTGGAATTCCAGAGCTTCCGATAATTAATTGATCATTCCTTATTCCAAGTCGCTGGGCCTTGTACCGTAATTCTTTACCTCTGTACCCTGAATAAAACTCTATTCCACTTTAACTTTTCAAATTGCGGTTCTCGTTGAGATTTCAAAACATTCTTTAAAGTATTTCCATAGTTCTTTACTGTTCGTGTCTCCTCGGAGAAGGCATCGTTCAATGATGCGTCCAACCAGTTAAGGTACCTGACCTTACTCTTTAATACCTCTTATATTCCTGAAACTTTGCCGTTAACTAACTCAGTTACTTCACTATTAGAGAACCATCCTTGACACAAAGCACTTTGCCAAATTCGTCTTAGAATCTGACGTCTTAACCTTCACCCTTTGAACACTTCTTTCCTCCTTGGTCACATTCAGTTCTCGGATATTTGTCCTAACTGTCATATACTAGACTGAGTTGATCAGGCTCAACTAGACATGACATTTAGAACAACATCTGGAACCCAATGATTCCACTACTTTTATTGAATCTTAAATGACCCATGGCACGGTCTGAATCGACCTGCTCTGATACCAATTGTAACACCCATACTAACTTTAACTAGTATATTAGCATGTGCGTTAAACTGATACTGGATACATTTAAAAATTTCAATAATAATATTACATCACAACAGAATAAATACATGTTTACTCGTTTGTACAATGATCCAAAACTATTACAAGGCTTTTACAAATGTCCATAAAGCTTCTGGGCTGGTACACAACGAGTAAATGCACTCCATCCAATACCTCTATGAAGATCTTCGTCACGAACCTCTGACTAACCTGTAAACCTGCACCAGAAGGAATGGGATGAGACATAATGTCTCAGTGAGCTCTACCCAACCTACTGTTGGCAACCACAGGGAACCTAGGGTCACCATGCCTACCTTGGCAATTTAGGGGAATTCTAGAATCGCCAAGTCTTTAAACCTGCCTATGACTATAAGTCTTTCTGTAATTATAGCTTAGAACTGCCTATAACCCTTGCCATAACAGCCTATGACTATAACTATAATTGCCTAAATCCATAACTGTGATCATGTCTGTATCTATGACTTAGTGATCGAGGGGAAGACCTAGGATCACTTTCTGATAACTGACTATAACTATAACTGTATGTTTCCTGTGACTATAACTGTAACTGTAACTTAACTATAACTATAATACATAAAACATGTACACAGTTCGATAGCAGTTTTATGTTAGCTGTAGCGTTGAACAAACAATTATCTGAGTTCATTTTACGGAGTGCGGCCCGGGGTGGAGTAACCCCGAGGACAGCTCCCTATGAACCGGTGAAACTCCTATCATATCAGGCTATCACCGGACTCCCTATGAAATTGCATGTGGATAACCCTCTCGGAGAGATCCCATCCGGCGAATCCCGGAGTCTGCTGAACATGCCTTTGACTAGAATTGTTATTATTATTGATAATGAGTTGTACTTAAATGACTATACATGTCTGTACTTTGATCATATAACCATTTCCTGTAATCTATAACCTGTAATCTATAACCTGGCTTATCGTTCTCATAAGCCTCCTATAATTGTGGAGAATCAACACTATGAACTTAAGTGAAACTATAATTGTTAAACCATTACTATTACTATTACCTTGTATCCTAAAGTGGATAAAACTATGAACCTATTCTTCATCCTATAACTCTTGTTTTTCCTATCAAGGAATTCGGCCTATCGTTGTCATATGCCGTCTTAGGATTGTCTATTCAGTTATCCCTTATACTCATCATGCGTTGCTAATCCCGTGTTCATTTTATTCCGTATACGTTATACGCCCTCGGATATGCCCACAATGGTGTTTTTCTTATAAGAATAAGGTTTTCATTGAAGAAGGTTATTAAAAGCCTTGCCTAACGCGTAGACAGTGCACAGAACGAAGCAGATCAGCCATGAAATGTCTGTTCAACTTCGCTCTGCGAAGTCTACTTCGCTTTGCGAAGGTAGGCAGTGAGGCCTCGCCAAACAGTAACCCTGAGTTCGCACTGCGAACTTGTCAGCACAGGAATGGCTCAAAACTTGCTTTTTTCACCATTTTTGACATTTTAAGGCATACCCAAGCACTATAACATCATAAGGAGTAATTTACTACTATAAATTGAATGATTAAAACAAGATTGAACAGGAATTTAGCAAGCAATAGGGATTAGGGTAACAATTACCAACTATGAACAAAATGAACAAAACTCATCAAACACTCACAAGGTGGGTTCTAAAACCCCTAGGAGCTCACCTCAAAAATCGTGCTTGATCCAAGCTTGCTAAGCTTCATTCCAAACCTTAGCTAAATTCTTCTCAAAACCCTAGCTTTTGCCCCTTTTATCCTCTCTTGATTCTTGACCTCCAAGTCATAATCTTGCTTGCTTGCATGTAGATGGAGAGTTTAAAAATTGAAGTTGATGCTTAGGGAGGGATGGAGGAGGATGGCGTGAGGTATAGAGAGAGAAGGAGAGGAAACTTGTGATTTTTAGAGAGAGAAAGAGGATGAGAAAATGAGGGAAAATTATCCTTTTTTCCCTTTTTATAAAAAATCTAAACACGGCAATTACCAAATTGCCCTTCCCAAAATATCTTGAATGCATCGTCTCAAAACTGATAAATACTTGGGTCATAAGCGGGATATTACAAAAGGGAGGGTATGTATAACAATATGAGAGAGGAAAATAGATTTGTATTTAGGTAAGTAGTGTAAAAGAAAGGAGCAAGAGTTATCCCACTGTATGCAACTCCATTAAGGACAAGAAGGATGGAGGGAGAAAGAAAGTCTGTGTCTTCTCTGCATCATGATCCTTCTAGCCTCAAATAAATCAGTTAAAGCATGTTTTTTTCTGATGGGTCAGTGAATAAACAAGTTCAAGACCTTAACTTGAAGAGTGGTAGTGTGATTCAAGCATGGATCGACTATGATTCCTCAAGAAGCATTATAGAAGTTAGACTCTCACCAACTTCATCAAAACCAAGTTCACCAATCTTATCATATCAAGTAGATCTAACACCAATTTTCAAAGAAACTATGTATGTTGGATAATTTTTTTGGCAGCTTTTGAGAAAAAAAAACTCTACTGGTTTATCTGGTTGTAAAGAGAAAGTATTGCAAAACCGATTTCATTCATGAAACAACTAGTAGTTTCTTAAATCATAATCTCATCTAAAAACGCAATTTCATAACCAAAACATCACGATTCAAAACACAAGTATCAATTAAACACTAGCAAGTAAACAAGCAGCGAAACTGAATTCATTCATAAAACATGTAGTTTCTAAAATCATAACCGTTACTATTCGAAACTCAATAATCAATTTAACACTAGCTTCTTAAAAGCATTACTAAATCCATGGTGAAGAACACATGAAAACAAATTGCAATGCTCGAAACCCGAAAAAGTAATCGCAACAAAATTAGCTGAATTCATTCATAAAAAAAAGGGATAGTTTCATCTTAAATCATAATCTCATACCCGTCATAAGCTGAAATTAAATAATTGGGGATAAGTTCAAATTAACACATACCCGTTAATTACTGATTTGTAATCGTTAACACAGAACACAAATTAGATCCCCTTGTCTGAATTCATCCATTGCGACTCCAACTCCGGTATTTCCCGTCGGAAACGCTTCAATAGATGGCAACGAATAATCCAATGGATACATAGGGTGCTGGAGAGTTACTTGGACTAGCCAGATGCCAAAAGTTACAGTTACAGTTAGAAAAACATAGTAGGATCATCAATAAAAGCAGAATATTAATTAAGATTTTTTAACTAATTGACTTTGAAAAATCATGTAAATCCCATCATCAGTCACAAACACACAGTAGGAAGCATAAAAAATAATTGGCAGCAGAAAGTAATATTAGAAGATGGCTTTGCTAAATCTAAGAGATTATGCATCAGACAATTATCAGTTGTGGTCTCTTGAATTTTAGGTTCTACATTCAAATTTGGTTGCAAGAACAAAAGACATATTCAACTTGTAAGTCAACTTTTATATGGCAGGAAAGCAACATTTTGTAAAATTTATAACAATGGAACTAGGGATTTTAAAGATAATGCATAAGGTACAATGGAACTAGTAATGAAAAAGTGGCGGCCATTAAAAATTTAATAAAAAAATGTTGAACCCTTGAGGATGGTGAAGTAAGAAAGCCAAAGACACATGCAGCCGTGTATGGCTTTAAGGGGAAGGAAAATAAGACCTCGAAAAAATACACAGAAAACAAAATGCTCAATATTTGAGTCAAAACTGGTAAAATCTAGAAATACTTGTCAATTATTGGTACTATAACTGGTAAAATATAGAAAAGATGGTTCAAGTGCAAAATTTATCATGATCTCCAACATAACAATCATTATGAAAACATACCTGCTCAGGGGAATCATGAGATCTATCTTTCAGTCGCTCTAACTCCGGTATTTCCCGTCGGAAACGCTTCAATCTCCGGTGATGGTGGACATGAAAGACGAAGTAGTGGTGGAAATGCTATATGCTTCCTTTGATTTGGAGTATTGAGAAAGACATGAATCTGTAGATCCGTAGATTGATTAGTTTTAGGTTTAAGGTAATGGAAAGAATCTATGAGGTTTCTTGAGTGGAACAATTGGGGATCTGGAACAATTGGGGCAATTGGGGATCTGGAGAGTAGCTTTTGTGCATCCTTAAAATAAACACACAAAGCTGAGAGCGAGAGAGTAAGGTTGGATCTGGAAAATAATTCTGAAAAAATTGTCTCTGTTGTAATGACTTTGTAAATTATTTTAGGAAAGTGGTACTACCGTGTATTCTTGTAATAGGGTGTATGGTATGGGTACCTTAGACACAACCTGCAATACCAGGTCATTTAACTGGTCCAAGTTGGACCAAAACATACACTGGTCCAAACTAAAGGGACCCAACTACTAAAGTAAAAAATGGGAACAAGAAAAGCCACAAAAATTCCTTTTCAATTGGTATGGGCGGGAGACTGTCCTCTTCCTTGACAGCTTTGTTGGTTTTCAAACAACTGTTTTTCTATAGGTTGATGTGTAAAAACGTGTGGCAGGCATGGAAAACAGCTTTTGCAGAAAATGACAACTCTTAATGTTGTTGTCTTTAGTGTCTATTTGTCTCATGTCCTTGTATTATCAAGCAGTTGGCTTACATGTTAAAGATATGGCTATAATAAGAAAATGACAGAATATAATAAGAAAAGCCACAAGAGAACCATTATTTTTTATTATAAAGTGTTGATGTAGAAAGTGTATTATCCATTGGACTAGAAAGTTTATTTATCCATCAGAAATAAAGTGTAACAACTTATTTGAGGTCTTTTCATCATAGAATAGGTCAACTTTGTTTTTTTTCCTACCATGCTGCATTTATATATTTTTAGTGTCCTATATCACGTAAATGGATACTGTGGAGCTGCCATGCTAAAAGTTGATGTAGTGTATGCATTCACAAAAATTGTTATTTGCCACTTTTTTTTATAAAAAAAACAGGTTGGAATTACCAAAGTGGCCACCACATCCTATACTTGAAAATATGAGTGGAGTTGTGTTAAACCATTCACTTCATCTCAGCATTGGGCTTTGGTTGTCCTACCAAAAGTTGACTACAAGAATGGAACCAACAATGGATATGGAAAACCCTGAAGGTGAAACATTCCAACTCAACAGAGATGATGTAAGTTTCCTTATCCTAAAAATTATTTGGCTCTTCTCTATGCCTCTAGCAAAAGGTCCTTGATTATATTGTATTAATCAGTGGATTATTTTTTGCTGTTTATGGAACTTACAAACACAATGTTGGAGTTTGATGCATATATTGTAGAGATACATTTACTCTTGTTTAAGCTTTTATACAACTCAAATAGTGATTTTATGTATCAAGAAATAAGTGTCCACAGTTAATGAAGTGACTTAGTTTTATTATTCAGAATGCTTAAGCGAGTTCTGTTCCTATTTACATTTTTTTAGAAGATCATCAGGGCATTTAACTTCAAATTTATATGCATCATATTTACACAAGGAATAAGTCTTTCGAAAAATAAAATGAAGATGTCACATTCTATGTAATGAAGAAAAAAACTGAGGAATCATTGTTTATAGTACTTTATAAGTATTCTCAAATCCATCATTAAGAAAAAGTTTCATACAGTACATGAGCACATGAGTGTGGGTGATACGTGACAACTGAGTTTGCGAAAACCGTGTTAGATAGAGAAGCTACAGATGACATTGTAATCAAAATGTTGGTCCTACTCCTGATGCTTATAATTATTTCAAAATGTTGTTTTATAACTTGTACTAGTAAAGTGCATTTATGTTGGAATTTCATCCATACCCCATAAAAATTATCAAATTAGCTCATTTATGCATTTATGCTCATCCCGTGTTCTTCTTTATGGAGTGTAGCAACATTTTAATTGCTAAACCATTAACTAGATAAGCTCAAAATCTGGAATATACAAATTCTTTAGAGTCAAATACATGAAAGTTTCAAATAATTTCAATACTTTCTAACTACTGGTCAACGGTGGACCTCATAGATTGATATTCAGCCTAATAGTCCAAGCAATAAAGACTGGACAAATAATAGAGACAGAAACAAATATATGTCATTTTTCCTTACTTTTCGTGTTATGGACCTTCCCATTCGAAGTCGTCTCTTTTGTGTATGGTTTACTTACAAACTAATCTATAAAATGACTTAGTAGGAATAATGCTATTGCTGAAAATGGAACTTCAATCAATGACCTTGCTGAACAAGTGAAACAACTTTCTGATGTTGTAAAGATTGCAGTTAAAAACATTGCAGTAAGTATACATATTTATATTTGGTTTTCAAGTTATTTTATTATTCTTTAACATAAAAATTAACAATAATATGTTAAATATTTGTTTTATTAGGATCTTAAGGGTTTTATTGTGTCAACCAACTCTGTGGTTTTTGGTGAATTGCAACTAACTGTGCTTGAGAACCAATGTTCTATCAAAAGTATTCAAGATTCACTTAAGTTGATAGAAGTGGCTATTTGCTCTACTGATTGTGTGTCCAAAGCTAGATCTGAAAATGTCAAAGAAAAGACTTGTGAAGTATCTGATGTTGTTGTTGGGGAGAAGGAGAACACTGTCGAGAGGAATGAAAGCAGTGATCCAAATGGAAAACGAAAGTGTTATGATACAAATGTTGATGGAGACTTAGACAACATGGCTATTTTCGAACACATTGACATTTCAGATGAGGAAGACGACAATATGAACAAAAGATTGTGTCAAATGGATTCTGGTCACAATAAGTTTCAAAACTGTCCAGCACTTCCAGCACCACCACTTCCTGAGGAATGGACAAATACAACAAACTTGAGAAGTCTTGAAGACAAATCCAATGCTATGGCTCTTTCAAACTCAAATGTTAAGAGGTCAACTTCAAGCTTTGGTGCCCTTAATCAGATAACTAAACAACTGTTTCAAAGCCCTTCCCCAAAACAACAAAAGAAGAGGAATAACACATCATCTATTGGGAAAAAAACAGCTCGTGGAGGTGGAAGCAGCTCGGTTGGAAGAATCAAAATTTATAAGAGTCTACTCCCTAAGGTTAGATGTTTAATTATATTGCATGAGTTTTAGTTTGATTTATACTAAAAAATAACTCTTCATATTTATTTATTGATGTGTAGGGAATATCATGGAATTTTCCAGTAACAACTGACATGAAACTTGATCTTCCTGAGTTACAAATAATTGCTTATGTGTATCATCCTGACAAGGACAAACAGTAAGAGCAATTGTGTTTTTTTGTTCTTTGCATTTTTTATGTTAAACCTTGTTCCACTTATTAATAAAGGTTTTTATGTCATTGAAGGAAAAGGTTGGTGCTTACCCAAGGAATAGAGGCATTTAGACATGACTTTGACACACTTTCTCCTGGAAAAAGAGTGAACCAAAAGGTAAATATTTGCTAATGACTATGACACACTGTCAATGTAAAACTGAATTACACTGATAGTGTATGACCTGCATCTTAATACTTCTTAATACTTGTTTATTTATTTGTTATTTGGTTTAACTATGATTGAAGTTATTGAATCATGACCTGCATCTTTCACCGATTCAATCTCAAAACATTAGTCTAGAGGCTAAATGAATCTTCTCTGGAGACAAAGTAAAAGTGTTGTTTGTTATTTCATAAAACCGCATGACATTACATTACATATGAATAGCCAACTATTTCTCATGCCTTACTTGAAAGGTGGGATTTTCATTTTTCTCATAGATGGGTTTGGGTTTGTTGTATTACTGTTCTTTGATGGATCCTTAGGTTAAAAAACAAATGGGAAAAACTAATACTAATATCTATTTATTTTAGAGTTAAAAATGATTTTTTTTTAAAAATCCTAAAAAAAGACAAAAAAAATTTATTTATAGAAAAATAGATTTTTTTTTCTTAAAAGATCTAAAACAAACACTCCCTAAATATCTCTTTATAAATCGAAGTTGTGGAGGTGAACACAATTTACGTTAAATCAAAAGGTCAAATTGTAGTATGATTTCTTGGAACAATGTTATTGCTGCTAAAAGTGATTTGATACTCCTTTGAACAAGTTGATGCTCAGCTAGAAAGTGTTTGTGTAGTTAAACTAATATTTGTATATGTAATGAATAATGAATCTTTTAGTTAAGGTTTTCTGTTTGCATACTTCATGGCATTATAAGCTTCTTCAGCATTGATGCTAGCAGGGCTAATGCAAGCTGAGAAAGGGGAACCAGTTTGTGATTGAAAAGCATGTATAAAATTTAGTTTTGATTAAGGAAACAATATTGTGAATATATCTATATGTATCTGGCAATAATTCAATGACTATGACAGCTTAATGATTTTTAGATTTGACCTCTTAAGTTATTTTTAGATTTTTAGAGCACTGATAATGATTCTGTTATTCAAGTTATATTTGTTTGGCTATGATAGCTTAAGTTTAGTCTGTTATTGTCCATGCTGGTTTAGCCTCTTTTAATATGTTATTCTCTACTGCTTCTTGTTTGGCTTGTGCAGCCTGATATGTTGTGTCTCTCACTTTCTGCCTCTTTGTTTGAATCATGTGGTTGTTTTTATGTGATTGATTGATGCTTAAGCTATCAGAATTTAGAATGAGATTTCTAGCGTTGTCCTCAATTTCAAACTTTTTTGCTGTTGCTATTGAAGTCTGAAACAATTGATACCATAGTAACAGCATCCAAATGATTGTTAGTTGCAATAGTAACAGAATTGCTCCATTTTTTGTTGTGAGGTTTGAAATTGTCTTTTTTTTTATTTGTGTGAAATCTCTTCTGATTTTGTGGTTGTGTAAACTATTATGTTTCCTGATTTTTATTGTCACAACTCTGGTTATTTAGAAAACAAAATAAATTATTTAGTGCATTAAAAATAATTTTGTCTACAATAATTAAATCTTCCTAGCACTCTTTTAACTCTTTTTTCATTCTCCCTCAATGCATAAATTTTGTCTACAGATAATGACATTGGTTTGTAGAAGGGCAACATGGATTCAACAAAATTACCACAGGGGGATCTGTGTGGTATTTACCACCTTCTTTTGCTGATGATGTTCTATTAGGAAGGACAATTGAGCATTTGGTCCACTTGTACTGCACTGATTGGATGCAACCATATCCAAGGCTCAAATACGTATGTTGTAAAATTATTAACGATACATGTTAAATTATCAACGTTACATGTTAAATTTATCCCCTTCTTTTTATTGAACTAACACGTTTTTATAATTTATGAACAGATATATGTTCCGATTAGTACAGCTGAGGATCATTGGTATTTAATGGTGATATCTTTGCAAAGTGGAGTTGTATATCATCTGGATAGCTTCTGTGATTATGAGGATGTTGCACCGAGAAGGGCTACCTTGTCTAATCTTGTTAGTAACTTATTATAATGTTATTAGATATATGTAGTACCCTAATTTTCCCCGCCGCTTCAATATATTTAGTGAATACATTTTCCCCTATAGGTGCATTAAGTTGATGTCTATCATTTTTTTACAGTGCAAAATAATACAAAAAATGGTTGCTTCAAAACTTTATGGTAACACTTTTCTTGGAAGACCTGTTGAGTTTGGTGAGTGGCCGATTGAGGAAGCTAGAGGCATTCCTAATGTTGGCCGCAGGTATATCTTATATACTTGAGCATTTTTTTTTTTAAAAAAAAAACTTCATTATATTTGTTATCCAATGAGTATGTAAATTAATGTGGCAAATTTAACTTGTTTAGTGACAATGCTGCTGTTTGGTTGATGGACTGGATAGACATGGACATGACTTTTCACCCCAAACATTCACGGAGAGGTATTGATATTTTTCACATTAAACAGACTAACAAATGACAATTTGTAAGTTTACTAAACAATGGCTAATTATATTTGTTTTTTGGTTTTGCAGCTCCATGATAACATAGTTCGTGTTAAGACTGCCGCATACTTGTTGCTTGGTCTCCACAATGAGCTGAGGGACCATCTCGTGGATCAATCCCAGGCTTTTTGGGATATGATTTTCCCTTAGTGTCCTTTATTTAAGTCATTTTCTCATTTCGTTGGATCACCTAGACATTGGAATTGTTCCATCTATTTTGGTAAAATCATACCCGTGCATTTATCTATTGTGGACATCTGCAAAATGTGACCGTCTTTTGTTGGTCCTTTTTTTTGCACGGCAGATGTCCTTTTGTGTATGATTAAATTGGTATGAGATTTGCAATATTTTGTTAGACATCATTTCACTTATTGAGATTCTAAGCAATTGAATGTGTCAACTGTCAAGTGGGTTTGATTTATTTTGGAAAATCATGTGTTGCTGTTATGTTACACTGTCAACTCGCGTTAGTCTTCATTTTGGAACTTTACAACACAAACCCAAATTGCAACACTGTCTTCATTTTAGCTCTTGCTTCCAATCTGCACATAAATAGTTTTTCCCAACCTGCAAAGAATGCCGCACACTTACCCTTTTCTTCCAGTATACTGTTGTACAAATTCAAAGACTTTTCCATCACAGGGAAAAAAAATTACACGAGGTAACTGACATAAATACAAACAACACTTGAGGTAAAATACAAATTACAGTATAAGGACGGGAGGGGAGGTACTGCAATTACAATTAACATTTACAATCACATGAAGCAAATCTTTCAACCTTTATCGCATCCATTTCCAGTTTCAGTTCAACAACTTAGTGGCTAAAACAGAATCTGTCAGGATTTGTCACAGAATGGGGGGAGGGGTGAGTCTTCAGTCACCAACTGTTGCAACCAAACAAATTTATTTATTCACTTGACAGATGCATGACAGGGTAAAAGTTCTAGGCCTATTAAATAATTTCCTAGTGGATGAGTTTATGATTAATTCTGGTTGCCCGTAGAAATAAATTTAGCTATTTAAAAAGAGGGGATGAGAAATAAGTTATAATTAGAAGATAATAATTACGTTGCCAATGTAATCAAAGTGTATTAAGTTTAAGTTTGTCAAAGTGTTCAATGCAAAGTTTTCAAGTTTTCACTTGAATTTCCCTCACCCTACTTTTCTTTACAGGCATACACCATTACTTTTTGCTCAAACTGCCCAGTGAATTTTCCAAGATACTAGTAACGAAGTTGTTTAAGAATAATTACCAAAAGTGTAAAATTTACATTTGGTGGGGAACAAATTGCATCTTTCTACCCAGAGTAAGCAAAAAGTAGGGAAGCATTTGTTCCTCCAAAACCAAAAGAGTTTGACATAGCTACTCTAATTGGCATCTCCTTTGAGCATCAAATGCCAATCAACATTTGTAAAGTTTCACAACTACCCTTTACCATAGCTATTGCACAAAATTCATTAAAACACTTACATTCAGTGAAGTAATTTTCTCTTAAAATCAATGGCACTATGCCTTAATTTAATGCTTACATCAAATGTACTGATACATTTAAACAGAATCACAAACACACGAACAATGATGGCACTATGCCTTAATTTAATGCTTACAACAATGGTACTACTACAATTAAACTGAATCACAAACACACAACTAATGCTAAAATAAATGTTCCATAACGATATAGTTAAACAGAATCACCAACACATTTGCATCTTCAATACATGTCCTGCAAAATTACAAACACAAACAGTGTGTCAACCATTTTGAACAACTACAAAATAATGCATTATAAATATCTTGTAGGTTTATGAAAAAGAACTAACCATATCAACATTTCCGATATCGCCAAACTCCTCATTCTCATCAATGTATCCATTGTCAATGGCATTAGATTCAGCTTGAGTACCAAATGGATTCTGAGATAGAATAGGACAAGACTTGCGATTATGACCTTCAATCCTACATATACCACAAGTTTGTGTTTTTTTACCATGGTCCTTTTGTTTGGTTTGTGCGGTTGACGGTGTTGCACCACATCCTTTAGTTCTAACCCTATTTGGATTCAGTAGTGTCTCCTCAAAAAAGGCAGTATTAGGTACATAGGATGAATCAATGTCCTTGCATGCATTTTCTAGAACCTTGGTGTGAGCTTCAATTAAATCAAATGTACTGCGCAAAAGTGTAGGCTTCCCACACTTCACAGCTGCTACGGCCATCCTCTTACATCGTTCAACCACATTTGTAAACTGACTTACCATGGTAGGATCATTTGAAACATCCTTTTTAGGTGTATAAACAGTGATTGAATCTTTTGCATTCTTGGTCCATCTCTTTAAAACAAGGCTATCGGGCAAGGTTACGATGTTTAAATACACCAAAACGGCTACTAAGTGTTCACATGCGATGCCGAGGGACTCAAACCTTTCGCATGAGCACTTGAAGGTGAGACTAGTTGGAGAATACGAAACTTGCCATTCTACATGTGCTCTTGGGTATCTTATGACCGTATAAATATAACAAGATACAGTTTTTCTAGAATCAACAACAGTGCATGAACATGCTCTGCGTAGAACTGGTTGGAATAAGAGAAACATCTCCCTTGTATACAGCTCACCAACAACTCTCTCAATTATAGGCAAAGGTGTTTCTAAAACAGGTTGACCATGACTAGAACCAAAATCTGCTTCTAATTCCCTAAATCTCATGTAATTTAAACATCTAAAATATTGTTTCAAGAATTCAAGCAAATTGTTTTGGTAGTTAACATACCTCCCAAATTGTGCGTGAAGGCCTTCACATCGAGAAGTTGTACGGAATCCAGCAAAGAATTTACCACGGATGTGGGCAGTAGCCCACATATGACGCTTATCATACATTTCTTTAACCCATCTGTGGTTTTCCAGTCCAAACTCAATGACCATCATATCCCACTTACGCTTAAACTCCCCAACATCGTAGTCACCTAACATACATTGTCTGAATTTTTGCACAAATTGATTATTGTTGACATTGGTGGAAGCGTTACGTATCAGATGCCATGCACATAATCTGTGGTGACACTTAGGGAAAACTCTTCTAATAGCATTCCTCATTGCCAAGTCACCATCAGTTATGACTGATGTTGGACTTTTCCCACCCATTGCTTCCAATAGTTGTTCAAGCAACCACACGTATGTATGTTATGTTTCATCACAAACAATACCAGCACAAAATACAATACTATGATTATGGTGATTCACTCCAGAAAATACAACCAATGGGCACATATACTTATTCCTCTTGTATGTAGCATCAAAAGCAACTACATCACCAAAAATCTGATAATCTCTTTGTGCAGCACCATCACACCAAAACAAATGTGAAAGTCTTCCTTTATCATCAACCTTATGCCGCCAAAACATTGTTTCATCACTAACGCGCAAGCTTTCAAGATATTCACACGCGGCTTTGGCATCTATAGAAGAAGTTAATCGCTGCCTCTCTTGTTCATTGTACATATCTTGCCTCCGAAAACCAACTCTTTGAAACCCACCAGCTTCACTAGCAAACAAGCCAAAAATATGGTTTGTCTTGATACCAACTTGTCGCATGTTGCTCATTCGCCAAATATCAAAATTTGTCATCTTCCTATGTGCCGGAAGCATTCCCATGAATTGGTCATCCAACATTGAATGATTATGTTCATCGTTAAAAAACTTCATGTACCAACGACCACTATTTCCATCAATATGCACGCGACACTTTGCTTCGCAACCGCACCTCACGCGAGCTCTTGGCACACGCATTCGGCTTGTGGATGGGCCACTTTTCTCTTTAATAATCCCTTGCCTATAACATACAAATGTCTGCTGAATTAGTTCTCCTTTTTTGTTCCTTACAACCTTGCTTTTGCGTCCGGCAAATCCATGGAAACTAGCGTACCAATTGTAAAACAGAAACGCCACACCAACATCAACAAAATGATATTTCCATAAATCATCTATACTCAGCTCTTTGAACTTAATACTTGAAATGTCTTCCAAGCAATTCACGGCAGTTGCCTCCTCAAATCTATTCCCATTTTCTGTTCTACTGCCTTCTGCACTTTCTTCTGCTATTTCAGGATCACAACTCTCTTCATTATACTCATTCTCATCCTCGGACAATAACAAATTTCCGAAATCCTACATAATAAACAATCAATATTGTAATTTTTTTTACTATAACTAATCACAACATACAAGAAATAAAAGTAATGCAATACACACCTGCGGTGAATCAACTGGGTGATTAATTGATTCAGAATCGTCAACCACCATTTCTAGCTCTTTTCAAAAACTACTACTTCAACAATCTCAAAATAAGCCTGCATGTATTACACAAAATCGCACACTTAAACAACTTAAGCAAATTTAATTGGAGCTTTTATTACAATTGTGTGTTCCTAACAAAAATTAACATCAAAATTGAAAGTACACATCAGAACGTGCAAAATTTAGTGATTTTTCTAAATGCACATTTCTGATCTGATGTCGGGTGGAGAAAGTAGTGATAGAAAAAAAAAACGTGATCTCAAATCATGATAATAATAAATAAGAAAGCAATGTATGCATGCATGTTAACCACCCAATTAGTTCATGAACAATTTTAGTCATATCATGCATTCTTACAGCATGTTAGATACTAAATTGATTAGTAGTTAAATATTGATAGTAAGTTGTTAAAATATATGAACGGATTGATAGTAGATGGTTAAATATAAAATCAGCTTAACAATTTAATAGAATCGGCGATCTTTTAAAAATATTTGCAGTCTAAATTGAACAAAAGTGTTAAAATGGATACACCCACGTGAGAAATTAAACAAACAAGCAACAACCACGTTTCAGTTTCCAACCCACAAACTACAAGCTGTAAAGCACACCGCACTCTCTCTGGTTGCTCAATCAATCCTCAATGGTCAATACAGTAATCTTTA
This sequence comes from Medicago ruthenica, assembly GCA_018208015.1. Lineage (NCBI taxonomy): Eukaryota > Viridiplantae > Streptophyta > Magnoliopsida > Fabales > Fabaceae > Medicago > Medicago ruthenica. Next base: position 87,520,107 of record CM031372.1, read on the forward strand.
CACAAACAAATAATATTAATAATAATATATACAAACAACATGCTGCTGCTACCATGTGATTTCCAATTTCAAACCATCCCTCTGCTCTGTCCTATTAACAACATAATAACTTTGAACCAATAACAACAACATCCTCAACCTCAACTTTAACTCTGTCATGACAAGGACAGTGAAGGCCAAGACAACACTACCATTAATAAGTTGCTAGAGGAACCAAATATTTACAACTGAGAGATATGCATAATTGTCGAAATCGGATATATCATCCAAAAGCTAGTAGATAAACTAAATGTTTGCGTTCAACAGCACTATACTTAAACAAAATCTGTCATTCCAACAATATATATCTCAACTACCATTATTATAACCAAAATCTCAGATAAATCAAAATTCAGTTCGCTTGTGATTTCAGTCTACTAAGGGATTAATATTAGTTACTAGTACAAAGATAATGCAAAAATTGAAAGATGGAAATTGAGATCTAGAATTTTTTTAAAAAAAAGTGTAACACCCATACTAACTTTAACTAGTATATTAGTATGTGCGTTAAACTGATATTGGATACATTTAAAAAAAAAAAATTCAATAATAATATTACATCACAAAAGAATAAATACATGTTTACTCGTTTGTACAATAATCCAAAACTGTTACAATGCTTTTACAAATGTCCATAAAGCTTCTGAGCTGGTACACAACGAGTAAATGCACTCCATCCAATACCTCTATGAAGATCTTCGTCACGAACCTCTGACTAACCTGTAAACCTGCACCAGAAGGAATGGGATGAGACATAATGTCTCAGTGAGCTCTACCCAACCTACTGTTGGCAACCACAGGGAACCTAGGGTCACCATGCCTACCTTGGCAATTTAGGGGAATTCTAGAATCGCCAAGTCTTTAACCTGCCTATGACTATAAGTCTTTCTGTAACTATAGCTTAGAACTGCCTATAACCCTTGCCATAACGGCCTATGACTATAACTATAATTGCCTAAATCCATAACTGTGATCATGTCTGTATCTATGACTTAGTGATCGAGGGGAAGACCTAGGATCACTTCCTGATAACTGACTATAACTATAACTGTATGTTTCCTGTGACTATAACTGTAACTGTAACTTTAACTATAACTATAAAACATAAAACATGTACACAGTTCGATAGCAGTTTTATGTTAGCTGTTAGCGTTGAACAAACAATTATCTGAGTTCATTTTACGGAGGGCACCCCGGGTGGAGCAACCCCGAGATACGTCTCCCTATAAACCGGTGAAACTCCTATCATATCAGGCTAACACCGGACTCCCTATAAAACGTGTGGACAACCCTCTCGGAGAAGTCCCATCCGGCGAATCCCGGAGTCTGATGAACACGCCACTATAAAACGTGCAAGCACGCCACTATAAAACGTGTAAACACGCCAATATCTTTAATTCTTTAACTTTAACGTATGAACATATAATCTGTTACTATAATCATATAACATTCCTGTAATCTATAACATGTAACCTATAAAAATCTTGGCTTATCGTTCTCATAAGCCACCTATAATTGTTGGAGAATCAACACTATGAACTCAAGTGAAACTATAATTGTTAAACCATTACTATTACTATTACCTTGTATCCTAAAGTGGATAAAACTATGAACTTATTCTTCATCCTATAACTCTTGTTTTCCTATCAAGGAATTCGGCATATCATTGTCATATGCCGTCTTAGGATTGTCTATTCAGTTAACCCTTATACTCATCATGCGTTGCTATTCCCGTGTTCATTTCATTCCGTATACGTTATATGCCCTCGGATATGCCCACAATGGTGTTTTTCTCATAAAATAAGGTTTTCATTGAAAAAGGTTATTAAAAACCTTGCCTAACGCGTAAACAGTGCACAGAACGAAGCAGAACAGCCATGAAATGTCTGTTCAACTTCGCTCTGCGAAGTCTACTTCGCTTTGCGAAGTGTAGGCAGTGAGGCCTCGCCAAACAGTAACTCTGAGTTCGCACTGCGAACTTGTCAGCACAGGAATGGCTCAAAACTTGCTTTTTTCACCATTTTTGACATATTAAGGCATACCCAATCATCATAACAGTATAAGGAATGAATTACAACTATAAATTGATTGATTAAAACAAGTTTGAACAAGGAATTAGCAAGCAATAGGGATTAGGGTAATATTTACCAACTTGAACAATATGAACACAACTCAACAAAACTCACAAGGGGGTTCTAAAACCCCTAGGAGCTCACCTCAAATTCGTGCTTGAACCAGGCTTGCTAAGCTTCATACTCTAACTTGATCTCTTCTCAAAACCCTAGCTTTTGCCCCTTTTTCCTTTCTTTCATCCTTGCTCCTTTTACTTCCAAAATTGGCTCAAGAGTCACAAACTTGCTTACTTGCATGTGGATTGAGTGTTTAAGAATGAAGTTGATGCTTAGGGAGGGATGGAGGAGGATGGCGTGAGGTATAGAGAGAGAAGGAGAGGAAACTTGTGATTTTTAGAGAGAGAAAGAGGATGAGAAAATGAGGGAAAATTATCCTTTTTTCCCTTTTTATAAAAAATCTAAACACGGCAATTACCAAATTGCCCTTCCCAAAATATCTTGAATGCATCGTCTCAAAACTGATAAATACTTGGGTCATAAGCGGGATATTACACTCTACCCCCCTTAAAGAAATTTCGTCCTCGAAATTTAGAATCCACTCATTATCGTCTGTGAATGAACCTATTATACTACCTTCTCTACTAGCCAAAATTTCAATTCATCTTGCTTATCGGAATCCCTTGGATTTTCCAACTCTATAAGTCGAGTATGCTCGACAATCTTTTCTTTAACTATGACGCTCGTGGTGCATTACATAACTCTTACGTAGTGGGATATGAGGTTATCCGAACCAACATATCCATATTATCTGACTATGGTCTCTGTTCGACACTTTCCTTACTAATCCAGTTTAAAATTGTTAAGTCTCGGATTTCCTTTACTGAATTCTATCAGTTCTTCTTTAATTGACAATTCCATATTAACCTGAAGACGTTGAGTCATTCTGTTTTCCCCAATTATTTCAACTTTCCGAGGAATCTATTACATTACTTTTAGTTCAAAGAACTTTTGTCTATAACTTTCGCCTCGCAAAACAACCTTTTACTGTTACACTCGTAACATTCTTTATATAAATTATTCTTACACTAAGAGGCATCTGATATTGAGTAATCTCAAACGAAAGTGAAATCTATTACAACTATCTTCACAATTCAAATATAAGGTGGTGGCTGAACTTATGGTATACGTTCCTTTCTTTCTGTTGTCCTGGTGTAGCTATTATCACAACCATAAGCATTGCTCACATTCCCACTGCGGGAATCCTTTACGCTCGAGAAATCTCACAAGTCGGTTGTGCTCTAATTAATAATCAACAATAACATATAGCCCAAGGTCTTAGGAACCTTCTTCTTTACCAATACCTTCAAACTTATGAAAATCCAGTATAAGTGACGTGTGGCATAAACCGTCTCACATATCATCAGATAATATAATCCATAGCACATAGCTTCCATACATGATCGAGCACGTGTTCACTACTATCGGTACACCGTACGCCGCATCATCATTGTCCAACTAACGGGACATCATACTTAGTCAAAATATACTCGAGACAAAGCCACGCCAACTAAGGTCACTCTTCTTGCTCTTAACTCATGTGTGCACTCTTTGAGTAACTACAATCCCGTATGTAACTATGATTACGTCCCATAGACGTTATAACTTATTTCGTTCAAGAATATCCTCCGTTTTCTAAAAGAAAACTCTATTCTGTTCGCTATTCAAAATAGCACTCTTAAACTCCGAATCATTTAATTCCTGACTTGAATTCACGTAGCCTTTCACTATAAACTATGAGTATTCTTCTGATCGGTGTAACACATTTCCTTCCTTTAACTGTTAACATTAAGTTCAAGAATTTCTGAACTTCTCAACTGAGACTTTCCTGGTAAAACATTACCGACGGCGTACCACGATTACTAACACATGTCTCATGACTATAAATATGTTACACTACTGTCTAAGTAGCATAAACTCTGCCTGATCAGTATACATAATACTAATCATAACCTGTTACAAGCGACATGCTAGCATAACGTAGGTACGATGCGGAAAACTGTATGCCACAACATTTCTTCCTCTTCGGTTAAACTTACTATTCAAAATAACTTTAAGTTACCGAGCTAAACAGCTAGATCACCGTATGAAATGTAGCCTCCTTCTCTATGAACTCATTTTGCTGTAACCACATTCTTTTAAGTTATCAACTGCTTCGATTCTCTTATCCCATGAGTTTCGAGATCTGATACATCCCTCGACTTATCTATTAAAACCTCCTATTGGAACTGATGATAAGTTCAAGTCATCATTACTTACGCATATTCTGTAACTTGAGAATTTATCTCTGAATGCCTTTCCTGTAATTCCTCTAACAAGGACTTCACAAACATCCTTTTCCTCTAAACTTCAACTTTGATTTGTCTGTTAACTCATTATTGGATTACTTCTCCGCTGCGCGACTCTGATTTAAACAATTAACCTTGGGATAAAAGTAATACTCCACTATTACCATATAAAATCTCTTTGGCCAATCCTTTGACCCTATAACTTCGTCATTACCATATATGACCATCTTCCATTAAAATTTCTCTTGTGGTTTAATTCACCTGTTAACCTTATTGATTGCTCGACGCTTGACTTAGCGTTTCCTTTCGAACATAAACAAAATTCTTACTTTCACGAAATACACCGAACCCTGTAGACAATCTTTAACTATAATTACGAGCCCAACAATGCTCCTGTTAAAACAACTCATTCACTAGTTCGAGCTTTACTCTTCATATCTGAATCAAGTTTCCATACTATAATTATCCATAAGGAACTTACATCCATAATCTTTTTCCAAGACACTTAGGTCCACATAATTTCAACATAACTCTTGGTTACTCCTCGGGTTTCTTCAAAAATAATCCGTCTCGGTAAGACTCACCTTTTACCGGCTCTCCTGTAAGCCCAAACACATGTTACGCCTCTTCGAGTACCCGATTAATCAATCTTAAATTTCAGCTCTTATTATTTCCCATTGGATCCTTCCTGTAACTTGTTACTATATTCGCCATTCCAATCTAATCTTGTTATCTGTATAATATTCCATATGTCTACTCGACCGTTGCCCTCTTCATGGGTTCGAACAATTCAAGGTATATATATATCTACCATCTTTAACATCTACCAACATAAGGTGATCCTTGTCGGCTTACCCAAATACTCGTGTAAGGAGCCCATCAAAGGATAACATAGAACTCCTTAACATTAACCATAGCTTTAACTGTAACTTGTACGTCAATGACGATCTTCCTGCTGCTAGAGCCTCTCAGTAATTCTTGGCTAATTCCTGCTTAATCCTCGAAACCGGCCTGCTATAATCTGACAACAAACGATTCAATCTTTAATCCATACCCTTACCGGGGGTTTCCTTTACTTATCACTACGCTCGCATTCTTCATACCAAGCATCTTGGTGTCCCACGAAAAAGAAGGTATCTTGTTCCATCTGTTCACTATTTCGCTTAATCCATAACGAGTCTCTTATCCATCAGATATTTAAATCTCATCCGATCCACGTGCGCAAGTTCTTCCATCCTTACACACTATGTCCTTACTGGAATTCCAGAGCTTCCGATAATTAATTGATCATTCCTTATTCCAAGTCGCTGGGCTTTGTACCGTAATTCTTTACCTCTGTACCCTGAATAAAACTCTATTCCACTTTAACTTTTCAAATTGCGGTTCCCGTTGAGATTTCAAAACATTCCTTAAAGTATTTCCATAGTTCTTTACTGTTCATGTCTCCTCGGAGAAGGCATCGTTCAATGATGCGTCCAACTAGTCAAGGTACTTAACCTTACTCTTTAATACCTCTTATATTCCTGAAATTTTGCCGTTAACTAGCTCAGTTACTTCACTGTTAGAGAGCCATCCTTGACACAAAGCACTTTGCCAAACTCATCTTAGAATCTGACGTTTTAACCTTCACCCTTTGAACACTTCTTTCCTCCTTGGTCACATTCAGTTCTCGGATATTTGTCCTAACTGTCATATACTAGACTGAGTTGATCAGGCTCAACTAGACATGACATTTAGAACAACATCTGGAACCCAATGATTCCACTACTTTTATTGAATCTTAAATGACCCATGGCACGGTCTGAATCGACCTGCTCTGATACCAATTGTAACACCCATACTAACTTTAACTAGTATATTAGTATGTGCGTTAAACTGATACTGGATACATTTAAAAAAAAAAATTCAATAATAATATTACATCACAAAAGAATAAATACATGTTTACTCGTTTGTACAATAATCCAAAACTGTTACAATGCTTTTACAAATGTCCATAAAGCTTCTGAGCTGGTACACAACGAGTAAATGCACTCCATCCAATACCTCTATGAAGATCTTCGTCACGAACCTCTGACTAACCTGTAAACCTGCACCAGAAGGAATGGGATGAGACATAATGTCTCAGTGAGCTCTACCCAACCTACTGTTGGCAACCACAGGGAACCTAGGGTCACCATGCCTACCTTGGCAATTTAGGGGAATTCTAGAATCGCCAAGTCTTTAACCTGCCTATGACTATAAGTCTTTCTGTAACTATAGCTTAGAACTGCCTATAACCCTTGCCATAACGGCCTATGACTATAACTATAATTGCCTAAATCCATAACTGTGATCATGTCTGTATCTATGACTTAGTGATCGAGGGGAAGACCTAGGATCACTTCCTGATAACTGACTATAACTATAACTGTATGTTTCCTGTGACTATAACTGTAACTGTAACTTTAACTATAACTATAAAACATAAAACATGTACACAGTTCGATAGCAGTTTTATGTTAGCTGTTAGCGTTGAACAAACAATTATCTGAGTTCATTTTACGGAGGGCACCCCGGGTGGAGCAACCCCGAGATACGTCTCCCTATAAACCGGTGAAACTCCTATCATATCAGGCTAACACCGGACTCCCTATAAAACGTGTGGACAACCCTCTCGGAGAAGTCCCATCCGGCGAATCCCGGAGTCTGATGAACACGCCACTATAAAACGTGCAAGCACGCCACTATAAAACGTGTAAACACGCCAATATCTTTAATTCTTTAACTTTAACGTATGAACATATAATCTGTTACTATAATCATATAACATTCCTGTAATCTATAACATGTAACCTATAAAAATCTTGGCTTATCGTTCTCATAAGCCACCTATAATTGTTGGAGAATCAACACTATGAACTTAAGTGAAACTATAATTGTTAAACCATTACTATTACTATTACCTTGTATCCTAAAGTGGATAAAACTATGAACTTATTCTTCATCCTATAACTCTTGTTTTCCTATCAAGGAATTCGGCATATCATTGTCATATGCCGTCTTAGGATTGTCTATTCAGTTAACCCTTATACTCATCATGCGTTGCTATTCCCGTGTTCATTTCATTCCGTATACGTTATATGCCCTCGGATATGCCCACAATGGTGTTTTTCTCATAAAATAAGGTTTTCATTGAAAAAGGTTATTAAAAACCTTGCCTAACGCGTAAACAGTGCACAGAACGAAGCAGAACAGCCATGAAATGTCTGTTCAACTTCGCTCTGCGAAGTCTACTTCGCTTTGCGAAGTGTAGGCAGTGAGGCCTCGCCAAACAGTAACTCTGAGTTCGCACTGCGAACTTGTCAGCACAGGAATGGCTCAAAACTTGCTTTTTTCACCATTTTTGACATATTAAGGCATACCCAATCATCATAACAGTATAAGGAATGAATTACAACTATAAATTGATTGATTAAAACAAGTTTGAACAAGGAATTAGCAAGCAATAGGGATTAGGGTAATATTTACCAACTTGAACAATATGAACACAACTCAACAAAACTCACAAGGGGGTTCTAAAACCCCTAGGAGCTCACCTCAAATTCGTGCTTGAACCAGGCTTGCTAAGCTTCATACTCTAACTTGATCTCTTCTCAAAACCCTAGCTTTTGCCCCTTTTTCCTTTCTTTCATCCTTGCTCCTTTTACTTCCAAAATTGGCTCAAGAGTCACAAACTTGCTTACTTGCATGTGGATTGAGTGTTTAAGAATGAAGTTGATGCTTAGGGAGGGATGGAGGAGGATGGCGTGAGGTATAGAGAGAGAAGGAGAGGAAACTTGTGATTTTTAGAGAGAGAAAGAGGATGAGAAAATGAGGGAAAATTATCCTTTTTTCCCTTTTTATAAAAAATCTAAACACGGCAATTACCAAATTGCCCTTCCCAAAATATCTTGAATGCATCGTCTCAAAACTGATAAATACTTGGGTCATAAGCGGGATATTACAAAAAGGGAGGGTATGTATAACAATATGAGAGAGGAAAATAGATTTGTATTTAGGTAAGTAGTGTAAAAGAAAGGAGCAAGAGTTATCCCACTGTATGCAACTCCATTAAGGACAAGAAGGATGGAGGGAGAAAGAAAGTCTGTGTCTTCTCTGCATCATGATCCTTCTAGCCTCAAATAAATCAGTTAAAGCATGTTTTTTTGCTGATGGGTCAGTGAATAAACAAGTTCAAGACCTTAACTTGAAGAGTGGTAGTGTGATTCAAGCATGGATCGACTATGATTCCTCAAGAAGCATTATAGAAGTTAGACTCTCACCAACTTCATCAAAACCAAGTTCACCAATCTTATCATATCAAGTAGATCTAACACCAATTTTCAAAGAAACTATGTATGTTGGATAATTTTTTTTGGCAGCTTTTGAGAAAAAAAAACTCTACTGGTTTATCTGGTTGTAAAGAGAAAGTATTGCAAAACCGATTTCATTCATGAAACAACTAGTAGTTTCTTAAATCATAATCTCATCTAAAAACGCAATTTCATAACCAAAACATCACGATTCAAAACACAAGTATCAATTAAACACTAGCAAGTAAACAAGCAGCGAAACTGAATTCATTCATAAAACATGTAGTTTCTAAAATCATAACCGTTACTATTCGAAACTCAATAATCAATTTAACACTAGCTTCTTAAAAGCATTACTAAATCCATGGTGAAGAACACATGAAAACAAATTGCAATGCTCGAAACCCGAAAAAGTAATCGCAACAAAATTAGCTGAATTCATTCATAAAAAAAAGGGATAGTTTCATCTTAAATCATAATCTCATACCCGTCATAAGCTGAAATTAAATAATTGGGGATAAGTTCAAATTAACACATACCCGTTAATTACTGATTTGTAATCGTTAACACAGAACACAAATTAGATCCCCTTGTCTGAATTCATCCATTGCGACTCCAACTCCGGTATTTCCCGTCGGAAACGCTTCAATAGATGGCAACGAATAATCCAATGGATACATAGGGTGCTGGAGAGTTACTTGGACTAGCCTCTGTGATGCCAAAAGTTACAGTTACAGTTAGAAAAACATAGTAGGATCATCAATAAAAGCAGAATATTAATTAAGATTTTTTAACTAATTGACTTTGAAAAATCATGTAAATCCCATCATCAGTCACAAACACACAGTAGGAAGCATAAAAAATAATTGGCAGCAGAAAGTAATATTAGAAGATGGCTTTGCTAAATCTAAGAGATTATGCATCAGACAATTATCAGTTGTGGTCTCTTGAATTTTAGGTTCTACATTCAAATTTGGTTGCAAGAACAAAAGACATATTCAACTTGTAAGTCAACTTTTATATGGCAGGAAAGCAACATTTTGTAAAATTTATAACAATGGAACTAGGGATTTTAAAGATAATGCATAAGGTACAATGGAACTAGTAATGAAAAAGTGGCGGCCATTATAAAATTTAATAAAAAAATGTTGAACCCTTGAGGATGGTGAAGTAAGAAAGCCAAAGACACATGCAGCCGTGTATGGCTTTAAGGGGAAGGAAAATAAGACCTCGAAAAAATACACAGAAAACAAAATGCTCAATATTTGAGTCAAAACTGGTAAAATCTAGAAATACTTGTCAATTATTGGTACTATAACTGGTAAAATATAGAAAAGATGGTTCAAGTGCAAAATTTATCATGATCTCCAACATAACAATCATTATGAAAACATACCTGCTCAGGGGAATCATGAGATCTATCTTTCAGTCGCTCTAACTCCGGTATTTCCCGTCGGAAACGCTTCAATCTCCGGTGATGGTGGACATGAAAGACGAAGTAGTGGTGGAAATGCTATATGCTTCCTTTGATTTGGAGTATTGAGAAAGACATGAATCTGTAGATCCGTAGATTGATTAGTTTTAGGTTTAAGGTAATGGAAAGAATCTATGAGGTTTCTTGAGTGGAACAATTGGGGATCTGGAACAATTGGGGCAATTGGGGATCTGGAGAGTAGCTTTTGTGCATCCTTAAAATAAACACACAAAGCTGAGAGCGAGAGAGTAAGGTTGGATCTGGAAAATAATTCTGAAAAAATTGTCTCTGTTGTAATGACTTTGTAAATTATTTTAGGAAAGTGGTACTACCGTGTATTCTTGTAATAGGGTGTATGGTATGGGTACCTTAGACACAACCTGCAATACCAGGTCATTTAACTGGTCCAAGTTGGACCAAAACATACACTGGTCCAAACTAAAGGGACCCAACTACTAGAAGTAAAAAATGGGAACAAGAAAAGCCACAAAAATTCCTTTTCAATTGGTATGGGCGGGAGACTGTCCTCTTCCTTGACAGCTTTGTTGGTTTTCAAACACTGTTTTTCTATAGGTTGATGTGCAAAAACGTGTGGCAGGCATGAAAACAGCTTTTGCAGAAAATGACAACTCTTAATGTTGTTGTCTTTAGTGTCTATGTTGTCTCATGTCCTTGTATTATCAAGCAGGTGGCTATACATGTTAAAGATATGGCTATAATAAGAAAATGACAGAATATAATAAGAAAAGCCACAAGAGAACCATTATTTTTTATTATAAAGTGTTGATGTATTTATCCATTGGACTAGAAAGTGTATTTATCCATCAGAAATAAAGTGTAACAACTTATTTGAGGTCCTTTTCATCATAGAATAGGTCAACTTTGTTTTTTTCCTACCATGCTGCATTTATATATTTTTTAGTGTCCTATATCACGTAAATGGATACTGTGGAGCTGCCATGCTAAAAGTTGATGTAGTGTATGCATTCACAAAAATTGTATTTGCCACTTTTTTTTATAAAAAAACAGGTTGGAATTACCAAAGTGGCCACCACATCCTATACTTTGAAAATATGAGTGAGTTGTGTTAAACCATTCACTTTCATCTCAGCATTGGGCTTTGGTTGTCTACCAAAAGTTGACTACAAGAATGGAACCAACAATGGATATGGAAAACCCTGAAGGTGAAAACAATTCCAACTCAACAGAGATGATGTAAGTTTCCTTATCCTAAAATTATTTGGCTCTTCTCTATGCCTCTAGCAAAAGGTCCTTGATTATATTGTATTAATCAGTGGATTATTTTTTGCTGTTTATGGAACTTACAACACAATTGTTGGAGTTTGATGCATATATTGTAGAGATACATTTACTCTTGTTTAAGCTTTTATACAACTCAAATAGTGATTTTATGTATCATAAATAAGTGTCACAGTTAATGAAAGTGACTTAGTTTTATTATTCAGAATGCTTAAGCGAGTTCTGTTCCTATTTACATTTTTTTAGAAGATCATCAGGGCATTTAACTTCAAATTTATATGCATCATATTTACACAAGGAATAAGTCTTTCGAAAAATAAAAATGAAGATGTCACATTCTATGTAATGAAGAAAAAACTGAGGAATCATTGTTTATAGTACTTTATAAGTATTCTCAAATCCATCATTAAGAAAAAGTTTTCATACAGTACATGAGCACATGAGTGTGGGTGATACGTGACAACTGAGTTTTGCGAAACCGTGTTAGATAGAGAAGCTACAGATGACATGTAATCAAAATGTTGGTCCTACTCCTGATGCTTATAATTATTTCAAAATGTTGTTTTATAACTTGTACTAGTAAAGTGCATTTAATGTTGGAATTTCATCCATACCCCATAAAAATTATCAAATTAGCTCATTTATGCGTTTATGCTCATCCCGTGTTCTTCTTTATGGAGTGTAGCAACATTTTAATTGCTAAACCATTAACTAGATAAGCTCAAAATCTGGAATATACAAATTCTTTAGAGTCAAATACATGAAAGTTTCAAATAATTTCAATACTTTCTAACTACTGGTCAACGGTGGACCTCATAGATTGATATTCAGCCTAATAGTCCAAGCAATAAAGACTGGACAAATAATAGAGACAGAAACAAATATATGTCATTTTTCCTTACTTTTCGTGTTATGGACCTTCCCATTCGAAGTCGTCTCTTTTGTGTATGGTTTACTTACAAACTAATCTATAAAATGACTTAGTAGGAATAATGCTATTGCTGAAAAAGGAACTTCAATCAATGACCTTGTTGAACAAGTGAAACAACTTTCTGATGTTGTAAAGATTGCAGTTAAAAACATTGCAGTAAGTATACATATTTATATTTGGTTTTCAAGTTATTTTATTATTCTTTAACATAAAAATTAACAATAATATGTTAAATATTTGTTTTATTAGGATCTTAAGGGTTTTATTGTGTCAACCAACTCTGTGGTTTTTGGTGAATTGCAACTAACTGTGCTTGAGAACCAATGTTCTATCAAAAGTATTCAAGATTCACTTAAGTTGATAGAAGTGGCTATTTGCTCTACTGATTGTGTGTCCAAAGCTAGATCTGAAAATGTCAAAGAAAAGACTTGTGAAGTATCTGATGTTGTTGTTGGGGAGAAGGAGAACACTGTCGAGAGGAATGAAAGCAGTGATCCAAATGGAAAACGAAAGTGTTATGATACAAATGTTGATGGAGACTTAGACAACATGGCTATTTTCGAACACATTGACATTTCAGATGAGGAAGACGACAATATGAACAAAAGATTGTGTCAAATGGATTCTGGTCACAATAAGTTTCAAAACTGTCCAGCACTTCCAGCACCACCACTTCCTGAGGAATGGACAAATACAACAAACTTGAGAAGTCTTGAAGACAAATCCAATGCTATGGCTCTTTCAAACTCAAATGTTAAGAGGTCAACTTCAAGCTTTGGTGCCCTTAATCAGATAACTAAACAACTGTTTCAAAGCCCTTCCCCAAAACAACAAAAGAAGAGGAATAACACATCATCTATTGGGAAAAAAAACAGCTCGTGGAGGTGGAAGCAGCTCGGTTGGAAGAATCAAAATTTATAAGAGTCTACTCCCTAAGGTTAGATGTTTAATTATATTGCATGAGTTTTAGTTTGATTTATACTAAAAATAACTCTTCATATTTATTTATTGATGTGTAGGGAATATCATGGAATTTTCCAGTAACAACTGACATGAAACTTGATCTTCCTGAGTTACAAATAATTGCTTATGTGTATCATCCTGACAAGGACAAACAGTAAGAGCAATTGTGTTTTTTTGTTCTTTGCATTTTTTATGTTAAACCTTGTTCCACTTATTAATAAAGGTTTTTATGTCATTGAAGGAAAAGGTTGGTGCTTACCCAAGGAATAGAGGCATTTAGACATGACTTTGACACACTTTCTCCTGGAAAAAGAGTGAACCAAAAGGTAAATATTTGCTAATGACTATGACACACTGTCAATGTAAAACTGAATTACACTGATAGTGTATGACCTGCATCTTAATACTTCTTAATACTTGTTTATTTATTTGTTATTTGGTTTAACTATGATTGAAGTTATTGAATCATGACCTGCATCTTTCACCGATTCAATCTCAAAACATTAGTCTAGAGGCTAAATGAATCTTCTCTGGAGACAAAGTAAAAGTGTTGTTTGTTATTTCATAAAACCGCATGACATTACATTACATATGAATAGCCAACTATTTCTCATGCCTTACTTGAAAGGTGGGATTTTCATTTTTCTCATAGATGGGTTTGGGTTTGTTGTATTACTGTTCTTTGATGGATCCTTAGGTTAAAAAACAAATGGGAAAAACTAATACTAATATCTATTTATTTTAGAGTTAAAAATGATTTTTTTTTAAAAATCCTAAAAAAAGACAAAAAAAATTTATTTATAGAAAAATAGATTTTTTTTTTCTTAAAAGATCTAAAACAAACACTCCCTAAATATCTCTTTATAAATCGAAGTTGTGGAGGTGAACACAATTTACGTTAAATCAAAAGGTCAAATTGTAGTATGATTTCTTGGAACAATGTTATTGCTGCTAAAAGTGATTTGATACTCCTTTGAACAAGTTGATGCTCAGCTAGAAAGTGTTTGTGTAGTTAAACTAATATTTGTATATGTAATGAATAATGAATCTTTTAGTTAAGGTTTTCTGTTTGCATACTTCATGGCATTATAAGCTTCTTCAGCATTGATGCTAGCAGGGCTAATGCAAGCTGAGAAAGGGGAACCAGTTTGTGATTGAAAAGCATGTATAAAATTTAGTTTTGATTAAGGAAACAATATTGTGAATATATCTATATGTATCTGGCAATAATTCAATGACTATGACAGCTTAATGATTTTTAGATTTGACCTCTTAAGTTATTTTTAGATTTTTAGAGCACTGATAATGATTCTGTTATTCAAGTTATATTTGTTTGGCTATGATAGCTTAAGTTTAGTCTGTTATTGTCCATGCTGGTTTAGCCTCTTTTAATATGTTATTCTCTACTGCTTCTTGTTTGGCTTGTGCAGCCTGATATGTTGTGTCTCTCACTTTCTGCCTCTTTGTTTGAATCATGTGGTTGTTTTTATGTGATTGATTGATGCTTAAGCTATCAGAATTTAGAATGAGATTTCTAGCGTTGTCCTCAATTTCAAACTTTTTTGCTGTTGCTATTGAAGTCTGAAACAATTGATACCATAGTAACAGCATCCAAATGATTGTTAGTTGCAATAGTAACAGAATTGCTCCATTTTTTGTTGTGAGGTTTGAAATTGTCTTTTTTTTTATTTGTGTGAAATCTCTTCTGATTTTGTGGTTGTGTAAACTATTATGTTTCCTGATTTTTATTGTCACAACTCTGGTTATTTAGAAAACAAAATAAATTATTTAGTGCATTAAAAATAATTTTGTCTACAATAATTAAATCTTCCTAGCACTCTTTTAACTCTTTTTTCATTCTCCCTCAATGCATAAATTTTGTCTACAGATAATGACATTGGTTTGTAGAAGGGCAACATGGATTCAACAAAATTACCACAGGGGATCTGTGTGGTATTTACCACCTTCTTTTGCTGATGATGTTCTATTAGGAAGGACAATTGAGCATTTGGTCCACTTGTACTGCACTGATTGGATGCAACCATATCCAAGGCTCAAATACGTATGTTGTAAAATTATTAACGATACATGTTAAATTATCAACGTTACATGTTAAATTTATCCCCTTCTTTTTATTGAACTAACACGTTTTTATAATTTATGAACAGATATATGTTCCGATTAGTACAGCTGAGGATCATTGGTATTTAATGGTGATATCTTTGCAAAGTGGAGTTGTATATCATCTGGATAGCTTCTGTGATTATGAGGATGTTGCACCGAGAAGGGCTACCTTGTCTAATCTTGTTAGTAACTTATTATAATGTTATTAGATATATGTAGTACCCTAATTTTCCCCGCCGCTTCAATATATTTAGTGAATACATTTTCCCCTATAGGTGCATTAAGTTGATGTCTATCATTTTTTTACAGTGCAAAATAATACAAAAAATGGTTGCTTCAAAACTTTATGGTAACACTTTTCTTGGAAGACCTGTTGAGTTTGGTGAGTGGCCGATTGAGGAAGCTAGAGGCATTCCTAATGTTGGCCGCAGGTATATCTTATATACTTGAGCATTTTTTTTTTTTAAAAAAAACTTCATTATATTTGTTATCCAATGAGTATGTAAATTAATGTGGCAAATTTAACTTGTTTAGTGACAATGCTGCTGTTTGGTTGATGGACTGGATAGACATGGACATGACTTTCACCCCAAACATTCACGGAGAGGTATTGATATTTTTCACATTAAACAGACTAACAAATGACAATTTGTAAGTTTACTAAAACAATGGCTAATTATATTTGTTTTTTGGTTTTGCAGCTCCATGATAACATAGTTCGTGTTAAGACTGCCGCATACTTGTTGCTTGGTCTCCACAATGAGCTGAGGGACCATCTCGTGGATCAATCCCAGGCTTTTTGGGATATGATTTTCCCTTAGTGTCCTTTATTTAAGTCATTTTCTCATTTTCGTTGGATCACCTAGACATTGGAATTGTTCCATCTATTTTGGTAAAATCATACCCGTGCATTTATCTATTGTGGACATCTGCAAAATGTGACCGTCTTTTGTTGGTCCTTTTTTTTTGCACGGCAGATGTCCTTTTGTGTATGATTAAATTGGTATGAGATTTGCAATATTTTGTTAGACATCATTTCACTTATTGAGATTCTAAGCAATTGAATGTGTCAACTGTCAAGTGGGTTTGATTTATTTTGGAAAATCATGTGTTGCTGTTATGTTACACTGTCAACTCGCGTTAGTCTTCATTTTGGAACTTTACAACACAAACCCAAATTGCAACACTGTCTTCATTTTAGCTCTTGCTTCCAATCTGCACATAAATAGTTTTTCCCAACCTGCAAAGAATGCCGCACACTTACCCTTTTCTTCCAGTATACTGTTGTACAAATTCAAAGACTTTTCCATCACAGGGAAAAAAAATTACACGAGGTAACTGACATAAATACAAACAACACTTGAGGTAAAATACAAATTACAGTATAAGGACGGGAGGGGAGGTACTGCAATTACAATTAACATTTACAATCACATGAAGCAAATCTTTCAACCTTTATCGCATCCATTTCCAGTTTCAGTTCAACAACTTAGTGGCTAAAACAGAATCTGTCAGGATTTGTCACAGAATGGGGGGAGGGGTGAGTCTTCAGTCACCAACTGTTGCAACCAAACAAATTTATTTATTCACTTGACAGATGCATGACAGGGTAAAAGTTCTAGGCCTATTAAATAATTTCCTAGTGGATGAGTTTATGATTAATTCTGGTTGCCCGTAGAAATAAATTTAGCTATTTAAAAAGAGGGGATGAGAAATAAGTTATAATTAGAAGATAATAATTACGTTGCCAATGTAATCAAAGTGTATTAAGTTTAAGTTTGTCAAAGTGTTCAATGCAAAGTTTTCAAGTTTTCACTTGAATTTCCCTCACCCTACTTTTCTTTACAGGCATACACCATTACTTTTTGCTCAAACTGCCCAGTGAATTTTCCAAGATACTAGTAACGAAGTTGTTTAAGAATAATTACCAAAAGTGTAAAATTTACATTTGGTGGGGAACAAATTGCATCTTTCTACCCAGAGTAAGCAAAAAGTAGGGAAACATTTGTTCCTCCAAAACCAAAAGAGTTTGACATAGCTACTATAATTGGCATCTTCTTTGAGCATCAAATGCCAATCAACATTTGTAAAGTTTCACAACTACCCTTTACCATAGCTATTGCACAAAATTCATTAAAACACTTACATTCAGTGAAGTAATTTTCTCTTAAAATCAATGGCACTATGCCTTAATTTAATGCTTACATCAAATGTACTGATACATTTAAACAGAATCACAAACACACGAACAATGATGGCACTATGCCTTAATTTAATGCTTACAACAATGGTACTACTACAATTAAACTGAATCACAAACACACAACTAATGCTAAAATAAATGTTCCATAACGATATAGTTAAACAGAATCACCAACACATTTGCATCTTCAATACATGTCCTGCAAAATTACAAACACAAACAGTGTGTCAACCATTTTGAACAACTACAAAATAATGCATTATAAATATCTTGTAGGTTTATGAAAAAGAACTAACCATATCAACATTTCCGATATCGCCAAACTCCTCATTCTCATCAATGTATCCATTGTCAATGGCATTAGATTCAGCTTGAGTACCAAATGGATTCTGAGATAGAATAGGACAAGACTTGCGATTATGACCTTCAATCCTACATATACCACAAGTTTGTGTTTTTTTACCATGGTCCTTTTGTTTGGTTTGTGCGGTTGACGGTGTTGCACCACATCCTTTAGTTCTAACCCTATTTGGATTCAGTAGTGTCTCCTCAAAAAAGGCAGTATTAGGTACATAGGATGAATCAATGTCCTTGCATGCATTTTCTAGAACCTTGGTGTGAGCTTCAATTAAATCAAATGTACTGCGCAAAAGTGTAGGCTTCCCACACTTCACAGCTGCTACGGCCATCCTCTTACATCGTTCAACCACATTTGTAAACTGACTTACCATGGTAGGATCATTTGAAACATCCTTTTTAGGTGTATAAACAGTGATTGAATCTTTTGCATTCTTGGTCCATCTCTTTAAAACAAGGCTATCGGGCAAGGTTACGATGTTTAAATACACCAAAACGGCTACTAAGTGTTCACATGCGATGCCGAGGGACTCAAACCTTTCGCATGAGCACTTGAAGGTGAGACTAGTTGGAGAATACGAAACTTGCCATTCTACATGTGCTCTTGGGTATCTTATGACCGTATAAATATAACAAGATACAGTTTTTCTAGAATCAACAACAGTGCATGAACATGCTCTGCGTAGAACTGGTTGGAATAAGAGAAACATCTCCCTTGTATACAGCTCACCAACAACTCTCTCAATTATAGGCAAAGGTGTTTCTAAAACAGGTTGACCATGACTAGAACCAAAATCTGCTTCTAATTCCCTAAATCTCATGTAATTTAAACATCTAAAATATTGTTTCAAGAATTCAAGCAAATTGTTTTGGTAGTTAACATACCTCCCAAATTGTGCGTGAAGGCCTTCACATCGAGAAGTTGTACGGAATCCAGCAAAGAATTTACCACGGATGTGGGCAGTAGCCCACATATGACGCTTATCATACATTTCTTTAACCCATCTGTGGTTTTCCAGTCCAAACTCAATGACCATCATATCCCACTTACGCTTAAACTCCCCAACATCGTAGTCACCTAACATACATTGTCTGAATTTTTGCACAAATTGATTATTGTTGACATTGGTGGAAGCGTTACGTATCAGATGCCATGCACATAATCTGTGGTGACACTTAGGGAAAACTCTTCTAATAGCATTCCTCATTGCCAAGTCACCATCAGTTATGACTGATGTTGGACTTTTCCCACCCATTGCTTCCAATAGTTGTTCAAGCAACCACACGTATGTATGTTATGTTTCATCACAAACAATACCAGCACAAAATACAATACTATGATTATGGTGATTCACTCCAGAAAATACAACCAATGGGCACATATACTTATTCCTCTTGTATGTAGCATCAAAAGCAACTACATCACCAAAAATCTGATAATCTCTTTGTGCAGCACCATCACACCAAAACAAATGTGAAAGTCTTCCTTTATCATCAACCTTATGCCGCCAAAACATTGTTTCATCACTAACGCGCAAGCTTTCAAGATATTCACACGCGGCTTTGGCATCTATAGAAGAAGTTAATCGCTGCCTCTCTTGTTCATTGTACATATCTTGCCTCCGAAAACCAACTCTTTGAAACCCACCAGCTTCACTAGCAAACAAGCCAAAAATATGGTTTGTCTTGATACCAACTTGTCGCATGTTGCTCATTCGCCAAATATCAAAATTTGTCATCTTCCTATGTGCCGGAAGCATTCCCATGAATTGGTCATCCAACATTGAATGATTATGTTCATCGTTAAAAAACTTCATGTACCAACGACCACTATTTCCATCAATATGCACGCGACACTTTGCTTCGCAACCGCACCTCACGCGAGCTCTTGGCACACGCATTCGGCTTGTGGATGGGCCACTTTTCTCTTTAATAATCCCTTGCCTATAACATACAAATGTCTGCTGAATTAGTTCTCCTTTTTTGTTCCTTACAACCTTGCTTTTGCGTCCGGCAAATCCATGGAAACTAGCGTACCAATTGTAAAACAGAAACGCCACACCAACATCAACAAAATGATATTTCCATAAATCATCTATACTCAGCTCTTTGAACTTAATACTTGAAATGTCTTCCAAGCAATTCACGGCAGTTGCCTCCTCAAATCTATTCCCATTTTCTGTTCTACTGCCTTCTGCACTTTCTTCTGCTATTTCAGGATCACAACTCTCTTCATTATACTCATTCTCATCCTCGGACAATAACAAATTTCCGAAATCCTACATAATAAACAATCAATATTGTAATTTTTTTTACTATAACTAATCACAACATACAAGAAATAAAAGTAATGCAATACACACCTGCGGTGAATCAACTGGGTGATTAATTGATTCAGAATCGTCAACCACCATTTCTAGCTCTTTTCAAAAACTACTACTTCAACAATCTCAAAATAAGCCTGCATGTATTACACAAAATCGCACACTTAAACAACTTAAGCAAATTTAATTGGAGCTTTTATTACAATTGTGTGTTCCTAACAAAAATTAACATCAAAATTGAAAGTACACATCAGAACGTGCAAAATTTAGTGATTTTTCTAAATGCACATTTCTGATCTGATGTCGGGTGGAGAAAGTAGTGATAGAAAAAAAAAACGTGATCTCAAATCATGATAATAATAAATAAGAAAGCAATGTATGCATGCATGTTAACCACCCAATTAGTTCATGAACAATTTTAGTCATATCATGCATTCTTACAGCATGTTAGATACTAAATTGATTAGTAGTTAAATATTGATAGTAAGTTGTTAAAATATATGAACGGATTGATAGTAGATGGTTAAATATAAAATCAGCTTAACAATTTAATAGAATCGGCGATCTTTTAAAAATATTTGCAGTCTAAATTGAACAAAAGTGTTAAAATGGATACACCCACGTGAGAAATTAAACAAACAAGCAACAACCACGTTTCAGTTTCCAACCCACAAACTACAAGCTGTAAAGCACACCGCACTCTCTCTGGTTGCTCAATCAATCCTCAATGGTCAATACAGTAATCTTTACACAAACAAATAATATTAATAATAATATATACAAACAACATGCTGCTGCTACCATGTGATTTCCAATTTCAAACCATCCCTCTGCTCTGTCCTATTAACAACATAATAACTTTGAACCAATAACAACAACATCCTCAACCTCAACTTTAACTCTGTCATGACAAGGACAGTGAAGGCCAAGACAACACTACCATTAATAAGTTGCTAGAGGAACCAAATATTTACAACTGAGAGATATGCATAATTGTCGAAATCGGATATATCATCCAAAAGCTAGTAGATAAACTAAATGTTTGCGTTCAACAGCACTATACTTAAACAAAATCTGTCATTCCAACAATATATATCTCAACTACCATTATTATAACCAAAATCTCAGATAAATCAAAATTCAGTTCGCTTGTGATTTCAGTCTACTAAGGGATTAATATTAGTTACTAGTACAAAGATAATGCAAAAATTGAAAGATGGAAATTGAGATCTAGAATTTTTTTAAAAAAAAGGGAGGGTATGTATAACAATATGAGAGAGGAAAATAGATTTGTATTTAGGTAAGTAGTGTAAAAGAAAGGAGCAAGAGTTATCCCACTGTATGCAACTCCATTAAGGACAAGAAGGATGGAGGGAGAAAGAAAGTCTGTGTCTTCTCTGCATCATGATCCTTCTAGCCTCAAATAAATCAGTTAAAGCATGTTTTTTTGCTGATGGGTCAGTGAATAAACAAGTTCAAGACCTTAACTTGAAGAGTGGTTGTAACACCCATACTAAATTATCTAGAATATTTAGCATGTGTATTATTCTGATACTGGGTACATTAAAATTTTCAATAATAATAACAATAATACATACAACTGAATGAGTACAAATTTGCTCGTTATACAATTATCCAAATATCATAACATACACTTTTATATACATATACCATCTGTCAGCCTCCTGAGCGTGTCCTTGACGAGCAACTGCACTCCATCCAGCATCTTCATGAAGATCTTCATCTGAAAGCCACTTGGCTACCTGAAAACCTGCACCAGAAGGATAGGGATGAGACATAATGTCTCAGTGAGCTCCTACCCTACCTACTGTTGGCAACCACAGGGAACCTAGGGTCGCCGTGCCTACCTCGGCAATATTGGGGATACCTATGATCGCCAAGTCTTAACTTTACCCATAGAGGGCTACCTGACTGTCCTGCTAAACTGTGTAGTCATAAACTGGACTACATCCTGCTAAACTAGTGATCAAGGGGAAACCTAGGATCACTGTCTGAATCTGGTATTGAATATCCATGAGTTCTAGACTATAACCTGATAATTGGGTGATCG
Source organism: Medicago ruthenica (assembly GCA_018208015.1). Taxonomy (NCBI): domain Eukaryota; kingdom Viridiplantae; phylum Streptophyta; class Magnoliopsida; order Fabales; family Fabaceae; genus Medicago; species Medicago ruthenica. The sequence goes on from CM031372.1 coordinate 87,542,604, forward strand.
AGGGGAAACCTAGGATCACCGCCTGATAACTGATACCTGATATCTGATACCTGCCTGATAACTATTCTCTGCCTGATAACATAATAATATAATTAACTGATAAATGTCTTTATGTTAGCTGTTAGCGTTGAACAAACAATATTATCTGAGTTCATTTTACGGAATGCCCCCGGGTGGAGTAACCCCGAAGTACATTCCCCTGATAACCGGTGAAAATTCCTATCATATCAGGCTAACACCGGACTCCTCTTGCCTAAGTGTGTGGTTATCCTCGCGGAAGATTCCTGCCCGTTCCAACTGTATCTGGAACCCCCCGTCCTCTCTAACTGGTCGAGAGCACAGGAGACACACTGTAACTCTGTGTGGTTATCCTCACGGAAAGTTCCTGCCCGTTTCAGCAATGCTGAAACCCCCTTTTCTCTCTAACTGGTCGAGAGAACAGAAGACACAAAGCTTGTCCTGATTATTATTAATTATTATTCCTGGTATATGATTATACATTTCCTGATAAAACTGATACGTGTACCCCCCAGTGTCACTCTGACGTGAACACTGAGGCACGTCCTGATAACCTGTAAATATGCCTGAATCGAGGGAATTAAATCCCACTGACTAAGGTATCCTGTAATCTGCCTGGTTAAGGGAATCCTGATAAACTACCCTTAACTTATCTGAAATTAATTCTATTCCTGTTAACCTATTCAAGGTTCTAGACATATCGTTCTCATATGTCACTCTTAGGGCTTACTTAACCATTTAACCTTAATTCATGTATTTCCCAAGCTGTGCATAATCTTTGCTCAAGTAATTTTCTCAACCTTTGGAAGCCTTTGGAATGAACTAAAATGGTGGTTCATGTTTCTAAAATATGTTATAGAAAATCAGTTGCCAAAAAGTCATGCCCGCGCGCACCAGGACCCCCAGAACAGCTCAACTAGGTTGGGCTGTCCAGGGCTGGTCGCTACAGCGCCCTTCTGGTCGCTACAAGCGCCAGTAGACAGAACCTGGTCGCTACAAGCGCCCAGTTCCTCGCTACAAGCGTCACTGGTTGCTACAAGCGCCAGTGTGGTCGCTACAAGCGCGGCTAGGCAGGGAAAAACCCAGTCTGGTCGCTACAAGCGACAGTCCGTCGCTACAGCGACCGTATCAGTAAAAACCTGTGTAAAAACGTGATTTCCACCATTTTTGCCCATTTAATGATACCCATGCTTCCTAAACATGATAAATATGATTTTCCTTCATAAATTAACATTTATAAACACTCATGAGCAAAGATTAAACAAGCAAGGAAATTAGGGTAAACTTGAAAACTTTCTAAAACTTATGAAACTTATCAAAGACACTCTAAATTGGTTCTATAATCTGAAATGAGCTCACCTTAGACTTGGTTTGTTGCTAGCTAATCCTTTAACTTCAACCCTAGCTTATCCTCCACTTGACCCCTTGTTCTATCCCTTGCTTTTCCTTTAATTTTCTTGTTCCAAATTTCTGCAGATTTGCAGTTTCGGACCCCTGACTTCAAACTCGTGCCCAGACTTCAATACTCAGCCAAATTTCACGAAACTGGTACCAAAACGTAGATAATTTTGTTAGCTTTCCATAGCATCAAAAACCACTGAAATTGGAGTTACATGGAGAGAGTTCTGACCATTTCAATAGAGCCCTGTCCCAAATACGGGTTTCTCCAATTCAACTCCAAAACTCTAACCATAACTTCTTCTTCTTCAGGAATCATCATGCAAGATAAAATAGGGGTTTAGGCTCAAACAATAGGCACGAAAATTGAAGTGAGAAAGGGAGATTGGAGTGATTCTTACCTTTTCTTTCTTTAACCTTCTCTTGTTCTAGCTTTGAAATCAAGCTTGCTTGCAATACCTTCTTACAAGAGTTTGGATTAAGAGTTGATGGATGGTTGGAGAGGGAGAGGAGGCGTGAGAGTAGAGAGAAGAGGGAGGGAGGGGGCTGGTTTTTGGAGGAGTGTGGAAGTGTGTAGAACATGAGAGAAAAATGGTAAGACATATCTTACCTCTCTTTTCTTATAATTCCTTCCTTTTAAAATATTTACACATTTGCCATTCCACTTATTTACTAAAATGCCATGCTTGCTTCATAAGTTTCTAACACTAATAATCGATACTTATAAGCGGGATATCACGCTTACCATATAAATAAGCCCATTAACTGACAATTTACCAAATTGTCCTTTGCTCAAACATTTCTGACACATCGTCTCAATATTAATAAATATTCGAATCTTAGGCGGGATATTACAATCCACCCTCCTTAAAGAAATTTCGTCCTCGAAATTTAGAATCCACTATCATACATGAATGAATCTCTCGCACTACTTCCTCTACTTGCTCGAAACTCCAGCTTGTCTTGCTTATCGGAATCCCTTGGATTTCCAACTCTGTACATCGAATATACTCGACAACTTTTCCCTTAACTCAAATGCTCATGGCGAATTTGCATAATTCTTACGTAGTAGGATGTGAGGTTATCTGAACCATCATATCCAACTCGCTTGACTTTGATCCTGGTTCAAATACTTCTTGCAAACCAACTTAAGGTCTCTAAATCTCAAATACTTTACCGGATAATCTTATCCTTCTCAAATATTTTCACTTTTAAGGGGTTCACTGCACTGCATCTAATTCCCATAAATTATTATCTTTAACTTTCGTCTCATACGACGACAACTTACTTATAGACTTATATCACCATTCCATATAGAATCATCCTTACACCGAAAACATCCGATATAATACCCGCACATACAAATGTAAGAAGTATTCTAACTTTGTTTAATATTCCAAGTATAAGCAGGAAGTTTCACCTCTAACACCTGTTCCTTTCTTTCTAACATCCCGATGTGCTTCTTATCGCAATCATAAACATGAACTATCTCGAGTTCTAGCCGTAGCGTAAATATTTCTGCGTCGATAGTCCAGAACTCATAGGAGTCTAGCCCAAGTGATGAGTGGTATAAGTCGTCTTACATTTTATCACATAGTATAATTCGTAGCATATAGTTGCATATATAAGCGAGCACGTGTACACTACTGACGGGTACACAATACATCACCTCATCTTTGTCCGACTAATGGGACATCATTCTTAATCTTAACATATTTGAGGTACTACTTCATCAATTAGGAATCTTTCTTCTTTTACTCATCTTGTAACATCCGGGATTTGCCTTTCAACTGGCTTGCCAGGTTTGCCCCGCCAATGTTACTCGTATTTATCTCTTGAGTATACATCAACTCGTAAATCATTATTACATTCTATCGGCATCGCAAACTTATTTTCTCAATCTAGACGCTGAATTTCAAGATCCTTGTTTTCAAAAGAAAGCCCACTTGAGTACTACCAAAATAGCACACTTTAAATCCTTTAATCAAAACCTGAACTTACGTAGCCTCTTTACTGTAGACTACGAATGACTTTTAATCTGCATAAAAGTTCTTCTTCTTTTACTAGTGAACATTAAGTACATTCATTTCCAAACTCTTCTGCCAAGCTATGGTGATATCAACAATCCTGTTCCGGTAAAAACCTTCATACTCAAACATTCCTGATTGCGTACCACTAGTGCCAAAACACGTCACATAACTGAAAATCTGCTACACTATTATCTGAGTAGTTTAAGTATTGCCTGATAAGTATATATAATACTAACATAACCTGATACATGTGACATGTTGACATAGCGGGGTACAACATGGTTTAAACTCATATGTCACTGCGTTGACGTTTTCTGATCAACGCTTCTATTTCAAAGTATCACCTTGCAAGTACAACCTTTACTGATATTACTTTATGCTTGATCCTGTTGATTAAACATTACTCTTCAAGTCCACCTAAAGTTACCGGGCTAAATTATCTAATTTACCGTATTAGCGGTGACTTTCCTTGCTCTAGACTTATTGTGCTAGGAATATATTCTTCTCATTCTTATCACATAATCCTAAACTATTTCGATTTCCGTTTCTCTTGTATTTCGAGGTTTGAAATATCCCTCGGCTTAACCCTTAAATTTCCTACTAGAACTTATAACAAGTTCGAGTCGTCACTGCTTACTGATATTCCGTGGTTCATCTGACAAGGACTTCGCAAGCATCTTTGTTCTTTAAGCTTCAGCTTAGAATCGTTCATTAACTCATCCTTAATCACCTTTCCGCTGCGCAACTCTGATTTAAACAATTCACTTCGGAGTAGGAATAATACTCCCTGATCAAATCCTCTGACTGACTTGTTCCTTAATGACTTATAGCTATCACAGCAAAATCATCTTACATTCGCTGATTCTTTTATGGCTTAAACCACCTGTTGAACTTACTGATTGGTCGTCATTTGACACTGTGTTTCCTTTTGGACATAAACCATATACTTACCTTCACGATAATACGCCAAAACTTGTAAACGGTTTTCGACAACTGTTACAAGCCTAACAAAGCTCCTATCAACGTCTCATACTCTGATTCTTACTTATTCTCCATGTCCTGATTCCTGTGACCATCTCATGGTCCATCCAACTTGTATTATCGTTTTAACATTATAGAAACCGACCTCAAGGTACACTTGGAATAGTTTAAATTTTAAACTTAAATCACTTGTGGCAACTTCTAAAATGACCTATGGTTTCGGAAGGTTCACGTCTTTCATTCACTGGATCCACTGAGGATCTGAGTCCCATTACTAATCGTTCTATATCTATCCATAAGGATTTCATACCCACAATCTTTCCGGGACAGCTAAGGTCTCTATGGTTTTACCATACTTCTTAAATTACCTTCGAATCCCTCCGGTTAATTGATCTTGAGCTTCAAAACCTCTTCATTATCTTTCAAAACTGGTCTACTATAACCATGAGTCCTCGTACACTCGTCTTCTTCATCCGATAAAGGAACTTCAACTTATTATTCACTACCCTATTCAGAGAGCTCATTACTTACTACTGAGCTTGCGTTTCTCGTATGAAACATCTTGATGGTTCATCATAATAAAATAATCCAATTCTCTTCTCTTGGTATAAAACTTTTCATTGGACTTAGCTTATTTCAAATCTGCCTGCCAACGGAACATATCCTGAAACACGCTTCGATGTGCAACAGGTATCATCCTTTCAACTTACTCATCCATTTCGGGTCCTAGATTGCATACCATCTTCTCTTCTTAAGGAGTGCTCCACTGCCATCCTCATGCCACTTCTCAACAACGGTCCCAATTATGGTTTCATAATTTTCTTACTGTTCATGTCTCATCCTATGAGACATCTCTTAATGAGGCGTCCAACTGTATTGAGGTTCTTCACCTTATCCTTAAATATCTCTGGCTTTCCTGAAACTCTGCCATAGACAAGCTTAGTCACTTTACAGTTCGATGGCCACTATTTGGCGTTGATTACTCCTTCGCCAACTCCGTCAAACAATTCTACCACCTTAGTCTTCGCCCTTCACAACTTCATTCCTCCTTGGTCACATTCAGCTCTCGGACATTTATCCTAACTGTCATATACTAGACTGAGTTGATCAGGCTCAACTAGATGTGACCTTTAGAATAATATCCGGAACCCAATGGTCCCACTACCTTATTGAATATTTAATGACCCAAGGCACGGTCTGAATCGACCTGCTCTGATACCAATTGTAACACCCATACTAAATTATCTAGAATATTTAGCATGTGTATTATTCTGATACTGGGTACATTAAAATTTTCAATAATAATAACAATAATACATACAACTGAATGAGTACAAATTTGCTCGTTATACAATTATCCAAATATCATAACATACACTTTTATATACATATACCATCTGTCAGCCTCCTGAGCGTGTCCTTGACGAGCAACTGCACTCCATCCAGCATCTTCATGAAGATCTTCATCTGAAAGCCACTTGGCTACCTGAAAACCTGCACCAGAAGGATAGGGATGAGACATAATGTCTCAGTGAGCTCCTACCCTACCTACTGTTGGCAACCACAGGGAACCTAGGGTCGCCGTGCCTACCTCGGCAATATTGGGGATACCTATGATCGCCAAGTCTTAACTTTACCCATAGAGGGCTACCTGACTGTCCTGCTAAACTGTGTAGTCATAAACTGGACTACATCCTGCTAAACTAGTGATCAAGGGGAAACCTAGGATCACTGTCTGAATCTGGTATTGAATATCCATGAGTTCTAGACTATAACCTGATAATTGGGTGATCGAGGGGAAACCTAGGATCACCGCCTGATAACTGATACCTGATATCTGATACCTGCCTGATAACTATTCTCTGCCTGATAACATAATAATATAATTAACTGATAAATGTCTTTATGTTAGCTGTTAGCGTTGAACAAACAATATTATCTGAGTTCATTTTACGGAATGCCCCCGGGTGGAGTAACCCCGAAGTACATTCCCCTGATAACCGGTGAAAATTCCTATCATATCAGGCTAACACCGGACTCCTCTTGCCTAAGTGTGTGGTTATCCTCGCGGAAGATTCCTGCCCGTTCCAACTGTATCTGGAACCCCCCGTCCTCTCTAACTGGTCGAGAGCACAGGAGACACACTGTAACTCTGTGTGGTTATCCTCACGGAAAGTTCCTGCCCGTTTCAGCAATGCTGAAACCCCCTTTTCTCTCTAACTGGTCGAGAGAACAGAAGACACAAAGCTTGTCCTGATTATTATTAATTATTATTCCTGGTATATGATTATACATTTCCTGATAAAACTGATACGTGTACCCCCCAGTGTCACTCTGACGTGAACACTGAGGCACGTCCTGATAACCTGTAAATATGCCTGAATCGAGGGAATTAAATCCCACTGACTAAGGTATCCTGTAATCTGCCTGGTTAAGGGAATCCTGATAAACTACCCTTAACTTATCTGAAATTAATTCTATTCCTGTTAACCTATTCAAGGTTCTAGACATATCGTTCTCATATGTCACTCTTAGGGCTTACTTAACCATTTAACCTTAATTCATGTATTTCCCAAGCTGTGCATAATCTTTGCTCAAGTAATTTTCTCAACCTTTGGAAGCCTTTGGAATGAACTAAAATGGTGGTTCATGTTTCTAAAATATGTTATAGAAAATCAGTTGCCAAAAAGTCATGCCCGCGCGCACCAGGACCCCCAGAACAGCTCAACTAGGTTGGGCTGTCCAGGGCTGGTCGCTACAGCGCCCTTCTGGTCGCTACAAGCGCCAGTAGACAGAACCTGGTCGCTACAAGCGCCCAGTTCCTCGCTACAAGCGTCACTGGTTGCTACAAGCGCCAGTGTGGTCGCTACAAGCGCGGCTAGGCAGGGAAAAACCCAGTCTGGTCGCTACAAGCGACAGTCCGTCGCTACAGCGACCGTATCAGTAAAAACCTGTGTAAAAACGTGATTTCCACCATTTTTGCCCATTTAATGATACCCATGCTTCCTAAACATGATAAATATGATTTTCCTTCATAAATTAACATTTATAAACACTCATGAGCAAAGATTAAACAAGCAAGGAAATTAGGGTAAACTTGAAAACTTTCTAAAACTTATGAAACTTATCAAAGACACTCTAAATTGGTTCTATAATCTGAAATGAGCTCACCTTAGACTTGGTTTGTTGCTAGCTAATCCTTTAACTTCAACCCTAGCTTATCCTCCACTTGACCCCTTGTTCTATCCCTTGCTTTTCCTTTAATTTTCTTGTTCCAAATTTCTGCAGATTTGCAGTTTCGGACCCCTGACTTCAAACTCGTGCCCAGACTTCAATACTCAGCCAAATTTCACGAAACTGGTACCAAAACGTAGATAATTTTGTTAGCTTTCCATAGCATCAAAAACCACTGAAATTGGAGTTACATGGAGAGAGTTCTGACCATTTCAATAGAGCCCTGTCCCAAATACGGGTTTCTCCAATTCAACTCCAAAACTCTAACCATAACTTCTTCTTCTTCAGGAATCATCATGCAAGATAAAATAGGGGTTTAGGCTCAAACAATAGGCACGAAAATTGAAGTGAGAAAGGGAGATTGGAGTGATTCTTACCTTTTCTTTCTTTAACCTTCTCTTGTTCTAGCTTTGAAATCAAGCTTGCTTGCAATACCTTCTTACAAGAGTTTGGATTAAGAGTTGATGGATGGTTGGAGAGGGAGAGGAGGCGTGAGAGTAGAGAGAAGAGGGAGGGAGGGGGCTGGTTTTTGGAGGAGTGTGGAAGTGTGTAGAACATGAGAGAAAAATGGTAAGACATATCTTACCTCTCTTTTCTTATAATTCCTTCCTTTTAAAATATTTACACATTTGCCATTCCACTTATTTACTAAAATGCCATGCTTGCTTCATAAGTTTCTAACACTAATAATCGATACTTATAAGCGGGATATCACGCTTACCATATAAATAAGCCCATTAACTGACAATTTACCAAATTGTCCTTTGCTCAAACATTTCTGACACATCGTCTCAATATTAATAAATATTCGAATCTTAGGCGGGATATTACAGTGGTAGTGTGATTCAAGCATGGATCGACTATGATTCCTCAAGAAGCATTATAGAAGTTAGACTCTCACCAACTTCATCAAAACCAAGTTCACCAATCTTATCATATCAAGTAGATCTAACACCAATTTTCAAAGAAACTATGTATGTTGGATAATTTTTTTTGGCAGCTTTTGAGAAAAAAAAAACTCTACTGGTTTATCTGGTTGTAAAGAGAAAGTATTGCAAAACCGATTTCATTCATGAAACAACTAGTAGTTTCTTAAATCATAATCTCATCTAAAAACGCAATTTCATAACCAAAACATCACGATTCAAAACACAAGTATCAATTAAACACTAGCAAGTAAACAAGCAGCGAAACTGAATTCATTCATAAAACATGTAGTTTCTAAAATCATAACCGTCACTATTCGAAACTCAATAATCAATTTAACACTAGCTTCTTAAAAGCATTACTAAATCCATGGTGAAGAACACATGAAAACAAATTGCAATGCTCGAAACCCGAAAAAGTAATCGCAACAAAATTAGCTGAATTCATTCATAAAAAAAAGGGATAGTTTCATCTTAAATCATAATCTCATACCCGTCATAAGCTGAAATTAAATAATTGGGGATAAGTTCAAATTAACACATACCCGTTAATTACTGATTTGTAATCGTTAACACAGAACACAAATTAGATCCCCTTGTCTGAATTCATCCATTGCGACTCCAACTCCGGTATTTCCCGTCGGAAACGCTTCAATAGATGGCAACGAATAATCCAATGGATACATAGGGTGCTGGAGAGTTACTTGGACTAGCCTCTGTGATGCCAAAAGTTACAGTTACAGTTAGAAAAACATAGTAGGATCATCAATAAAAGCAGAATATTAATTAAGATTTTTTAACTAATTGACTTTGAAAAATCATGTAAATCCCATCATCAGTCACAAACACACAGTAGGAAGCATAAAAAATAATTGGCAGCAGAAAGTAATATTAGAAGATGGCTTTGCTAAATCTAAGAGATTATGCATCAGACAATTATCAGTTGTGGTCTCTTGAATTTTAGGTTCTACATTCAAATTTGGTTGCAAGAACAAAAGACATATTCAACTTGTAAGTCAACTTTTATATGGCAGGAAAGCAACATTTTGTAAAATTTATAACAATGGAACTAGGGATTTTAAAGATAATGCATAAGGTACAATGGAACTAGTAATGAAAAAGTGGCGGCCATTATAAAATTTAATAAAAAAATGTTGAACCCTTGAGGATGGTGAAGTAAGAAAGCCAAAGACACATGCAGCCGTGTATGGCTTTAAGGGGAAGGAAAATAAGACCTCGAAAAAATACACAGAAAACAAAATGCTCAATATTTGAGTCAAAACTGGTAAAATCTAGAAATACTTGTCAATTATTGGTACTATAACTGGTAAAATATAGAAAAGATGGTTCAAGTGCAAAATTTATCATGATCTCCAACATAACAATCATTATGAAAACATACCTGCTCAGGGGAATCATGAGATCTATCTTTCAGTCGCTCTAACTCCGGTATTTCCCGTCGGAAACGCTTCAATCTCCGGTGATGGTGGACATGAAAGACGAAGTAGTGGTGGAAATGCTATATGCTTCCTTTGATTTGGAGTATTGAGAAAGACATGAATCTGTAGATCCGTAGATTGATTAGTTTTAGGTTTAAGGTAATGGAAAGAATCTATGAGGTTTCTTGAGTGGAACAATTGGGGATCTGGAACAATTGGGGCAATTGGGGATCTGGAGAGTAGCTTTTGTGCATCCTTAAAATAAACACACGAAGCTGAGAGCGAGAGAGTAAGGTTGGATCTGGAAAATAATTCTGAAAAAATTGTCTCTGTTGTAATGACTTTGTAAATTATTTGAGGAAAGTGGTACTACCGTGTATTCTTGTAATAGGGTGTATGGTATGGGTACCTTAGACACAACCTGCAATACCAGGTCATTTAACTGGTCCAAGTTGGACCAAAACATACACTGGTCCAAACTAAAGGGACCCTCAAGAGTATATTAGAGTCAGATGGAGTTTCTTTAACTCAACAATTTTCTTTAGAGGAAGTCGAATTTGGAACAGTGATAGCTTCAAAAGTCTTGGTTCATATGAGATTAATTTTGTGTTTTTTTTTTAAAAAAAAAGGGAAGATTTTTATGAAGTTCTTTTTTGATTTTCATAACTTTGTACGGTTGTTGCGTGTCTTGAATAATACTTTTACTGCTCAAATTCCTAAGAAGACGAATTTTTAATATTTGGTGGGTTATATACTAACTCACAATTTTTTTTTAGAAAGTCAAACAAGCTGTCTAGGACTGTAATGGCTTCAAAAGTTCTAATCCGAACGAGATTAATTTTGCGTCTTAAAATAATTTTAGGAAGACATTAAAGAGGATTTTTCAAAATTCATTACCGATTTTCATAACTATGGACAGTTGGTGCTTGTCTTGAATAATACTTTTATAGCTCTAATTTATAAGCAGACGAACTCTCAATATTTGATGGATTATATATTGAAATGTGTTATTGGGTGTGGGTATAAGGTTCTCTCAAAATGTTTGGCAAATTGTCTAAAATGTGTTACTGCAAAGGTCGTGTTTGATTCTTAATCGGCTTTTATGAAGGATATACAAATTCTTGATGGTGTCCTAATTGCCAACGAGTTTGTAGATAAAGCTAAGAGAAAAGAAAAGGGCTTAATCATGTTCAAAATAGATTTTGATAAAGCTTATGACCAGTGACGAAACTAGCCAAATTTTTACGAGAGGTCAAATATATTGAAAAAATTAAATAAATATAATTTTATGAATCTTATCTTGACAAATTTGGTTGTTGACAAAACTTTGTGTAGTTACTATAGAGAATGAAATTGGAAAAACAAGAAAAATAAATTTATATTTCAAATGATAATTTTTTGTCTTTCAAATTTCTACTAATATATAATAATTTTCACAAATAAACTTATCTAGGGTAGATGAATCTACATTGGTAGATTAATTAAAGTTTTTTTTATCAATATATTAATTAAACTTAAAACTACACTAATAAAAAAATTAAATAAATTTTAAAAAAAACTGGAGTAGCCAAAACCATCTCAAGACAACACTACCCTCGACCTCTGCTTATGACTCTCTGAATTGGTCTTATCTTGACTCTGTTTTGAAAAGGATGAATTTTCCTTTAAAATGGAGGTCTTGGATGTCACAATGTCTTGTGACAATAACAATCTCAATTTTTATTAAGGCTTAATTAAACTTTTTGTCCTCGCATTTTGACCAGCTCACGAAAATGGTCCTGCCTCTTTTAAATCAAACAAAACCGTCCCTAAACTATCATGTTTTTTGCAGTTTTAATCATACCCCCTATTTTAACTCCCAAAAACGCTGATGTGTCGCATTTTTATATGAGGTGTCCAAACAAGTACTTAGGTGGCAAATCACAAGTGGAAAAACACTTGTACATGTCAGCAAATCATATTTTATTAATTAAAAACACATTTATATAAATTAACAATTAGAAAATAAATCAAAATAAAACTTTGAAATTAAAAATAAATAACACTACTCATATTCTTCTCTTCATCCTTAGCAACAAACACTCTAAACCTGGAAAAATTAACAACATCATTCATATTCATTTCTTCTTCCTTAGCACAAAAAATTAACAACATCACAACTTCCTCCCATCATCAACACTCACCACCACTTATATTCAATCCCTTAACAGTACTTCTTCACCATTTTCTAACCAAATTTTGGAAGCACTCAAATCCTCTTCAATTCCTTCCATCTTTTCCTTCTTCCATCCTCGTTCCTGGGATTGAAGAATTTAAAAAGGCTTCAAACACAAAAAAAAATAGATTAGGGATTGAAGAAATTGAAAAGGCTTAAAAAATTAGAATTTGTTCCTTCATTTCTTTCTCTTGCATCGAAGAAATTGAAAAGGCTTCAAATGTAAATGTTCATTTATGTTTTTGTTTCAGCTAAAGCCACAGGCTCATAATCTATTGAAAGTTCATGGGATTCATCTTCTAAGTTTTATGTTTTTCAGATCTGGTTAATGGTTTGGGTTCATATGTGTCAATGGTTGAAGTTTTTTTTTCATTCATTTCTTCATATTTCAAATCTGGATTTTTTTTTTGAAATAGGGATTTTGTTTTGTTTTTTTATAAACCCATAACTTTGTTGTTGTTGTTTGTTAAACATAGCATTTATATTCTTTTTAGGTTATTGATCTATGGGTTTAAGATAGAAAACCCAACTTATAATACTTCATTTTCTGGCAGGTGAATAATAGAGAACATAGAACCCTTAATTCACGTTTCAGTCTCTGTAACATTGGTTCATGAATCAATAATAAGCTATTGCAATTTTCAGTACTTTTCTTCTTCTTTGTTTCCACTTTAACGTTGCTGACTTGCTGTTGATGAGGAGGAAGATGAAGTTTCTTTAGGTTTTTTTTTTCCTCCAAACCCAGATGAATGGATATCAGGATGATGTTTTTTTGGTGATAAAATTCGGCTTAAATTTATTGAAGTTGAAAATAGCGATGAAGAACAAAAGAAGATAAAGTTGATGGTAATGATGATGAGAACATTTTATGTAAAACATATTCTGGAAATTTATTGCTATTTTTTAATATTGTAATTTAAGTTTTATTTATTTTTTAGTTAAATTGTAATTTTAAATAATTATCTATTCATTTTTCCAATTAAAAAAAAGATGATTTGATGACATGTTAATGTCATTTTCCATGTTGGAAATGCCACATAAGTTCTCTTTTGGCCACATCATTTTAAAACTGTACACATCAGCATTTTTTGAGGCCAAATAAGGGGTAAAGACCAAAAGCGTAAAAAAAATGCAAATAGAAGGACAAGTTTGTTCGATTTTAAAAAATGAGGACCAATTTCGTGAGTTGAGTAAAATAAGGGGACCAAAAGTGTAATTAATTAAGTCTTTTATTAATGGTAGTCTCACAAACAAATTTATCATGGGTCGAGGGTTAAGGCAAATGTATCCTTTATCACCTTTCATGTATTTGATTGCAGTCGAAGAGTTTAATCCATTATTTTATGAGGCTATAAGATTCAGAAAATTCTGTAGTTTTCAAGTGGGTGATGATGATGCATTCAGAGTTACTCATCTTTAGTTTTAAAACATAAATTAGATGGGTTCTTAATTAGTATCACTACAAAAGAAAAGTCTACCTTTTTCGTATAACTTAGGAAAAGTAAGCTTTGCAGGAGAACATTTATGACGTGGTAATAGTCATTTTGATCCTTAAATGTGTAAAGAGTAACCACAATAATCTCACAACGTATCAAAATTCTAAAATAGTTTTTGATTGTGCACTTTGTTAGTCAAAATAGTCCCTAAATGCTGACATTAACTCTTTTCATATAGGAACCGATACGATAGTTATATGAATTGATATGACAATAAGTAAGTATATTGAGGAAATAATGTGACAATATTAACAAAGCATTTTAACACAAGGGGTTATTTTGACTAATAGTACAGAAGTATGAACTATTTTGAAATTTTGATAGACTAAAAAATATTGTTGCCACTGGTTACATATTCCGCGACTAAAATGACCATTATCCCATTTATTATCAAAGGGGCGACAATGAGATAGAAGATTTTTCCTAAAAAAAAAAAAGATAGAAGATTAGAGTGATATCTACGGTTTTAAAACAACCGCCTTAAGAGTAACAAAAAAAACACAAAACGCGTATGTTTCTCTCTATACATAGGGCCTGTTTGGATTAACTTATTTTAGAGTTTATATAAAACAGCTTATGCAAATAAACAAGTTTTTATGTATTATTTATAAGTTTTTAAGATAGTTTATGAAAATACATATTATGAAGATACAATTTTCGTTAGTGAGAGCTTATAAATTAAAATAAAAGCTAATTTATTTACCTAAGTTATTTTTCATAAGCTCAAAATAAACTCAAACCAAACGAGACCATATTCCTATACATAAAATAGATAGATGATTTTGTAGTGACTTTTTCACTTTCAATTATATTCTTAAATAAAATTGCCAATAAGAATGTATATTATTGATGTCATTAAAAAAGATATGATTTATGTTATATTTTTTTTTACTAATTACATTACATTTGTTATATTGTTAGGGTCATTGAAAAATATAAGTATAATTTGTTACAATTTGAAAGTGAAAAATATATTTACCTATAATTTAATCAAAATCAAAATTTCATGAGACCTACTGATTGTAATTTATAATACTACTTCGTCCCAAAATATAAGCAAAAATTGGTCAACAAAAGTTAATGTATTTGGTTCAAAATTTGTACCAAATACATCAACTTATGTTGACTCATTTTTGCTTATATTTTGGGACGGAGAGAGTATTATATAAAAAACACAGTGTTGGATGACTTTTTTCTTTTGTTTTTACCCTTCATGTAAACTATTTCATCCTTTTTATAATATCATATAAATTATTAATTGAAAGCTATGAAGCTTGGATACGTGATACGGGTGCGGGTACGATACGATACGGATACGCGGATATGCAAATTTTTTAAAATTTAGGATATGATACGGCTAAGATATGTTAACAAAAAATTTATACTTAAATTTATATGCATGTAAAATACTTGAAGAAAACAAGTATTGATTACTCTTCATTATTATATTATTATAAAAGTCTCAATTTTTTAAAAATAATACATGTGATCATGATAAAAAAAATGAAAAGTTTTCTTATAAAATTGAATCATATACATTTTCACTTAATTTTCACAACATTGTCTCACTTTTTTTACTTTTCATCTTGTATAAGATACATATCTTTGAAGTATCTTATAAGTATCCTTGTATATCTATGGAGTATCTTATAAGTATCTGATCAAATATTTTTAAAAAAATTAAAATAATTAATTTCGATACTTCGTGGATATGTGTCCACGTGTATCCGTGGAGTATCGGTATCTGATACGTATCCGATACGGATACGTCTCCATTTTGGAGTATCCAGACTTCATAGATTGAAAGACAGTTATATCCCATTGAAATGTGAACAACTTCACTATTACAATACGAACCACATCAAATGCCACAAAAATATCTCATCATATAGATTTTCTTGGAAATGATTTAAAAACATATATATAATAAAGTAGCATAACAAAGTGTTTTTTTAGATAGACATAATGAGAATCATCATTGAAAACTTACTTTCTCAAGTGGATGAGTCACAATCCAAAATTTGATCACTGTGTTTGATCTATAAATTTCGGTATTTTTACTAGTTGAGCTAGAACTTATGAACATATAACAATATGATTTGATTAGAAGTATTATGTAAAAAAGTAAAATTAACACTCACAATATTAATATACATCAAGTAAATTCTTTTATATTTTATTTTCCTATTATTTTCATTATGCATAGAATAGTGATAGGACCGCAAGTGCACGGAAATATCGGTTTTAGTATAAAAGATGTCGAATCCCACAGAGACCAATGTCAAGTACCGTTATCTATTGTCACGTTGTTTATCTAAGGCGATGCTAATTAGTTTGGTTGCAAAATTGAGAAAATAACTTGTTTTTAATTACTTTTAATGATGAGAGACCGGAATATAATTCGCGTCGACCGTGAATACTTGTTAAGTTGTATTTCATTATTGTAACAGGAAAATATTTTCGCGCGTAAAAAGGATTAAATTAAAGGGGTCGCCAGCTTTCGCGTGCACGACACCGAATTTTGACTTTGTAATCTATTCGACCGCTTTCGCGCGTACGCCTTACAACTTCAAAACTCTGTTTGAAAAAAAATGATCAATTTACGTGCGAAAAGTTATTTTTAGTAGAAAAACAAATTTAAAGGTACCGTCGGCTTTCGCGCGCCCGTTACCAGATTTTAAGCTTATAACTGCCAGCTTTCGCATGCACAGTTACGATTTTAAAATCTCTTTTTGGAAATTTGTAATTTCTAAATTAATTAAAGAAAACGCTGTCGCTGAATTTTAAAATTAATTTCTGAATTTTCTACGTCAGATACAATTTCCGCTCTTTCGAGAAGAAACTAGTATCACTTTATTCCAGCTTTCACTGTAAAAATTCATCGTTTAAAATTCAGAATCTTCAGACTTAAAAATAATTCTTGTTAACATTTCTAATAATACAACTTAACAGGGTATCATTGGTACGACGATCATCATACTCCGGACTCTATATAAATCTACCCAGACATAATTAAATTATCCATAAAACTTATCATTGATCCACTCATATTGAAAAGCAATTAAAAAAAAATGTGAAACCTGCAATTTCTGGAAACTTTAACTCAAAAGGATATCCACGTAACTGCTGCTGTTATAGTTGGAGACCTTAAATATAAAGAACACCCGTAGCAATATACTCACGACACTTGAATGAATTGATACGGCACAGTGAAACAATCAGCAAATTGAATGAAATAAAATTAACTAGCCATGCAGCAATTCATAAGGACTCACGGCACCAGCAGCAACAGTAATGATTCAGAATTGGAATTTAAAGCAAGAAGGCGCAGCAATATAAAATTAGGGAATGAAAATTACACTGCAGGAAACTAATTGGGTTTTCGTAGCAGTATTATTTGTATCAAGGGAATGGCAAAAGTAAAAGTAATGATGGAATTTAAATGGAATATATGATATTGGAATCGAAAAGTTGCATATAACGAAAATAAACTAAAGACATGGAACTTGGAATTATTCTGCAGAACTCAATATAACAATAAGGTAGCTAAAGTCTAATCATTGGTGCCTTAAAACTGATTCTTGAAGTTCTTTTTATAGGCAAAAATTCATCAAGTAGTGCTTCTGATAGTGTCCCAAGAGGTGGAGAACATGGAGGAAGTGGAGGTAACTGCTTCTGAAAGTGGAGAGGAATTCTTCAATCTGACTATAGATGTTGACTTCCCATTTGACTTGTGGACTTTTTTTAGCCTTTTTTCCTTTTTTACCGTTTTTTCTTTATTTTTGCTTTCTGCACCCTAGGTTCCTGAAACACATCAAAATACCAGCAGATATCATGCAAAACACAACAAATGACCCTAAAATAAATAAAAAATTAAGTTACTTAGACAGTGTATTTTGCGTGTTATCAAACTCCCCCACACTTGAACCATTGCTTGTCCTCAAGCAAAAGGCAAGGAACATTAGCGACACAATTTAGAAAAGACATAATCAACCAAAAATTCATCGCATTTTATTTTTCGAGGCTTTGTTCTCAGGGTGCACTTATCACAACCTAAGTGTTTTTCATGAATCATATCAACCCAACAACAGTTTCAAGTGAGTGTGTGTGTGTGAAGTCCAGCCCTTTTATTGCTCCTGTGTAAAAAGAGCATTATGAAGAAAATAGGTTTTAACTTTAGAAGTAAACTCATCGACAAAATTTCACTTCCATTTCATATAAACTAGGTGGGAATTTTTTTCTTTGGCCATTTTAGTCTTCGTGGTGTTTATTCGCTTAGCTTATGGGGAACTGCAGAAGCGTTTTTTTTTTTTTTTTTTTGAGGGTAACCATATCATCCCCGGGAAGTTAGTGATGGTGAGTCATACCAACCCAAGTCAATGCCTCATATTTTTGTGCTCTGACCCCTTTTATTTACACCTTATTTTGACCATTTACTTTTATTCCCCACACTAACTTATACTACTTTTTGTTTGAAATTTTGAAGACAAATTTTACCACCTAAAGTTAGACACTACGTTCCTTAAAATACCAATCTACACACTTACTCAAAGACTGCAACTTTGTGAATTTCTCAGAGAGAAGGGTTCACAATGAAACTGATGTGGGTTTAGTAAAACTCAAAAAGCAGAAGGTGTTTTCATGCACATAATCATCATCAAACTCAGCCTTAAATTTGAGAAGCAGAAAATTTGAAATTATGACACAATATTTATTGGTTCAAAAGCGGGAGAATTAAACAACAAAGAAAAAACACACATTTTATTGACTCAAAAATTTAAAATTAGACTATTAAGGTGGGAAATTCCTCCCCCACACTTAAAACTGACATTGACCTCAATGAAATAAAAAAAGAAAAGGAAAAACACTACCTAACAGATCAATCGTCGTTGGGGTCAGCAGGGGGCGTGTACATACGCCTGATCATGAAATGGTGTGTACCTGCAGGAAAGTTAGCATGAAAATATGGGGGAGGGGGTAGATTATGGTGCTGATCAACTAGGATTCATCTTTTTATTCACTTTGCTGACTAAACTAAACTAAAACCCATGGGTTGCCTCCCACGCAGCGCTTCATTTAACGTTGGTAGCTCGACTCCTTAATGCTCACTTTCTCAAGGTTCATTCAAGGTGAAGCAAGCACATTTCTCAACATTCTCTCCGGTAGTGTAATGCTTCAACCTTTGCCCATTTACTACAAACGAGCCAGTGGGTTCACTCCAAACTTCCACTGCGCCAGATGGCGTTACTCTTTTTACCTGAAACGGCCCAGACCAACGGGAGCGAAGCTTTCCAGGGAATAATTTCAACCTGGAGTTAAACAGTAACACAAGCTCCCCCTCTTTAAAATCTCTCCTAATTATGCGCCTATCATGCCATGTTTTCGTCCTTTCTTTATATATCTTGGCATTTTCGTAGGCGTCTAACCTAAGTTCTTCCAGCTCATTCAATTCTAACACCCTTTTTC
Source organism: Medicago ruthenica (assembly GCA_018208015.1). Lineage (NCBI taxonomy): Eukaryota > Viridiplantae > Streptophyta > Magnoliopsida > Fabales > Fabaceae > Medicago > Medicago ruthenica. Next base: position 87,561,807 of record CM031372.1, read on the forward strand.
CTCAAGCAGCCTGATAATCCATGTTAAGGGCTTTAACAGCCCAAAAGGCTTTATGCTCTAGTTCCACCGGAAGGTGACATGACTTCCCATAGACAAGTTTGAACGGTGTGGTCCCGATAGGTGTTTTGTAGGCGGTCCTGTAGGCCCAGAGTGCATCATCAAGCTTGGCAGCCCAATCCTTTCTCGAGGTCGAGACAGTTTTCTCTAGGATTGATTTGATTTCTCTATTAGAGACTTCCACCTGGCCGCTTGTTTGTGGATGATAAGGGGTTGCAACTCTATGCCTCACTCCATACTTCTTTAAAAGATTTTCAAATTGCTTTGAGATGAAGTGAGATCCGCCGTCACTTATGACTAACCTGGGGATTCCAAACCTAGGGAAGATGGTTTTCTTGAACAACTTAATGACTACTCGTGTATCATTTGTAGGAGAGGCAATGGCCTCTATCCATTTTGACACATAATCTACCGCTACGAGTATGAACTTGTTACCCATGGAGGATGGGAAAGGTCCCATAAAGTCTACACCCCACACGTCGAAGATTTCAACCTCTAGGATGCTCTTGAGTGGCATTTCATTTCTTTTGGAAATGTTTCCCGTGCGCTGGCACTGGTCACACTTCGCAACAAACGCATGAGCATCCTTAAAGAGGCTGGGCCAGTATAGCCCAGCTTGGAGAATCTTATAGGCAGTCTTGGTCGTGCTTGCATGCCCACCATAGGGTGAGGTATGACAATGGGTAAGGACGCTTTCCACTTCCTCCTCAGGGATGCATCGACGGAAGATACCGTCGGCGCCTCTTTTAAACAAGAGAGGCTCATCCCAATAGTAATGTTTTAGATCATGAAAGAACTTTTTCTTCCGCTGATAGTTCATGTCAGGAGGCAGGACCCCAGCAGCGAGGTAATTGACGAAGTTAGCATACCAAGGTGCCTGCGTCTGTACATAAGCTATCAGTCTATCATCAGGGAAAGAGTCGTCTAAGGGAAGCTCCTCTCGCTTCACGTCACTCAGCCTAGACAAGTGGTCTGCCACTACATTTTCTGTTCCTTTCTTGTCACGGATCTCCAGATCAAACTCTTGTAGTAGCAATATCCACCGAATCAGTCTAGGCTTTGCGTCTTTCTTGCTAAGCAGATACCTGATGGCTGCATGGTCAGTGTAGACTATAATTTTCGATCCAACTAAGTAGGAACGAAACTTGTCCATAGCATAAACAATGGCCAGAAGCTCTTTCTCAGTAGTTGCATAATTAACTTGAGCATCATCAAGGGTTCTGCTAGCGTAATAGATCGCATGCATCTTTTTGTCTTTTCGCTGTCCTAAGACAGCACCAACTGCATAGTCGCTCGCATCGCACATAATCTCAAAAGGAAGATTCCAGTCTGGAGGCTGCATTATTGGTGCAGAGATCAGCGCTTGCTTTAGCTTTTGGAAGGATTCTAGGCATTGTTCATCAAAGATAAACTCAGCATCCTTCATCAGAAGACATGTCAGTGGTTTAGTGATTTTTGAGAAGTCCTTAATGAACCGCCAGTAGAAACCAGCGTGACCTAAAAAACTTCGGACTTCTTTTACTGTGGTAGGAGGCATCAACCTCTCAATCACCTCAATCTTTGCTCTGTCAACCTCTATTCCTCGTTCAGACACTAGATGTCCGAGGACTATGCCGTCTTTCACCATGAAGTGGCATTTTTCCCAATTTAGTACCAAGTTAACTTTCACACATCGTTCAAGGACTTTCTCCAAATTTGCCAGACAAACCTCAAAGCTTGACCCGCATACTGAAAAGTCATCCATGAAGACTTCCATGATATCCTCAAGGAAATCCCCAAAGATTGCCATCATACATCTCTGAAAGGTGGCGGGCGCATTGCATAGCCCGAAAGGCATTCGCCGATAGGCAAACGTTCCATAAGGGCACGTGAAGGTCGTCTTTTCTTGGTCACTCGGGTGGATAGGGATCTGAAAGAATCCTGAGTAACCATCAAGATAACAGAAGTAGGAATGCTTAGCTAGGCGCTCAAGCATTTGGTCTATGAATGGGAGAGGGAAGTGGTCTTTCCTTGTGGCTTTGTTTAGTTTCCTATAGTCTATACACATGCGCCATCCAGTGGTCGTACGTGTGGCCACAGACTCTCCCTTCTCATTCTTCATCACTGTCATCCCTCCTTTCTTTGGTACCACATGAACTGGACTCACCCACTTGCTATCTGAGATAGGGTATATCACACCTGCATCCAGAAGCTTCAGTACTTCCTTTTTAACAACCTCACTCATGTTCGGGTTCAGCCTTCTTTGATGTTCTCTAGAGGGTTTGTAGTCCTCTTCGAGTAAAATTTTATGCATACAAATTGAAGGGCTAATACCTTTGAGGTCATCGATTGAGTACCCTATTGCTTCCGGGTATTTTCTTAATACAACAAGTAGTTTCTCAGTTTCAGTCTCTCCTAAGTCAGCACTTACAATGACTGGTCGGTTAAATCCTAGGAATTCATACCTAAGCTTCTTGGGTAGCTCTTTCATTTCGACTTTCGGCTTCTCTTGAGTCGGAGCGGGAAGAAGGGCGAGGCATTCATTTTGATGAACTGGATTTACATCCAATTCTTCTTGATGGGGACTTGCCTCGTCTCCCTTAGTTTTAGTGAAGGACACGTCCATTTCCTCAATGGGAGGTGGTCCTGACGCATGCTCCTTAATGCATTCATCAATTATATCAACTAAGCAAGCCGTGTCGTTGATGGAGGGGTTTTTCATGAATTTTGACAAGATGAACTCGATTTTTTCATCCCCGACCTCAAAGGTAAGTTTTCCTTTCTTTACATCTATGATTGCACCAGTCGTAGCTAGGAATGGTCTTCCTAAGAGGATTGGGATAGATGAGTCTTCAGTGATGTCCATCACCACAAAGTCGGTGGGAATGTACAACTGGCCGATTCTCAATGGTACATCCTCCAGTATTCCTACTGGGTACTTGATAGATCGATCGGCAAGTTGTAGGGACATCCTGGTCGATTTTAGCTCTCCTAGGTTGAGTCTCTCGCAGACGGAAAGGGGCATAAGACTCACACTAGCACCCAAATCACAGAGCGCTTTATTGATGACGTAGTTGCCAATAACACAAGGGATTGAAAAACTCCCTGGATCTTTCAATTTGGGTGGCATCTTATTCTGGATGATAGCGCTACACTCTTCAGTGAGTGCAACAATATCATCGTCATCGATTTTCCTCTTATTTGTCAAAATTTCTTTTAGAAATTTGGCGTAAGAGGGCATTTGAGTAATGGCCTCTGTGAAAGGGATATTTACATGGAGCTTCTTCAAGAGCTCAATAAATTTCTTAAATTGTCCCTCACTCTTTGATTTAGCTAGTCTTTGAGGGAAAGGGATCGGAGGTTTGTAAGGGGGTGGAGGTACATATGGTTTCTCTTTTTCTTCCTCCACCACCTCCTTTCTCTTTAGGATTTGCTCACTCTTAGTGGGCACAGACTCCATCTCAGTGCCTTTCTTCTCACCTGGGCTCTCTAACTCTTTTCCACTGCGCAGGGTAACAACGTTCAGCTCCCCTTTAGGGTTTGGTTGAGGTTGTGCAGGGAAGGTTCCCGAAGGCGCAACTGCTCGTTGTTGGGCCACTTGTGCAATTTGCATTTCTAACATTTTGTTATGGGTGGCCAATGTGTCAACTTTAGATGCAAGCTGCTTAATCATCTCATTAGTATGGATGTTTTGGTTCAGGAAGTCTTTGTTTTGCTGAGCCTAAGCCATGACAAAGTTTTCCATCATTAGCTCAAGGTTTGACTTTTTAGGAGCAGTAGGAGCAACAGGGGCTCCTCTTTGGCCTTGAAAACTAGGGGGTGTTGCAGGTGCAAGACTGGGCGCAAAGGTAGGATTGTTATTCTTATATGGGAAATTAGGATTTCTTTGTCCATATGGATTACCATGCGCGTAGTTTGCCTCGTATGTCCCTACTAACAGATGACACTCAGTAGGAGTGTGTCCAGGTGTCCCGCAAACCTCACAGTTAGGTGCTACAACAGCTATAGGGGTAGGTGGAGTGATGGTCAGGTTATCAAGCTTATGGTACAACGCATCCACTCTAGCATTCATGTGGTCAAGGTTACTAACTTCGTACATTCCTGCTTTGGGTTGTGTTTTCTCAATTTGAGTGCGCTCACTCCCCCATTGGTAGTGGTTTTGCGCCATGTTTTCAATAAGAGCATAGGCGTCATTAAATGGTTTGTTCATGAGAGCCCCTCCTGCAGCGGCATCAATGGTCATTCTCGTGTTATAGAGTAGACCATTGTAGAAGGTATGAATTATCAACCACTTTTCTAATCCGTGGTGTGGGCAAGCTCTCATTAATTCCTTATATCTCTCCCATGCTTCGAAAAGCGACTCACCGTCTGTCTGCCTAAAGCAGCTGATTTGGTTCCTGAGTTGTGCCGTTTTGCTCGGCGGGAAGTATCTAGCAAGGCACACTTTCTTGAGTTCATTCCATGTCGTTATGGAATTTGACGGTAGGGATTGTAGCCAAGCTCTGGCTCTATCTCTTAGGGAGAAAGGAAATAGACGCAAACGAATGGCTTCGGGGTCGACGCCATTACATTTAAGCGTATCAGCGAATTGCACGAAAATGGAGAGGTGCAAATTCGGGTCTTCCGTCGGGTTTCCGGAAAACTGGTTCTGCTGCACGATTTGCAGCAGAGAGGGTTTCAACTCGAAGTTGTTAGCCTGAATCGTCGGGTTAACAATACTTGAGTGCGGCTCATCCTGAGATGGGATGGCAAAGTCCTTAAGAGGACGGTTTTCGTTGGCCATTTGGGCGTGTATTCGTTCTATTTGGCGTCTAACACGAAAAAGACGCTCGATTTCGTCGATCGGTTGTTCTAGCTCGTCCTCAGAAGAGCGAGTACTAGGCATACAATCGATAGAAAATTAAAGGAAAAAAAAATTGCCTTAGTCTAGACGGTGTGACAACGGAGTTACGATATTGCCAAAATTGGTCCCCGGCAACGGCGCCAAAAACTTGATAGGACCGCAAGTGCACGGAAATATCGGTTTTAGTATAAAAGATGTCGAATCCCACAGAGACCAATGTCAAGTACCGTTATCTATTGTCACGTTGTTTATCTAAGGCGATGCTAATTAGTTTGGTTGCAAAATTGAGAAAATAACTTGTTTTTAATTACTTTTAATGATGAGAGACCGGAATATAATTCGCGTCGACCGTGAATACTTGTTAAGTTGTATTTCATTATTGTAACAGGAAAATATTTTCGCGCGTAAAAAGGATTAAATTAAAGGGGTCGCCAGCTTTCGCGTGCACGACACCGAATTTTGACTTTGTAATCTATTCGACCGCTTTCGCGCGTACGCCTTACAACTTCAAAACTCTGTTTGAAAAAAAATGATCAATTTACGTGCGAAAAGTTATTTTTAGTAGAAAAACAAATTTAAAGGTACCGTCGGCTTTCGCGCGCCCGTTACCAGATTTTAAGCTTATAACTGCCAGCTTTCGCATGCACAATTACGATTTTAAAATCTCTTTTTGGAAATTTGTAATTTCTAAATTAATTAAAGAAAACGCTGTCGCTGAATTTTAAAATTAATTTCTGAATTTTCTACTTCAGATACAGTTTCCGCTCTTTCGAGAAGAAACTAGTATCACTTTATTCCAGCTTTCACTGTAAAAATTCATCGTTTAAAATTCAGAATCTTCAGACTTAAAAATAATTCTTGTTAACATTTCTAATAATACAACTTAACAGGGTATCATTGGTACGACGATCATCATACTCCGGACTCTATATAAATCTACCCAGACATAATTAAATTATCCATAAAACTTATCATTGATCCACTCATATTGAAAAGCAATTAAAAAAAATGTGAAACCTGCAATTTCTGGAAACTTTAACTCAAAAGGATATCCACGTAACTGCTGCTGTTATAGTTGGAGACCTTAAATATAAAGAACACCCGTAGCAATATACTCACGACACTTGAATGAATTGATACGGCACAGTGAAACAATCAGCAAATTGAATGAAATAAAATTAACTAGCCATGCAGCAATTCATAAGGACTCACGGCACCATCAGCAACAGTAATGATTCAGAATTGGAATTTAAAGCAAGAAGGCGCAGCAATATAAAATTAGGGAATGAAAATTACACTGCAGGAAACTAATTGGGTTTTCGTAGCAGTATTATTTGTATCAAGGGAATGGCAAAAGTAAAAGTAATGATGGAATTTAAATGGAATATATGATATTGGAATCGAAAAGTTGCATATAACGAAAATAAACTAAAGACATGGAACTTGGAATTATTCTGCAGAACTCAATATAACAATATGGTAGCTAAAGTCTAATCATTGGTGCCTTAAAACTGATTCTTGAAGTTCTTTTTATAGGCAAAAATTCATCAAGTAGTGCTTCTGATAGTGTCCCAAGAGGTGGAGAACATGGAGGAAGTGGAGGTAACTGCTTCTGAAAGTGGAGAGGAATTCTTCAATCTGACTATAGATGTTGACTTCCCATTTGACTTGTGGACTTTTTTTAGTCTTTTTTCCTTTTTTACCGTTTTTTCTTTATTTTTGCTTTCTGCACCCTAGGTTCCTGAAACACATCAAAATACCAGCAGATATCATGCAAAACACAACAAATGACCCTAAAATAAATAAAAAATTAAGTTACTTAGACAGTGTATTTTGCGTGTTATCAAATAGAACATAGAAAATAAATGATAAAATTTTGGGTGATTGGGCTTAATAACGTTGTGATTGAAATGGGTCCATCAACCCATGTTCTAGTGTAAGAAGCCCAACCCACAAAATAACAAAACCCTAAACTCTCAAAACGGGTTAACTTATGCGCATTGCTCTCATTTCTTTCGTGCGGCTTCATCCTCTTCCTCACTCTAAAGGTATTCTCCCGTTCTCTGCCAGAAACCCTAATTAGGCTTCTTCTTCTTCTTTACTTTCTCTACTCACAAAACCCTAATTTTTGTTCTTCCTTCTTTCACAGGTATAAGATCCAATTCCTGCAAGACACTGATTGAAGATGAGGTATTTTTTCTCTCCTATTCACATTTTTTTAACTTTTTTCATTGATTACTTATCTTTAGTTTTACATGATTTTTATTGTGTTAATGAAAATTATTCAATAATTTGTTGTTTTCCATTGATGAATGAGCTTGGCTTTATTAATTTATGATTTAGAGTGTGCTAATGAAAATCATTAATTGAAAGTAATAAATGGGGTACTTGAAGATTTAATGTTTTTGATGTGATTGTGCAGTAAGCTTCAGAGTGATGCCGTGAGAGAAGCTATTACAGGAATCATGGCTGATTCCAAGGAGAAAAACCGTAAATTTGTTGAGACTATTGAGCTCCAGATTGGTCTTAAGAACTACGACCCACAAAAGGATAAGCGATTCAGTGGTTCTGTCAAATTGCCTCACATTCCTCGACCCAAGATGAAGATTTGCATGCTTGGAGATGCTCAGCATGTTGAAGAGGTAATGATTTGATGTTGTAACCAAACTGTTTTTTTGGATCCACGTGTAGTTGAAATGGTTAATGCTTAATAGAAGTGAATTTGAGTTTCAAATGTGTGCATTACTATATTACCCTCATTTTGGTGTCTTCCAATTTATTTTGTGCTATTTGAATTGATTTTGGTTGTTTGCTAGTATTGACTTATTTTCTGAGATAAGCTGAAACGATGCCATAATGTTTCTACCTTATGTCATATAGTAACTACAATTCATGAGCGTGATGGTTTTCATTTAGTGTTGATGGTTGTGATCTTACATCATTTACTTAGAATAACTTTTTAACATTTAGAAAAATCTCTATTGGTCCGTGATACGCTGATTAGTGGCACTAAAGCACTGTTGCTTATTGGAATTTTAACAATCTGCTATTTTCTGCATTCCATGAGTGGCAAAATTGATTTAGTAACCACAAATCAACAAATTGATGTCTTTAATTTAGTTTCGTTGGTAGTGATTTTGCATTTTGTGCTGAGGACAATTTTGAATATTTGTTTCCTGCTAAGTTTCTTGTGTTAATGTCTTGCACTCTAATATGCATATTGTAGGCTGAGAAAATAGGATTGGAATCGATGGATGTTGAAGCTTTGAAGAAGCTAAACAAAAACAAGAAACTGGTGAAGAAATTGGCAAAGAAGTACCATGCCTTTTTAGCTTCTGAAGCTGTTATTAAGCAGATTCCCCGTCTTTTGGGTCCTGGTCTCAACAAGGCAGGCACGTGTTTTATTTTTTTGGGTTTTTGAACACTTATGCATTTCAAGAATATTGTGATTTTCTACTGTTTTTATTATTATTATTCTGTTTTGCATTGCTGTCTTTTTCTTTATACATGCCCACATGTTTTGTTTATCTTTCATGTTTGAGTTCTATATGTATAGAGTGTTTTTAGGGCCTGGTTGTATTCAAGTTCACTTTGTGTTCACCCACACCACACCAATTTCTTGCTGGTTGAATATCACAGTCAGATTGCCTAGGAACTTGAGAGTAACAATTGTACCTTGTGTTCAAACATATTGTTACATTACTTATATGAACTGCCAACCCTGCTTCTTTTTCATTTAGTTAGCAGCTTGTTTCAAAGAACCGCCATAACATGTTCCTTTCGAATTTCAGTTATTGCCCAGACTGATTTGGATATTTTGTTTGTCCCTTTACAGGAAAGTTCCCTACACTCGTTTCCCACCAAGAATCTCTTGAGGCTAAGGTTAATGAGACCAAGGCTATGGTCAAGTTCCAGCTTAAGAAAGTGCTGTGCATGGGAGTAGCTGTTGGCAATGTCAGTATGGATGAAAAACAAATCTTCCAAAATGTTCAACTGAGTGTTAACTTCCTCGTGTCCTTATTGAAAAAGAATTGGCAAAATGTAAGTATTCCACTCATACCATGGATTAAAAGTCATTGCTTTGTTACCGTCTATTTTATGTTTTAATGTGATGTATCATTGGATTTGGATGATGAGCAATAATAGGGCTATAACATCCATTTTATTGTGTTAGTAAAATCATTGCTTTGTTTCCGTCTATTTTATGGTTTGACGTGATGCATCATTGGATTTGGATGAAGAGCGATAATATATCTTACCATCCATTTTATTGTGTTATTTAAAGTAATAGTCTTCGACATTATATTACAGGCAATAGGCAAAATCTGTAGTAAATACTGTTTTAGTTTGCATTTTTATGAAGAGTTTGGCCTCAAATAACTTTTTTTGAAGATGTAGCGGTACCTTGTTATCAATTTTCACAATTTATGTTCTTTAGTTGTGCTGTTGAGAATTGTTTTTGCTATTCTTTTTTCTGCTTTAGAATATTTAATTTGGTCGAACCTGTCATCCATCTAATGTAAACTGTTGTTTGTTTCAGGTGAGGTGCTTGTATCTGAAAAGTTCCATGGGCAAATCTTACCGCGTCTTTTAAATGGTTTTTACATTCAGTGTTTTTGAAATTGAGCTTAATATTTTGGTTACTGTATTAGCTGAGACAACAGGTTTCCCTTTTCTAAAGTTTTGTTTGATGAGATTTTGGTGTCAGTATTTTGCGTTCTTGAAGATTATGTCAGAAGTGCTAATTTTATTCCGCTGGTGTTATTTCTTATTCAGCTTTTTGCCCTCGTCTTTCATGCATGTTTTTTATGCAAAGTTGCTCCCGTAGTCTTTGTAGAATAATTTTTTTGCTACGCATTTCATCAGACATCTATATTGTTCAAATGAATTCTGAGGTAATTCATTATAGTCCTAACCCTAAATCCACACAGATTTCACATGCCAAACACGTCCTAATTAATTTTTGTTCTTCAAACTCAACTCAACATGGATTGACTTAATTTTTTTGATTGGTTTCACTGTCTAAAGTCCCATTAGGTTAGGGTGTTTCCAACCCATTGGAACTCCAAAACCAGCTTTGAGCCACTTGTTTTGGGTGGTAGTACCATCACCGCGAATATCGTACCTCTGCATTTCACATTTATGCATTCGTACTAGATGAAATTAAGTGAAGAGTCCTGATTCCCATTTTCAGAATTAGTTGGCATGTGGATTGATATGCTGTAATACTTTCCCAAAACTACAATCCATTCAATCTACGTTTTGTTCTGTTTTTTCTCACCCAACGTACTAGGTATTCATAAAATACTGAGGAAGTGAACAACACTGCATCCAATAAAACCATAAACCAGAAATTCATCAACGCATAATTATTTTCTTTGAATAACCCAATTAATTTGTTTTTGGTTTGTTTATAATTTTTTGGGTTTAATTACATTTTTGGTTCTCGTTTTTTACTATCTCACAAAATTGGTTCTCTCTTTTTAAAATCAAACAAAGTTGTCATTATACTATTATTTTTTTTGCAGTTTTGGTTTTTATCCCATATTTAACCTTGAAAAATGCTGATGTGTCCAGTTTTGTCCAGTTTTTTAATGAGTTGGCAAAAAACGTGCTTATGTGACATTTCTAATATGGAAAATGACATTAACATGTCAACAAATCAACTTTTTTTAATTGGAAAAATGAATAAATAATTATTTAAAATTTCAATTTAACTAAAAAATAAATAAAACTTAAATTACAATATTAAAAAATAGCAATAAATATCCATAATCAGTTTTACAAATGTTCTCCTAATCACCACCATCAACTCTATCGTCAACCTCAATAAACATCATCAACACCATCTTCACACAATCATCATCAACACCATCTTCTTCATTATCACATAAACCTCAACATCATTTTCGCCATCATAAACCTCGTAACTAATGACAATAATAAGAAATACGGGTTTAGCCAAATTTTATTACAAACAACATCATCATCATATCCATTAATCTGGGTGTACAAAAAATACTTAAAAAAAACCTCATCTTCTTCTTCATCAACAACAACAAAATTTTGAGGTTACATAAACATAACTAAACAAAATCCAAAGCCCTATTTCACAAAAAAAAAAATCCAGATCTCAAATAGAAAGTGAGAGAAAAAAAAACTTCAACCATTGCTATATTCCCTCTCTCTCTCGCTCGCTGACTTCTTCATCCTCACATTACTCCACCTTGCTCTTCTCGTCTCAGGCAAGTTTTGTTTCGGATTCGGTTTTGATTTAAGCGGATCTGGAGATGGGGTTTTAGGATTGGGTTTGTTGCTACCCATTTTTCCACAAATCAAAAACAAGAAGAGATACAGAAGTAGTGATTTTAGAGAGTTTCGCAATCAAATCACAAACCCTCAATTACCAAGAGAAGAACAAGAGAAGATGGGGAGGAATTATGTTGTATGGTGTTCGATGGTGATGAAAGGATAACAAGAGAAGAAAATGAGATTTTTCTCAAGTGGAACAAAAGCATAAAGAGACATATGGGGTACTAGATGCGTTTATTATGAGAAGAGAAATGGGTAGGTGAAGAACAATGAACGATGAACATAATTGTTAGGTGTTCTAATTTTGTGATATTTTTAGTTATAGTTTTTTAAACATTTAATTGTTTTTTATATTTATTATTCATTTCAGATTTTTATTTTATTAATATTGTAATTGTTATTTTTGTTTTTTAAAAATTGAATTTGCTGACATGTTAATGTGTTTTCCATTGATGATTTGTCAAGTAAGCACTTTTTTGGTCAATTCATTAAAAAACTGGACAGATAAGCGTTTTTGGAGGTCAAATAAAGGGTAAGGACCAAAACTGCAAAAAAATGGTAGTATAGTGACAACTTTGTTTAGTTTTAAAAAGAAATGACCAATTTTGTGAGATTGTTAAAATACTAGGACAAAAAATGTAATTAAGCCTAATTTTTTGTGTTGGTATGATTACCGGGCCGTTCCGACAAAATCGGAGGCCATGTTCAAATATTAAAATAGGCCCCTGTGGAAAAACAAGATTTTTTAAGTAATGGTAATCATCTATTTAAGTTGTAAATAACATAAATAGTCATTCTTATTAAGTAAAAGTAAGTTTGTATGAGAGGAATTAACTAACTTGTGTTAAACTTCACTAACCACTAATTGTTTTAATATTAAATATTGGGTTCATAATAAAAAGAAACACCAAAAACTTAAAAATAATCATCACTTTGTTTAGTGCAAAATAGATCTTAAGTATATTGGTTGTTGTTGCTTAAAAAAGTGTCTTTGCTATCTAAATAGCGACAAACTAGTACTAATATCGGGAAAAATAGTAGCAGATTAGTACTAGCATGCATGATTAAACTTAAAACAATAGAAAAAAAATACTAATTATTTAACGGATTTGATTTGTGTTGTTAATGGAAATAGATGACTGAAAATTCAAGATATATAGTAGTTTTCTACATTCATAGATAACTCTGAAAGGCATATTAAATTGTAATGGTCTAGTAGTAGTTGTGTATGTAATTGAGACTTTTATATTTGGTTCAAATTCACACAAATGCTCGGGATTGAACCTCAAGACCAAGGACCCAAGTGTATTCTATTTTACCACTAAACTATTACAAGATGTCTATTGATTTTTTTATATTTTATTATATATATACCTAACACTTTTGGGTGTTATATTAGAAAGAAAAAAAATCGAGACTCCTAATATTGCGAGACCCGGCACCGTAGCTCACCTTGCGCTTGCTAAGGGCCGGGCCTGTATGATTATAAGTTATAACAAGCACCATAATAGAAGTATGCATCCAAAATATCAGTACTATAATGCCGCATAGATTATTTTTAATGGGGAGTTAAATATAAACTTTTAAAAAGTTAATGATGTTAATGTTATAAAACATTGGAGTCTTTCTATTAAGTTTCTGTGTTTAGTTGAGCTTTGTAATGATTTGGAGAAGAGATAAGTGTATAGAAGACCTTGAAACAATGTCAAATGACCAAATCATAGGACATGGAAGGAAGTAAATCAAAGGAACTAGCTACCTTATGCGTATGGCGTACAGCAATTTTGCCTATTTTTATGATGATATCTAAATCTATACAAGGGCCACCCAGTTTGTCCAATAACATTTTTTTTGAATAAATTATGGTTTGTGTTGATGAAAAAGGAACTTTATTAGCAGACTAGATGAATAGAAGAAAGACCATTGATTAACTTGTCACAAATAAGATGACCACAAGTGAAACAAACCATCATCAAGACTATTGCTAGCACCATCTACATTTACTTTAAACAAAGTTTATTAACGAAATGGGGGTGGGGAAAGCAGCCCTTAAATAAATGAATGATTAGCGATCATTTGAAAGTAAAGCCCAAGCCCAAGAGCAAAGGGGAGGAGATAGTCTATATCACATTCCTTCATTTCTTTCTATTTCTCTTTCTCGTGACTTCACAGCGCTCTCTGACAATACAAAACGCGTTCTTCATCGTTTCACTAACAGTAAGTTTTTATTTATTTTTTTGTTGAAGTTTTTCCATTACCTTATGATATCGTTGTTATTATATTTTCCCTATAGTTTTTATTAGGGTAACAAATAAACAAAGCACTGGTAGTGCTACTGCTACTAGTAAGTAGTGTCTCATGATTGTGCTCTAAGAATTAATTAAGGGTTCATTTGGATCAATAGCTCAATTACACACTTACTCCAAAAGTTTACGGTAACGACTTATGAATGTCCATAAGCTGTTTTCAGCTTATTTCCATAAGCTTTACAAGATAACTTATCAAAACAACTTATAGTTTATATGAAAACAGTTTGACTTTTTTTTATATAGAAATACTGTATAAATAAGCACTTGCATGATAAGCTCTTCTGATATAAACGCTTAATTAAGTTGTTTATCCAAATAGGATCTTAACAGTTAGCCCCTTTTATCTTTAATGTAGACAGAATTGTGAGTTCACTTCTTTGGTTGGGTCATGTTCAATATGAAAGAGTTTACCATTCTTTGAGATTTCCTTCCCAGAATCCCTCTTTGTTCGACATCAAATTCGGATAGAGACAGATTGGATTGTGAGTTAGTCGACCCTTTTAAGACTCGGTGGGATCATAAGAACTGGGTACACAGAAGCATAAAAAAGTTTGTTCATTTATTCCTATTGCGTGTAGATTGCATGACTTAGCGTATATGAAAGGCATATAAATTGTGCTACATTTTCGAAGTGATTATATCACAAGAGGAATCTTTAAGATACTAACCTTGTTTCTTTTCAACATTCATTATAGTAAACAACAATATTAATGATTTCGCGGTTTTTCCCCCTAATATAATGCGACAAACGGCTCACATGATTTGCGGATATCAATTGTTAATTGCAAGTTCTTACTTAATTTCTTATAATTTATACTTGTGAATTTAATCAATGATGACACTTATTGTACTTTAGTCGACTTCAATCTTTATCCTACCTGCTCTAGCAATCGAGTTATTGTTCTTCGTTATTTGTGTTTAGCAATGTCAAATTTATAGAACATAATCTGAATGCAGCTTGCTTTCTACTGTTGATTTATTTTTATTCATTGAATGTGATATATTTTAACCCCTGCTGTGTTTTGTATAAGATGCCATTTGTAATATCAATTCAATTTCAGGGCAATCATGTCAGCCTTGTCAACTGTGAAGGTTTCCCGCTATTGCACGCTTAAAGCTGCTAACCAAAATCAATTCACTACTGCCGCAACAGTCAAGTGCCCTTCTTCTCTAGGATCTGCGAACAATGTTTCACGATCTTTTGGCCTGAAGTCATCAGCTTCGTCTAGGGTTACTGCGGTAGCTGCTTACAAAATTAAGCTCATTGGTCCGGATGGAAAAGAAAATGAGTTTGAGGCAACTGATGACACTTACCTCTTAGATGCAGCAGAGGATGCCGGAGTTGAACTTCCATATTCATGCCGTGCTGGAGCATGCTCTACCTGTGCTGGGAAGGTTGTTTCTGGTTCTGTTGATCAGTCAGATGGCTCATTTCTCGATGACAATCAATTAAAGGATGGTTATGTCCTAACCTGTGTAGCCTATCCAACTTCAGACTGTGTTATTCATACGCACAAAGAAGGTGACCTCTATTGAAAATTTCTGCCAGAAACCCGTGCCCTTGCTGGAGGAGATTTGGAGTTTTAGTTAGACATTGCAGCCAAACTCGGTTTGTTATGCTTATATGGGATTTTTAAGTTATGTACGATAATGGATTTTTGTTTGTGTCATGAAGCTTTGTTAGTTTGTTATTTAAGATTTAGATAATGTGCGCTGTTGCTTGGAATTTTAACGTTTAAATAGCCTCTTCGATGATTTTCTGTATGCTCTTTTGTTCGTTTATAGATGCTGCTTTTTGAGATATAGGTTAATCTTCAACCAGCAGAACCCTTGCACAGCTATTGAAAGGATTAGCCTGGAAATTAAAGGGAGAGGGAAATCATCATTTTAGTTGAAATTGCTGCAACATGAATGTGAAAAATGAATTAACATCCCTTGAATTTAAGAGTAGCTGTTAGTAGCAGCTACAAGTTGACTTTAGGAAAGGCTGATATACTATTAATATGGGAGTAATTAAGGTTTTATACAAATTATATTTGAGTAACTTTTGAAATGTTTGAGCTCTAACATCATTCATGAAAAGTCTTTAGATTGTAATTTGATAGTTCAATTGACAAACGTAAAAGTATATTTACACATTCATATTTTTTTTTAACATGCAAAAATGGAATATATTAACACTAAAGGAGAATCAACTTTAGCATTAGGCGTGCCAAAAGCGACCTCAAAAGTTTACACCGCAATCAAGTCACAAACAAAGCAAACAAAACTATATTAGCCGATACCCAAACAAACAATTGGGTTCGACAACCAAATATGAAAGCTTAAACTAAAATTAACATGAGTAGCCTTCATCCATAAAAAAGAATGTAACTTAACTTTATCTAACAATTGGTGAATGAAGCTTTCCTTATGCTTAAATAATCTGTTATTTCTCTCATTCCACATAACCCAAGCGCAAGATAGCCAAATAAGTTGCATGAAAGAACGACGCACTCGCAACCCACTTGATGAATGAACAAATTGAACAAAGTGGTCCTGTATGCGATACGGATCAGCTGTAAAGACTCCAATCCACTCCCGAACTAAATTCCAAAGAGAAGCAAAAATAGTGCAGGATAGAAACAAATGTTGTGCTGTCTCTACTCCACCACAACCACTCACACACAACTGAGCGTCATGAGGTATTATGCCACGAGCCACCAGATCATCTTTTGTCGGCAGCCTATTCCGAAGAAGTCTCCAAACAAAAATTGACACCTTCAATGGAACCTGTTTATGCCAAAATAAAATCTGAAACTGCGTCTGTTGTATGAATTTGCTGTATTTACACATTCATATTAAACTAACGACCTTTTGTATTTGAAGCTCAAATCTTCTGAATATGCCGAGGATTTTACATGATTTTATTACACAAGAAAAGTTGAAGATTAATTCTTTCATTCTTTTGGCTTTTTGTCAAAGCGTTTGGCTCAACTCTTTTTGCTTCCAAAACTACTATGAAACTGAAGCTAAAAAAATTTTAACAAAAATAAATTTTAAGCTGTTGGATAACTTTTTTTGGATTAAAAAATTACTTTTAAACTAAACTTGTTTGATAGGATAGCTTCAAGTCAAACCTGTGATTTTATTATAAAATACATAAATGAATGAGCTCAAAAACAATTTATCACCAATTTAAAAAAACAAAACTGCTTTTACAATAGCATTATTTTTATATGATTATAAATAAATGATTCAATTTAAATCTTTAAATTTGCATGTATTTATTTAATTAAACAGACAAGTTCGACCATATTTTGAATAAAACAATTATGTTCACAAATACTAGTTTGCCTCTCTTACCTCCCAATTTACACATTGATAAATAACATTAGAGTCGACAAAGTTTTGTCTTTTAAAAATAACGAGGGGAGGGAAACAATTTTTTGTTTGAGTAGAACTTTACAATACTTGCACACCCTGAAATTTACAATATTTACACAACCACTTGCGCTAGACTCCGGTGCTAGAGGAGGGAACCAAATGAGGGAGGAAGAAGACATGTGGAACTTTACATGTTAGTGGAACTAAAATAGAAAGGAAAAAACATAGAATACAAGTACTTGTCTTGGTAGAAACTTAATGTATGTTTGGATTTTAAAGGTGTATAATTGATTTTGACATGTTTAGCTGATATGGAATATATTTTATTTTGCCTCAAGAATTTATTCTAATTAGAAGCTAGAATTTGGAGCTTTTTATAATTAATTTATTAAATTTAAATTTATTGTTCAACTCATTTTTACATTGATACATTTAAATATAAAATCACTTTAATTTCTACTTTTTTTTAGTCAAAATCAGTTTTATCACCGAAAAACAAACATATTTTTTATGTGTTAGTCTTTCAAAAGCTCGTGTCCCTAGGTTGTTCTAAACATATTTTTTATGCGTTAGTCTTTCAAAAAATTTATGAAAAACAATTCCTGCTGAGAGTTGAACCCCATACCAAGTTCTGGTAGATCATAACCATTACCACTAGATCACTAAAGTTTTTTGTGACTTATAGTTGCTTTCATTTTATTTATCTAGCACAAATGCGAGTTCACTTTAAGTCATTCTCACAACCCTGAATTCCAACATCATTTGAACACGAATTGAACGTCATTCACACACATCATACGATTCAATTTCATTTTCACCGCCGTCGGTGACCCCAATAACAACATCCCGCCACCGTTGCAACTGCCACTTCAACAACACATGCCGCCGTAACTGCCACTGCCGGAAAATCACTTTCTCTCACTGATCCACACACATCACGCCGCCGCCGCAACTGCCACCTCACCAACAACTGACTGCCGTAAATGTCATTGCCGATGACTCGCTTTCTCTCACCGATTCACACCATTTTTCATCGAATTGACAAAAAATTATGACCAATGTTGATATTGATTGTCTGAATTTTGTTAATTTCGAATCCTTGACATTAGGGTTTGAAAATTATTGATTTTGTTATGGGATTGTGTGAATTTTAGCTTTTTCTTCATTATTCTTTTTTTCATACTAAATGTTAAGTAGTGTTGCTCTAACCCTAATGATTAGCCCTACTTTTTAGTTATAAAAATGTATGAAAAAAACTTCGGATGAGGATCGAACCAGGTACCACATGCTTTCAATTCACAACTCTTACCACCAAGGTACTGATGTTTTTTATGACATGTGATTGTTTCAATGTTGTGTATTCAACACAAATCTCGGGTCCTCTTTCTTTCAATCTCACAATTCCTAAATCATTTCTCACTCAATTTCATCTCTCTCACCATCTTGCAATTGAACCTAATAACCATAACACCACCCTTTTTGACGGACCTAATTAATTTTTATGAAAAAAAAAATATGCAAGGAATTGAATCAGATAACACATGAAAATGTCATTTTTTAAAAGTCACTAACGCCATTGCAATTCCTTTTTTGATAGTAGTTCTTTTTCATTATTAGCGGTTCCTTTTTATTATTATTATTTTTTATTTCAATTACCACGTAACGTTCCTTTTTATTTTTTTTTCTTTCGGTTACTAAATAACAATTCCTTTTCCTTATTTTTTTCTTTCGATTAACAACTTTTGCGGTTAGGATCAATTTCTTGGTGCTAGCTTTTGTATATATTTTTTCTTTTGATTTGTCATTTTTATTGCAGTCCATATTTTATTTTTGTTACTTTTTGAGATAGTTTGATAACATAATACTGAATATAACTATAAAAGTAATAATATAGTCATTTGATAGTTATATATGAAGCTATACGATCAATTTCTTGGTGCTAGCTTTTGTATATATTTTTTCTTTTGATTTGTCATTTTTATTGCAGTCCATCTTTTATTTTTGTTACTTTTTGAGATAGTTTGATAACATAATACTGAATATAACTATAAAAGTAATAATATAGTCATTTGATAGTTATATATGAAGCTATACAAAACCCGTGCATCGCACGGGTTAGAGTCTAGTTTTTTTAAAGGTTTTCTAAAAATCTACTTGGTTCAGCTTTTCCTTAAAATGAGAAGAGAACGTAAAATTAAGTTTGGTCAAAACATTTGCTAAAAAAAAAAAAGTTTGGTCAAAACATACATTAATACAGAGAAAATTTCAATCCATATATGACATCTATGCCAAAAACATACGTTTCATTAGTCCATCCTAAACACAAGTGGACCAAAACGCATAGATAGTGTTTCATCAAATATATACCACAATAGGCAATAAAGCATGCCTTCATTCAATGTCTGCGTATTTAAATAATGATCCAAAAAACAGGTTCATATAGCCCAATCCTATCTTTATAGGAAGACTATTACATTATGGTGAGGAACTTTCACACCTTCAATATCACTTATGATATGTACATATTTATGGTGTAAACCGAATGTTTTCTACACACAAATAAGGACAAAGACTAATTCCTCGAGTCGCACAGGACCATATAGTTGTCATTATGTACATATTTATAAATTAAATAGTAAATTTTTGAGTTGTGAGATACGAGTGGAAAAAAAACCAAGTTCAGAGGTTGGAATAAGTTTTAAAGAGTGACCTAACCACCTTATAAGTCGGTTAATGATGAGTTAAGTTTAATATAAAAGCTTGAAATGATATTAAAGCTTATCAAACGAGCCACTACCATATAAGTTAAGATAAGTTGCTTCCTAAATAATCATTATTATTTTGAAATAAATAAATTATTGTATCTAATCTCCAACCCTTAGCCAGAAAAGGAAAAATTAAACATGTTTACGTAATACTACTTGGTTAGAGTACACAAATTGTGATTTGCTAGTTGCTACATATTTATTACGTTACCAAATTGAAATTGACGTTTTCCATTTGGACAATTTGCATGTAGCAGGCGGTGGCCGTACATAATTGTCCGCGTTTCCACATATTGCCAAGCCTTTGAGCCAAAATAGTTATTACTTGTTTGGTCAAATGCACTAATAGAGTTTCATTGCGTCTAAAGGATACATCACCCCTTTCCATTCTTCTATCTCTCAAATACTATAAATCACATACTCAAACACGGACATCAAACACGACACTAATACCGATATATCAACACCGATAATAATTTACAAAAATGACATAATTTAATATAATAATATGCGTCTGTGTCAGATACAATATGCATCCAATACTGAAACACACCTAATTTGAGGAGTATATGTGTTTTATAGCTCAAACAAATACATCTTACCAAACAATGTCTTATCTTTCGGTTTATCATCATTGTCCTTTGCCAAATAACAAGTGTGTATGGTGAAGTGGGTTTCTGCGAGTTGCTTTCGAACGTTTTGTAAGCAGGCACGCCTAGCTGACGTTGCAAACTGTCTTTACATTGCACAAATAATATTGTATGTATTCCTCAGACTTCATATATTTAACAGAATAATTACCTATACAAAATTACAGCATATTTACAAGATAAAAATTATGTATCTGAGATGGAAAAAAAATACCAAAATTGTTAATTTGGAAAAATGTGTAATTGGTCCAGTAATCCTCGTTCAACTGATAAAAAAATCAAAATTATTAATTGGTCCAACTTTTCTACTTATTTGTGTGAGTTTTCAATGATTATTGTTCTTTCCTTTATCTACCAAGAGCAACACTTACATGGGCACAAGCTAAATAAAAATGATTTAAGCACACACATATTAATGTATATATATTGTTGATTTATTTAAAAAATATACTTTGTTTAATTCTTTTTTCTTTTACTTTTATTCACTTATGTGTGTGCGCGCCTAATACCTTTATATTTATGTTTGTGACCAAGTAAGAATTGACCATATACCAATAGAACAAAGTATGTTTCGTACCTTCATATGGTTGTTTAGGCTTTCATCTTTATATAGATTAACTCTAATGTGTCAACTACTCTCTGTTTCATAGTGAGTGTCACTTTAGCAAAAAAAATTGTTTCAAAATGAACGCCACTTTACATTTTCAATGCAACCTTAATTTCTTTTTCCAACTTTGCCCTCAATAAATATTCCAATCTCTCTCTCTCTCTCTCTCTCTCTCTCTCTCTCTCTCTCTCTCTCTCTCTCTCTCTCTCTCTCTCTCTCTCTCTCACACACACACACACACACACTTGTTTTATATTGGTATGAGTTGTAGTTAGATGTTTTATTTGAAGAGTGTCAGTGAGGAGTTAGGAAAAAAATTTGGAAACACAAAGTTGACCATCAAAAAATTAATTTACATGCCTTAAAAATTCGAAATAATTATCTACACATTTCAAGTGACTTGAAAGTATGATAATAACACGTACTGGAATGGAGAAGAGGGCGGGTCACAAGATAATTTTATTTAAAAGTTAAAGATATTTTGATAATTAATTTCCTCTATAAAAAAAAAAAATTGCCTGAGTGTGGATGTACTGGGGGCCATGAGGTGTTTGAGACAAGAGTCTATGTGTTGTAACAATTTTCATGTAGTGTTAATCTCCGGTTGTCATGAAAAAAACTTTCATCTTTTTTTTTCTTTGATTTTGGAATTTTCATGTTATAGTCTTGTGTTCTAGTTGTGTTCCTTATTTTTGCTGTCATTTTTCCCAACAACTAGTATCAAAGTTTTGGTTCAATCCAAGAATATGAGTTCTTAGTATGCTATGCGGTTGCAACATTATTTGACCTTCCACGTCAAAAAATGAAGGGTGGCGCTGTGAAAGCTCTGGCTAGGAAAGACTTGATATTTAAGAATCTCTATTGTGACTCCACCTCTCTGGTGCACAAGTTACACTACTGATACAACTGCAATCTTAAATTTTGATTAGATTTTGCCCCAAGAAAATTTGATAGAAGAATCAATTTTGCCTTGTGAAAAATTTGAGTCAAGGATGTGTTGATACATTGAGGACTAGAAAAGATGTTGATCATCACACAAGCATTGGTTGACACTGATGCAAGGCATGCTGTGAAATTATGTCGATGGTTTAAGAACTTCCTGGCAACATGGAGCTAATTTGCACCATAAATTTTCAACTTGATTTTCGGCTTGTGGGATTTTTGAGTGGTTTAACTTCAAGAGGAGTATACTCTCTATGATAAAATATGATAGTTCAAAAGTTCTTTTGAACTATGATTTCATTTAAAAGCAATGTGAATTTTTTGGAGTAGTTAAACTTCAAATGAAGCATACTCGTGATTGGTAGAGTACAATAGTTTTTTTTTTTGGGACTATTGTTAGATATCTTCTTTGTACAAAGTGTGGTTGTACCGATGTCGTAACGTACTTGAGAGAAGAGTTTATATATTCATTGTATCAATTTGTACATAATATCAATCTAACCATCATGATATTTCTTCGGTTTTGAGTTTTCGGCTGAAAACTCATGGTGCAACTTTATGACTGGAAATAATTTATGGATCGTAGATCTTACCATTTATGTCTTAGAGCCCTACAGACAGGGCTTGAACCCTTAGAGTAAGGCTGAGCGCCCTCCAGAAGGGTACAAAGCCCACCTGACAGTTATATATAACTTTAGGGAACTCTCCTAAAGGACACCCTGATAAGTGCCAGAAACTAGTATCAAAGCATATTTATTTTAGGCACTTTTCTTACTTGATTTACAAGTTATCTAGGTAAAAGCTCTGAAAGAAAGGATAAATATCATTTCATGCTTTTTAGACCTAATCCCAACTATTTTTGTAGGTATATGCCATCTCCTTGGACTTAAAGGTCAAGAATGAAAGAAAATCAAATCAAAGACTTCACAGAGCGAAGTCTAGGCGATGTCCAGGCGAAATCAGAGTCTGAGCTTCAGACTCTGAAGCTTCACAGAGCGAAGTAGGGCGGTTTGGACTGTTCAAGGCTGAGGTGGCAGAAACCCAGTGGTAAAGAAAGGTGACTTTGCAAAGCAAAGTATGACTTCGCAGAGCGAAGTCTAAAATATCAGAATACCTATAAATAGGTTTAGAAGCAGAAACGAAAGAAGGAGGTAATATTTTTAGGTTATAGTTTTAGACAGAAAATAGGATTAAAAGAGGTGATATTCATGGAGCAAGAGTGATTGAAGTGTGGATTAACTAAGACTCTTTGGGAAATCAAGAACTTGGCTTTGGATCTTCATCTTCCTTCCACTTTTGTATAGTTGTCATGACAATGATCAACTAACCTTCCCTTGTTGGGATTGGAGGTACTCAATATAGCTTAGTTGTAATCTTTGATTTTGCAAATATATGATTCTAGTAATTTATGTGATAATTGAAGTTATTCTTGCTTTTCATTCTTATGCTTGATTTAATTGCTATTGACAAATACTTTTGAATCTAGGTTTAGAATAATCTTCTATCAAAATAAGAAATTCTAGACATGGAATTGGGTTTTGATAATCGCATAAAGTATCGGAACGTAAAGCTTTCGAATCGTTTGATAGATTGGGAAATCGTCGATTAAACGATACGATCGATCTCACGATGTCATTTGGACACGAATGACTTTGTTGAGTGATACGTGATAATTTCGCTAAAAAAAGCTAGAATTCATATGCATGATCATTAGAATACTTTCGATGCTAGATTGACGAACTTCGATCCCAGCGCTTTTACGTCCTATTACTCGCCGTTTTATTATCGCTTTAAATTTCAATAGTTTATAGCAAACAAACTTATAAAACCCTTACTCAAAATGATAACGATTGTTGAAAAGCTTGAGATAGCGCATTAGTCCCTGTGGAGACGATAATATAAAAATACTTACTTTTGTTACTCAACTAACACACCCTCTGGGGGGCGCTCTCAGCAGCCTGTAAGGGCGCCCTAGCCATGGTTTTGACCCTTTATGATTTGGGCCCAAAACCATGACCGAGTAGGCCCAAATTGGGGCTATAAATAGTAACCTTGAGATCATTCCCAAGGCATGACCAAAACAGACCCTAAAAACCCTACTTTTTCTAGAATGTACTCACAACCAGTACAATTTATGATTCATTTTCAATGAATTCATAATTTATCAGTAATTATGTAATCTATAAAATTAATAATTTTCTGTTAAAAAATTAATAATGTTAAAAAAGCAATATATAATTAACTTTTAGCAGATTTACATAAATTGTATGTGGTTGACATAAATCATATAAAATAATAATCCACCTTACAAATGCACCCCCATAAAATAATGTTGGGTTGTTGATAGTGAAACAAAACAAGAGAATAAAGTTTGAAAGTTTTTCTCTTAATGATTGTTCACAGAAACTTTTCTATCATTTTCCCAATATAAATGTGCATATAATTGGAAGATTGAATATTTTTTATGTTGCATTTGAGAATGACGCCACTTAAACTGGAAAGTGGAGAAAGGGGTTGCTTTTTCCAGAAGGCATGACTCAATTGAGTGTTAATGATCATATTTTTAGATTGATTCTCATGAAACATTTATAATTAACCAAAGGTATCGAATCCTAATAGCAAATCATGTTCCTTTCTTTTGAAGACTTAGTTTTCTAAAAGAAACAAAAAATATTCGGCCCCTAATTGCGTCAGAATATGGATTAATAACTCTCATCTGTGGAGCACTAATGCCTGAGTCACCCACCAACTTACATGTAATAATGCTAAAAAAATATATTTATCCGTAACACAATAATCAATCAATTTGACTGTTTTATATGTAGATTAAAAGAATACTATAAAATAGTATAAGGTTTTGATCCTGCAGTTTATATGTGAGTTTCATTTCATGTAGTGTTTACTATTTCATCAATGAAAGATAACTAAGGAAATATTAGTGAATTTACCGATACTATAAATGAAAGATATTGAATTAACAATAGTATATATTCTCTTCGGTCTCAATTATAATAAAAATAAATATTTTTTAGATTTATTGAATAACTAATATGTGTTTATAATATAGAATAATTGTTTGGAACCACAATGATCTCCTCACCAAACACACTTTTATTAGAAGCTTTAATTTTTAGCTTCACTAGATTCATGTTGAATTTACATTGGGACTAATATGTAACTAAAAGTCAATCCAAACTTATGCTAAATATATAAGTTATTCAATAAACCTAAAAAGTTAAATGTTGATTAAAATTTAGACCGAAGGGTTAATTAGACATATTTAACCAAATAGTGATTCTTCATAATATTCAAGTCTGGATTGCAATAAACAATTAAAGAAAATACGTCTTCTAAAAGCCTCATGATTGGATATTTTGAGATCCTCATTCAACACTTCCAATTTTTCCTTAAGAAAAAAAGCTACACACCCCGTAGTAGTAGAAGGTGCCCAACCCTGGTTTATCTCCTCCGAAAGACCCTTATGGTTGAGCCAAAACTTATTAAACTTGAAAGGCTTCGAACCCATAATTGCGAGGAATATCTTATCACCAAAGGATAGTAATCGGGAACATCTCGAGGGAGAGATCACTAAATGGAAACCCTTCATCTCTCACCAACCACAAGACACCAAGGTACGCTATACAAACCATGTCACTCCCATTCGACTTATACTATATGAATCTTCGCCATATGATGGGCAAATCAGAAAGACTCACATGTTAAAAAAAATATCCCAAACTCAAGAATCTCCCTCATTCACCCCTCTTGTTGATACCTGAAATGCCTCTCCTCTCACTCTCATAAAGCACCTAATTAAAGTCGCCCAACACAAACCACACCCTCCCTCAAGGGAACCATTCGACCTAATTAGCTGACTCCATGTCACTTTTTCTCCTCCGGGGAGATATTCGAGTAAACATTAACCACAAAGAACCTAGTCCTGAGAGCCCCTTACACTCGAGGAACACACCCAACACGCCCACCCCAGAGAAAAAGAACAGAGAGAACCTTTTTGATTTGCACCATATAAAAAAGAATCGAACCACCATTTCATATTGTCGAGGTAAACGTCTAATAACAAAACAAGTCACCACAAAGAAAAAACAAAGAGAATCAGACACAACCTTTAACTTCTTTTTTGTATGGCCACAAAATCAATCAAGATGAATGTAAGAAATAAAATCTCGCATATTCTTATTCTTAATCCTCACCTCCCCCCAAACCTCTATTATTGATAGACTCAATAATCATAGATTAGCCTATGACGACTCCATACCATCTTTCTCTAAGAAATCCTTCGCCTCTAATTCTACCAACCTTGACAACTTTAAACTATCTTCCCTCCCAAAATTTTACTCAATATGTTTGACTTTTCTTGAAAGTTTCCTCGTATTAACAAGATTATGTGATTCACCAAAACCACCGAAAGAAGATAGGAGTAGGAACTTGGTCCCCATCCTTGAGAAATCATTCAACAGATAAAAGTGGACTGGACAAACTTGGAGCTTCATGAGGCATAATTGGCCAAGAAGGAGAAAAATTCCTAATTTCCCTCACATATGAAGGAGAAATTGAGCCCCCCCACCAAGAATAGCTCTAACAAAGTTACCGATAATAAAGGCATCTTCCAAAAAGAATTGCCACACGTTCTTATATAACCCTTCCTATGCATCACATCACTTTAGAAGAGATCAATCCTCATAGGGTATGATAAAGTTGGTGATGATATTGATGATGAAGCTGAGCGATTAGCTTTTTCGGCCCCATTATACACAGCCAAATGCGAATAATCTTTATTGACCAAAATAGGGACAAAATCATGATTTGAAACCAAAACCTCATTCGATGAAAGACTTACATTAAATGGTCTTTGAGGAGTGCCAAAACGATAAAGTAACCTGAGGCTACTAGACGGACTAGATCAAGTAGAGACACCATGATGTGTTCATATTGGCATGTGTATAAGGGATGATGAATGTTGTTTTGTACTTGATAAAATGATGGTATTATCTTCCATGATGTTTCTCAATAGGTTGCTGAGTTCCTTTACTTGTCCTATCGTGTGTCTTTTTAAAGTTGTTCAAAACGTTCTACATTATCTAAAAGGTTCACCTAGAAAAATCCTAATTAGAGGAAGCTTTCCTCTTGAATTACATGATTACAATGATGCATACTTGATTGGTTCTCTAAATT
Source organism: Medicago ruthenica (assembly GCA_018208015.1). Lineage (NCBI taxonomy): Eukaryota > Viridiplantae > Streptophyta > Magnoliopsida > Fabales > Fabaceae > Medicago > Medicago ruthenica. The sequence continues at coordinate 87,588,830 of CM031372.1, forward strand.
CACATTGTTTTATTAGTGGATATTGTTTCTTCCTAGGCGTTTCTCAAATGACTAGGCGTTCAAAGAAACAAACTACCATTGCATGCTCAAGTTATGAAGTAGTATAAGGCATTGGCATTACCTACTTTTGAGTTCAATGGTTGTGTTATCCGATCAACGAATCAAATGCTCCAAGTTATCCTTTCTATATTGTGACAACAAAAGCGCATTACACATTGCAACTAGTCTGTGTTTCATGAGCAAATGAAACATCTCAACTGTCATGTTGTTGAAGAGAAGCTTTCACTTGGCCTCATGGAGCTACTACCACTTTCTTCCACATATCATGTAACAGATATCTTCACCAAGGCTCTTGCTACTCAACCATTCTTTCACCTCGTTTTTAGCTCAAATTGTTGGACATCTCTAATACAAATAGTTAGAATTTTCTTATCCTTTCTACTTATTCGATACTTGTATATAAATTTGTTGAGACAAAATCCTTATTTGATGTTTTAAAGATTACAAACATATTAATTTTATTTTATCTTGTTATCTACTAGTTTGTTTTGTGAGAATTGTTTCATGAGAACGTTCTGAGAACATTCTGGATTCACAAAGCAAATACATCAAAAGAGCAAGGTCAGCAAAAAGAAGCATGACATGAGAAAGCTCTTGAGAAGTTATCTTGGGACTTAAGCATTTCGATCCATTTGAAAGAAAAGCCCATTAAAGGATATATATCTCATGAAATGAATTAAAGCACATGTGAAATGAACTTGACATCATCAAAGTACAAATGAGTGACATAATCAAGGTCACTTCATCTTAGCAAGCAATAGCTCACTACAGCTGTATCCCTTCACGCAAAAAGCAAAGCAAGCTGAAACAACCAGAACGTTCTGGATGTGTAAAAGAACATTCTGGCTGAATTGAAGAAGAAGTGTGAAATCAAATGAAGCTGTAGACAGCTGTACAAAATGTGTCTAACAGCTCTATTTTCACCCTTGGTCACCAAGACACTCCTCACCTATAAATACAAGAGGCTTTGGAAGTTAAATGCAAGAGTTTTGAAAGCAAATATTCTCTCAAGTGAAAATCATCACTACATACAAAAGCTCTTCACAAACAAGTCTCAAAGCTCTCTCTCTTTCTTTTGGATCATACTCTTTCGAGTTTTTTAGTAAAATCTCAAACATGTATTGAGAATTTTATTCGATCCAAAATTCATCTCTTTTCATACAAAGTGTATTGTAATTCTCAAGTCTATTCGTAACAATAGTTTGGGAAAGAAGTGTAACAACCTTTCTTGTGCGAAAGCAAAGAATTGTAGAAGCCTGCTGAGGTTGATAATACAGGGTGTAACGGACTGATCTGGTGTGATCAAGAACTTATAGTGCTAGTCAGAAGTTTCTGTTAGCAGGATACTATAGTGGATAATCTCACACGAGGTGTGGGGACTGGAAGTAGCCGGGTTTGGTGAACCAGGATAAATCTCCTGTGTTTTTCTCTCTTCCTTTCTCTCTATTATTTTCGTTACACAAAGTTCACACACTATCACTATCATAATATTACTTATTAATCTCTCTAGAACATTTTGGTCCTAATTAATTATAATCAAATTAATCCAGAGTTCTCTGGTCCTAAATTAATCACTTATATTGTTTTATTAAAGTGCTTCCAAAACATTCTGGTCCAAGATAAAACAATCTGCCTAAAATAAACCCACATTTAAAATCAACTTATAATATTGTTTTATCATTCTCCAGAATATTTTGGTCCTTACTGTTTTATCATTCTTTCTTATATTAATCATTCTCCAGAACATTCTGGTCCTTACTGTTTTATCATTCTGCTTTTATATTCTTCAGAACATTCTGGTCCTTGCTTTACATTTCAAATATCATTTTTCTCATTCTGCTTATATATATTAATCATTCTCCAGAACATTATGGTCCTCACTAAAAGCAACTTAAATATTTTATATTTGATCCAGAACATTCTGGTCAGGATAAAACAAGCTTAAAACCCATAATCTTTTTATACTAACACTTACCAAGAACTTTCTTGAGTATACAAACTTGTTTAGTTTTTCAGGAATAATTTTAAAAGTGTCACAATTCAAACCCCCCCTTTCTTACGACATTTATTACTACTACAATTGGTATCAGAGCCCGGTCTTTGAAAAAGTCAAAGCTCTTAACACATGCTCGAGGAAAAGATTCAAAAAGAAGCAATGTCAAGAGAAACATACATACCACAAGGTCTGTCATGTACAAGACCTCCATTTTTTGATGGAAAAAACTACTACTTTTGGAAAGGAAAAATGCAACTATTCCTAAAGTCTCAAGATGTAGACATGTGGAAAGTTATCACTAAAGGAAACTTTGTACCAACAACCACTGATGCTGTTACAGCAGTAGTAACCATCAAACCTGAGGCCTCATGGACTGATGATGATAAAAAGAAGGTACTCCTAAACTCTAAGGCTCAACTTTTTCTATCATGCGCACTAAGTGATGAAGAAAGTGAAAGAGTCGATGAATGCGATAATGCAAAAAGTGTGTGGGACACGCTAAGAATTCATCATGAAGGAACCAGCCATGTAAAAGAAACAAGAATAGATATTGGCGTAAGAAAATTTGAAGTTTTCGAAATGAGTGAAGAGGAAAACATTGATGAAATGTATTCCAAATTTACATCTATCGTAAACGAGTTAAGATCTCTGGGTAAAATATATTCAACTCATGAAAGAATCAGAAAAATCCTAAGATGTCTCCCAAGTTCATGGAGACCAATGGTAATGGCAATCACTCAAGCAAAAGACTTAAATGTCTTAGCCTTAGAAGATCTTATTGGTTCACTAAGAGCTCATGAAGTTTTACTTCAAGGAGACAAGCCAATAAGAAAGGGAAAAATGATCGCCCTCAAAGCCTCTCAAGATACCCAAAACGATCAAAATGAAGCATCTTCACAATATGAGGAAATCAAGGAAGATGAAGAAGAACAAACTGTCCAAGGAGAAGTAGAAGATGAACTTGCTCTCATTTCAAAGAAGATTCAAAGAATGATGAAAAGAAGAGATCAAATAAAAATATACTTTCCAAATAGAAGAGACAACTCAAAGAATGAAACTGACAAAAGTCAGGTAACATGTTTTGGATGCAACAAGCAGGGACATTACAAAAATGAATGTCCATTAAACAAAAAGAATCAAAAGAAACCTCCCTACAAAAAGTCTTTAATTTCATGGGATGACCTTGACGAACCAGAAGAAGGAGATAAAGAAACAGAAGCAAATTTGTGTCTAATGGCAAACTCAGACAACGAAGAGGGATCTTCTCAAAATGCAAAGAAAAAGTCATGGTACTTGGACAGTGGCTGTTCAAGACACATGACAGGAGATAAGCAGTGTTTCATCTCCTTCATAAAAAAGGAAGGAGGACTAGTGACCTTTGGAAATAATGACAAAGGTCAAATCAAAGGTAAATGTATTATTGGTAAGAATAACTCTGCTAAAATAGAGGATGTTCAATATGTTGAAGGTTTAAAACACAATCTACTTAGCATAAGCCAATTATGTGATAGTGGTTTTGAGGTTATCTTTAAACCCAACATATGTGAAGTAAAACAAGTATCCTCAGAAAAAATCTTTTTCTCTGGTTCTAGAAAGAAAAACCTCTATGTTCTATACTTAGATGACATTCCAGCCGAATCATGTTTTATGTCTATTAAAAAAGATAAATGGATTTGGCACAAAAGAACTGGTCATGTAAGTATGAAAACTATTTCAAAACTTTCACAACTTGATCTAGTTAGAGGGCTTCCTAAAATAGACTTTGAAAAAGATAAAATATGTGAAGCATGTACAAGAGGGAAACAAGTCAAAAGTAGTTTCAAATCAAAAGATATTGTCTCTACTCATAGACCTCTCAAACTTCTTCACATAGACTTATTTGGTCCAGTAAGAACCACAAGTCTTGGTGGAAAACAATATGGCTTTGTTATAGTAGATGATTTTTCCAGATATACATGAGTTTTATTTTTAAAACATAAAGACGAAGCTTTTGAAGCATTTCAAAAATTTGCAAACTCGTTCAAAATGAAAAGAATTTAAACATCATCTCTGTAAGAAGTGGTCATGGAGGAGAATTTGAAAACTTATACTTCAAAACCTTCTTTGATGAAAAAGGAATCTATCATAATTTTTCATGTGCAAGAACTCCTCAACAAAATGGAGTCGTTGAAAGGAAAAATCGAACTTTACAAGAAATGGCAAGAACAATGTTAAATGAATCCAATGTTGAAAAATATTTTTGGGCTGAAACTATTAACATATCTTGCTATATTATAAATCGTGTTTCAATTAGAAAAAATCAAAATAAAACTCCATATGAACTCTGGAAAGGTAGAAAACCTAACTTATCATATTTCCATATTTTTGGTTGTTTTTGCTATATTTTAAATGATAAAGAAAATCTAGGAAAGTTTGATTCAAAATCAGATAAAGGGATATTCTTGGGATATGCAACTAATTCCAAAGGATATAGGATCTTTAATCTAAAAAATCAAACCATAGAAATAAGCATGCATATTATCTTTGATGAATTTGATAATCTTGTTACTAACAAAGAAGATGATGAGGAAATATTGAAAAATCAAGAACAAGCAAGCAATGAAAATCATAATCAAGCATCATCATCACAAACTCCTCCAAAAAGTTGGAAAATCGTTGGTGATCATCCTCCCGAACAAATCATTGGAATACATTTGATGGGATTCGAACAAGGCAATGATCTCACATGTTGATAACAAAAATATAATGATAACAACATGGCAATGATCTCACATGTTGAACCAAAAATATACAAGAAGCAATAAGTGAAGAATCATGGGTAATAGCTATGAAAGAAGAACTGTCTCAATTTGAGAAAAATGAGGTATGGAATCTTGTTCCTAAAACTCAAAATCAATCCATCATTGGAACAAGATGGGTATTTAGAAACAAATTAGATGAAGAAGGAAAAGTTATCAGAAACAAAGCCAGACTCGTAGCACAAGGATATAATCAACAAGAAGGTATTGATTACGATGAAACTTTTGCCCCGGTAGCAAGGTTAGAAGCAATTCGAATTCTTCTTGCATATGCATCTCATAAAAATATTAAGTTATTTCAAATGGATGTCAAAAGTGCCTTTTTAAATGGATTCTTAAATGAGGAAGTTTATGTTCATCAACCTCCTGGTTTTGAAAATACAAATAAACCTAATTATGTCTTTAAACTTACAAAAGCATTATATGGTCTTAAACAAGCTCCTCGTGCTTGGTATGAAAGGTTAAGTACATTCTTAATCAAAAATCATTTTTCTAGAGGAAAAATAGACACAACTCTTTTTAGAAAAGATGACAAAACAAATTTTTTGATTGTTCAAATCTATGTTGATGACATCATATTTGGATCAACAAATGAAAAAATGTGTGATGATTTTTCTAATCTCATGCAAAGTGAATTTGAAATGAGTATGATGGGAGAGTTAAGATTTTTTCTTGGTTTACAAATCAAACAAGACATAAATGGAATTTTTATTTGTCAAAAAAAATATATCAAAGATCTTCTCAAAAAATATAAAATGAGTGAAGCCAAAATAATGGCCACTCCAATGCATCCATCTTCAAATTTAGATAAAAATGAAAATGGAAAAACTATTTCTGAAAAAGAATGCAGAGGAATGATTGGATCTCTGTTATACTTAACTGCCAGTAGACCAGATATTGTTTTTTCAGTTGGTTTATGTGCACGTTTTCAAACTTCTCCAAGAGAATCACATTAACTGCTGTAAAAAGAATTTTTAGATATCTAGTAGGTACAACTGATCTTGGCCTTTAGTATAGCAAAGGTTCTTGTTTTGATCTTCTAGCATACTGTGACGCTGATTATACTGGAGACAAAATCAAAAGAAAAAGTACAAGTGGAGCATGTCAATTTCTTGGGAATGCACTTATAAGTTGGTCATGCAGAAAACAAAACACTATTGCTTTGTCAACTACAGAAGCAGAATACGTGTCAGCAGCCAACTGTTGCTCTCAAGTTCTTTGGATTAAAAATCAACTTGAGGATTTTTCAAGGCTAAAATGTGGTTTTGGTCCCTGCAAATATGCCCAGTTTTGGTTTTCGTCCCTGCAAATATGTCCAGTTTTTGGTCCCTGCAAATATTACCAGGGACGAAAACCAAAACTGGTCATATTTGCAGGGACCAAAACCATGCCACTTCAGTGCTTTGGTTGGCCCAGGGACTATTTTTAAAAACAAAATATTTTGCAAGGATCTTTTTCAAAAAAGTTTTTTACCAGGGACGAAAACCAAAATTGGGCATATTTGCAGGGACCAAAACCACATTTTAACCATTTTTCAATAAGGTACACAAATATTCCAGTATTTTGTGACAATACAAGTGCGATAAATTTATCAAAAAACCCCATTCAACATTCAAGATCAAAACATATTGAAATTAAACATCATTTTATAAGAGATCATGTTAACAAAAAGGAATTTGAATTAATTTTTGTTGACACAAATAATCAATTAGCTGATATCTTTACTAAACTGTTGATTGAGGATCGTTTTAATTCCATTAAAGAAAAATTGCACATAATAAAAAATCATTGCAAAAATTAGAAATCATTCTAAGTCATGGGGAAAATGTTCTCATAATTCTTCTCTTGCCAAGCTTATGGCACACGCCTATGTAAAGGCTTTCTTTTCAAATATGACTGATCAGTTTCATTAAAACCATCTAGTAACTAGTTTTTACAGTTTCCTAGACAAAAAGCAACAACTTGCAAAATCATCATTGATTAAAATCAAATCAACCACTTCCTTGTCCCCTCACTCCTCCCAATCGGTCATTTCTCTCTCATAACCTTTACCCTTCTAACTTCCTTCATTCATTCTTCTCATCCTTCTCTCAAACAAACCACCACTCTTCGCCGCTCTCACCACCAAAAATGGCCAGAACAAAAGGCGCCGGTAAAAAGGTCCCTTCCATCAAACCATCCTCTCTATCTTCCTTCTCTTCCTGTTCACGTTCTCCAACTCCACCATCTCCGCCATCACCACCGTCTCCAACTCCATCACCTCCTTCCTCCTTCGCCCTTTCTCCAAATCAGTTTTAAACACCACCAGAATCTCCATTAAACACTCCAGAAACACAACCCATGCCAACATACTTCGAACCTGCAACAGAAAAACCTTCAGAACAATCTCCTAAAGATCATGAATCCTCTTCATACGATCTTGACCCAAACACTTCCATGGTCATCTACACCAAACCTCAAACCTTTTTTCAAGAATATAATCTCTTTTCCAATCAATCATCTCTTCAAAATCTTGTTCATGCATCTCTTCCAAACCTCAATCAAACAGCCCCTCATCTCAAAAAATCTAAACCACAGAAAACCAAATCCACTCCAAACATTAGAACTCGTAAATCTCAAAGAATTATTTCGGGGTTTGGGAGTAGAAAAAACAAAAGCATAGATACCACTATCTATGAGATTTTTGATTCGGATGAGGAACCAAAAACTCCTCCTCCTAAGAAAAGTTCCCCTCTCAAGAAACACGCTAAAGTTGTTTCAAAATCCTCTTTCAAAACCTCTGTGACAAAGCCAAAACCAACTCTGAAAGAAAAAGGAAAACAGAAGGAAACTGTTCAATCAGAACGTTCCCCAGAACGTTCTCTTGAACCTTCTCCTGAACCATCTTCAGAAGGTTCTCCAAAACCCAAGAAGGCTTCAAAACCAATTCCAAAAAAGATGTCCATTTCCAAAACAAAAAGAATTCCTCTGTTTTATCATGAACTCATGAAGGAATTCAAAGAGAAATGGGGTACCAGGCCAATTGGTGTTGGAAGGTACTTTGATTTTGACAAGCTGGAAAAAGACAAAATTGTCTTAAAAAAATATGTTGATGCCCAAGGATGGACTCAGTTTCTTCAAATTCATGAGAGACATTACCCAAAGGTAATACAAGCCTTCTACTTCATGGCAGAAGTTTTCCCTGAGAAAAGCTTAATAGTGTCTAGGGTCAAGGATGATGAGATCCGTCTCACACCTCAGGTACTCTCTGAAATCTTTAATTTGCCTTTAGAAGGTCTTGTTGTGTTTGGGGAAGAATGGTTCACAGAACTTAATGTGCAATTTAAAAATGTACGTCAACTTATTTTTCTTCCTAATGTTTCTGAGTTAGTTTCTTCAAACCTTCTGCCAACCCCAAAAATGTTGAATGCTATGAGTCAACATTCTCTTTTACCTCGCAATGGTAATTTTCAGCATGTTCATGCAAATGATCTTTTGATCATGTACCATCTTTTCATGGAAGAGAGAGTAAACTTACCTCATATTCTCATCCACAACATGATCAACACCATCCAAAATCCAAACAAAAAATTCACCGTGCCATATGGAATGACCCTCACAAAAATCTTCAAAAAATTTGAAGTATCTTTAGATGGTGAGGTGTCAGGTTTTGAATATTCAAAATTTACTCCCAAAAATCTTAGTCACATGAAACAAGAAACAAATGCTGCTCCTTCATCTCCTCCCACTCAGAAGAGGAAAAGAGATGATTCTACTCTACATGAGCCTATGCCTAAAAATGTTTCTGCTGAAAAATTTCTTCCACCAGAACGTTCTCCTGTTATGGAAGCAGATCAAGAATTGCTTGACAACTTTGCTAATCAGTCTTTTTTTCAAACTATTCAAGCCTCGCATATTCTTCAAAGCTTCCTAACCAAACTACCACCAACCACTAAGGTATCACAAAGTGCTAACTTGTTTATTTCACCTCCAAAAAATGACTTCTCTGCTTTGTTTCAACCTGACTCAGTGGACAAATTTTTTGCTCCACAACCTCATTTTGAGTCATCTGTTCAAATGGAATCGTTTCGTACGATTCAAACTACATGCCCCTCTCTTCCTTCGCGCTTTGCTGGAACAACTTCCATGGCCCAAAGGTTGTTTCATAACAATGAACGACCTTTTAAAAGGTCAAAAATTGAGCGTGATGTATGCAAGACCAGAACTGATTTGCCTAGGTTGTTTGAAGGAAATAATGCTATAATGCATCATTTGGCATACAACACTCTTGAGCTCCAAATCCAAAGAAAATGGATGTCTGAAGTGTTAAGTCTCAAGTTTGATGTTCCTCCACCGGAACAAAATCCTTTCCCTGTACCAATGTACAACATGCCTATGCCTACTGTGTCTTCCTCCTCGGATGCTTCTTCTCCCACTCTTCCTCCTGCTCCTGCACCTTTTTGCGATGACAAAGGGGGAGATGATTTAAGGGGATACGACTTAGGAGGGCCAGGAAAAGACCTTGGATCAAAGGAAGGATAGAATGTTGTTGCCTCCTATTAACTTATATTACTATTTTGATTATGTCTTTAAAATGACTTTTGCTATCTTTTGATTATGTTTTATTTTGTCTAAAGTAAAGTTTCAAATGCACTGCACTTATTGATAGTATTCTAGTAACATGCCTACTATGACTTTTTGATGTTTTGAATACTATGATGAAACTTTATGTAATGGCATTATCTATCTAATGAAATGTTATTTTTATTTCTCAATTCACATATGAACATTGAATGCATGAATTGAGGGGGAGTTATTTGATAAATTGTCAAACTCTAATCAAAACACAAAATTCGTGTGATATTCTCAAATAGCATATAAAAATTGAATGCTAAAATTGAGGGGGAGTTTTCCACAAAATTTCCAAAACTCAAAATCAAAATCAAAATAAATTAAATGTTTGTCATCATCAAAAAGGGGGAGATTGTTGAGACAAAATCCTTATTTGATGTTTTAAAGATTACAAACATATTAATTTTATTTTATCATGTTATCTACTAATTTGTTTTGTGAGAATTGTTTCATGAGAACGTTCTGAGAACATTCTGGATTCACAAAGCAAATACATCAAAAGAGCAAGATCAGCAAAAAGAAGCATGACATGAGAAAGCTCTTGAGAAGTTATCTTGGGACTTAAGCATTTCCATTTGAAAGAAAAGCCCATTAAAGGATAAATATCTCATATAATGAATTAAAGCACATGTGAAATGAACTTGACATCATCAAAGTACAAATGAGTGATATAATCAAGGTCACTTCATCTTAGCAAGCAACAACTCACTACAGCTGTATCCCTTCACGCAAAAAGCAAAGCAAGCTGAAACAACCAAAACGTTCTGGATGTGTAAAAGAACATTCTGGCTGAATTGAAGAAGAAGTGTGAAATCAAATGAAGCTGTAGACAGATGTACAAAACGTGTCTAACAGCTCTATTTTCACCCTTGGTCACCAAGACACTCCTCACCTATAAATACAGGAGGCTTTGTAAGTTAAATGCAAGAGTTTTGAAAGCAAATATTCTCTCAAGTGAAAATCATCACTACATACAAAAAGCTCTTCACAAACAAGTCTCAAAGCTCTCTCTTTTTCTTTTGGATCATACCCTTTCGAGTTTTTAGTAAAATCTCAAACATGTATTGAGAATTTTATTCGATCCAAAATTCATCTTTTTTCATACAAAGTGTATTGTAATTCTCAAGTCTATTTGTAACAATAGTTTGGGAAAGAAGTGTAACAACCTTTCTTGTGCGAAAGCAAAGAATTGTAGAAGCCTGCTAAGGTTGATAATACAGGGTGTAACGGACTGATCTGGTGTGATCAAGAACTTATAGTGCTAGTCAGAAGTTTCTGTTAGCAGGATACTATAGTGGATAATCTCACACGAGGTGTGGGGACTGGAAGTAGCCGGGTTTGGTGAACCAGGATAAATCTCCTGTGTTTTTCTCTCTTCCTTTCTCTCTATTATTTTCATTACACAAAGTTCACACACTATCACTATCATAATATTACTTATTAATCTCTCCAGAACATTCTGGTCCTTGATTAATTATAATCAAATTAATTCAGAGTTCTCTGGTCCTAAATTAATCACTTATATTGTTTTATTAAAGTGCTTCCAGAACATTCTGGTCCAAGATAAACCAATCTGCCTAAAATAAACCCACATTTAAAATCAACTTATAATATTGTTTTATCATTCTCTAGAACATTCTGGTCATTACTGTTTTATCATTCTGTCTTATATTAATCTTTCTCCAGAACATACTGGTCCTTACTGTTTTATCATTCTGCTTTTATATTCTCCAGAACATTCTGGTCCTTGCTTTACATTTCAAATATCATTTTTCTCATTCTGCTTATATATATTAATCATTCTCCAGAACATTCTGGTCCTCACTAAAAGCAACTTAAATATTTTATATTTGATCCAGAACATTCTGGTCAGGATAAAACAAGCTTAAAACCCATAATCTTTTTATACTAACACTTACCGAGAATTTTCTTGAGTATACAAACTTGTTTAGTTTTTCAGGAATAATTTTAAAAGGGTCACAATTCAAACCCCCCCTTTCTTGCGACGTTTATTGCTACTACAAAATTAGCTCCCTATGTATTTTGATTACTATAATCAACAAATGAATAAGATCATATTCATTTCACACCTATGTGTCGGATCATTGTCCGTTGATTTTAAAGGGTGGAGGTTGGGATTGGGGTCCAAAACCTTTTAGATTTAATAATTTTTGGTTGGAGAATAGAAGGTTTAAAGGAGTGTTGGAAGAGTTGTGGAGGGGGAATAATGTAAAGGGTTGGATGGGCCATGTTTTAAAAGAAAAGTTGAAAGGGCTTAAAATGGGGATTAAGGGGTGGCATAAGGAGGAATATGGGGAGTTAGAGGAGAAAGTTAGGAAGTTGGTGGATGATATAGTGGAGTTGGATATGAAGGGGGGGGGGGGGGGGGGAAGTAAGGTTGGAAGTTAGTGAGGTTCAACTTAGAAAATCTAAATTTATTGATCTTTGGAGACTTTTGAAGGCTAGGGATGCGATGATGGTTCAAAGGTCGAGGTCTAGGTGGCTTAAGGAGGGAAATGCCAATTCGAAGTATTTCTATAAGCGTGTTAAGGTGCAGAGTGGTAGGAATGCGATTAAGGCGTTGAAGGTGGGTGATGAGTGGGTTCAATCTCCGACGGATGTTAGAAGAGAGGTGGTGGATTTCTTCACTACACATATGTCGTCCTTTTCGTGGGAGAGACCGAAGGTAGACGGGGTTCCCTTTGAGAGGGTTTCGGATGAGCAAAATTTGGGGTTGGTGGCACCTTTTGACTTATGTGAAATTGAGGAGGTGGTGAAAGGTTGTGATGGAAATAAGAGCCCGGGTCCGGACGGATTTAATTTTGCATTTATTAAGGAGTTTTGGTATTTGATAAAACATGAAATCTGAATTATGTTTGATCGATTTCATGCCAATGAGGTCATGTCGAAGAGCTTGTTGGCTTATTTTGTAACTCTAATTCCAAAAATTTCTTCCCCCTTGGAATTAAAGGATTTTCGACCAATTTCCTTTGGTTGTCTCTATAAATTGCTTTCTAAGATGCTTGCTAGGAGGTTGACCAAGGTTATGGGTAAGATTATTTCGTCCTCGCAGTCGGCTTTCATCAAAGGAAGGAACTTGGTTGATAGCGTATTGGTGGTTAATGAGTTAGTGGATTTTGCGAAGAAAAGGAAGAGAGAATGTTTGATTTTAAAGGTGGATTTCAAGAAGGCTTGTGACTCGGTGGATTGGAGCTATTTGGAGTATATGTTGAATATGATGGGCTTTTGTTCGAAATGGGTGAGGTGGATGAAGGGTTGTGCATTTGGGGGAAGTATGTCAATCCTTGTCAACGGTTATCCAATAGCAGAAATCAATATTCAAATGGGTCTTAATCAAGGGGATTCGTTAGCACCTTTCTTGTTTCTCTTGGTTGCGGAAGGCTTTAGTGGTTTGATGAGGAACATGGTGAGACTTAATTTGTTTGAAGGTTTTCATTTTAGGACGGAAGGGATGATTATTTCTCACCTTCAATATGTGGATGATACACTTTGCATAGGGAAAGCGACGGTGGAGAACCTATGGACCTTGAAGGCGTTGTTGAGAGGTTTTGAGATGGCGTCGGGGTTGAAGGTTAATTTTTTGAAAAGTTGTTTGATTGGGGTCAATGTCGCAAGGGAGTTTATGGATATGGCTTGCAATTTTTTGAATTGTGGAGAAGGGTGCCTTCCGTTTAAGTATCTAGGTTTACCGGTATGGGCGAACCATGGGATAACTAGTATGTGGGAACCACTTTTGAATTTATTATCCCGTCGGTTGAATAATTGGGGAAATAAATTCATTAGCCTTGGTGGCCAGATAGTACTCCTTAACTCGGTTTTGAATTCTATTCTGATCTTATATTTGTCATATTTGAAGATGCCCTTAAAGGTGTGGAGGAAGATAGTTAGAATCCAAAGGGAGTTCCTTTGGGGAGGAGTTACGGGAGGAAGGAAGATTAATTAGGTCAAATGGAATTTGGTTTGTCAACCAAAACACAAAGGTGGACTAGGTGTGAGGGATGTGAGAGCGGTTAATTTGAGCTTACTAGCCAAGTGGAGATGGCGGTTAATTCAAGAGGGTAACCCATTATGGAAGGAGGTTTTGGTGGAGAAATATGGAGGGTTGGTGTGGGATATTATTAAATTGGAGGGGGGGAACCGATCTAAATTGGTTCAACTCTAAAATTCATAGACAGGTGGGCGATGGGACAAACATTAGTTTTTGGGAAGTACCGTGGAGAGGGAACAGATCATTCCAGATAAAATATTCGAGGCTCTATTCTTTATCAAATCAAAAGGAGGCAAAAGTGGGTGAGTTTTGGGTTACCAATTCAATGGAGAATCATTAGGATTTTTCATGGAGACGCTCGTTATTTGTGTGAGCATAATTTTCTAGAGGAGTTGTTGGAGGAGTTGGAGGGTTACATGGGGACTCAAGGTGAGGATAAGTGGCGGTGGAGGCTAGAAGAGGACGACAATTTTCAGTGAAATCGATGTATTTGAAGCTAGAGGGGCTGATGCTTGAAGAGGGATCTCATACATATGGCCAATTGAGGGTGTTTTCGCATATTTGGAAGAGTCCGGCTCCTTCCAAAGTCGTGACTTTTTCGTGGAAATTATTACATGATAGGATTCCAACAAAGATAAATATTGTGATCCGGCATGTGTTTCCTACGGATAACTCCCTGGACTGTGTGATGTGTGTGCGGGAAGTTGAATCGTCAGATCATTTATTCCTCCATTGTGTGGTTACTAGAAAGGTGTGGGAAGGATTAATGAGGTGGCTTGGATTTAATTTTCTAATTTCCCCAAATTTATTCATCCATTGGGAGTGTTGGGATGGTGTTTCTAACAATAAAAAGATTTGTAAAGGATACCAGATTATTTGGCATGCGGCGGTTTGGATAATTTGGAAAGCAAGGAATAATAGTATTTTTAATCATTCAACAAGTGGAGTCGAGGATATGGTGGACGCCATCAAGGTGTTGTCTTGGAGGTGGACATTGCGTCGGTTGAAATTGTCGGCGTGTTTATTCTATGAATGGTGTTGAAACCCAAAAGATTGTCTTTTGCGGTAGAGGTTTTGGTTTTCGCGGTGCGGTTGGTGATGTTGAGATATGTTGCTGTGAACAGCCCAGTTGTTAGCTATTTTTGTTAGGAAGTATATAGCAGCCTCACTACTTGTTTTTAGCTCCAGGGTGGTTTTTTGATGTCTGTCAGTTGGTTGTTTTGGCCAAGAATTATTGTTGGGCTGTGTGGTTGTTGGGTGTTCCAGTACATCAGTACCTATTGTATTTTTTTCTGTTTGCCACAAGTGTTTTGGTGCGCCTTGCATATACTCGACGAGAATAAATTTTGATGTTGCAAAAAAAAAATCATTTCACACTAGTTTTCTTGCTATATAGTTTGAGCATTTTTAACTCAAATCATATATAATCAATAAAACTTAGAGTATTAGAGTATTCACCATTTTGATGTACCAAATCACAACTCTTACCACCAAGGTATTGATGTTTTTATGACATACAATTGCTTCAATGTTATGTATTCAACACAAATTTCAGGCCCTCTTTATTTCAATCTCACAATTCATAAATCATTTCTCACTCACTTTCATCTCTCTCACCCTCATGCAATTGAACCTAATAACCATAACCCCGCCCTTTTTGACGGACCTAATTAATTTTTATGAAAAAAAGGTCTGCAAGGAATTGAATCAGGTAGCACATGAAAATGTCATTTTTTTTAAAAGCCACTAACGTCATTGCAATTTTATTTCTGATAGCCGTTCCTTTTCATTATTAACGGTTTATTTTCATTATTATTTTTTATTTCAATTACCACATAACAATTCCTTTTTATTATTTTTTTCTTTCGGTTACCACATAACAGTTGCTTTTCCTTTTTATAGATTGAACAACCCTTGCGGTTAGGATAAGTTTCTTGGTGTACGCTTACTACGTGCTACGATATTAAAGTTGCATCTTTAAAATTGTTGATAATTTGACTAATTCAAATGATAATTTTATCATTATAAACTTAACTTTTTAGTGTAATTTTATCTACCTCTTTGTTTCTCCTATATTACATTAATTATTTGAAGTTATTTATTCTGCCTTTTTATTTGTAAAAATCATTACACTAGATTATAACATTACTTTGTTTTTCCACTTTGACTTTTGAAACATGTTTACTATTTTCAATTTGTTTATTTTAGTTGTTCTTTTAACATGAATGTAATTGAATATGAAGGTTGAGAAAGAAGGAATTCGAGAACACAAACTGGTAATATTATTTGGTAACAAAATAAAGTTAATAACTTAAATTGGTGTAATTTTTGCACCTTTTCTTTTGTTTTTTTTCCGATCGTTTCATAACAAAGTACTGAATCTGTAAGTAAAAATATAATCAATTTGATATTTATATACGAAATTCTACAAAATCCGTGCATCACACGGGTTAGAGTCTAGTTGATACATAATATTTTTTTGTCAAGTAACTTAGTGTTAAATTTTTACCAATTTAAGATAAATAAGTGGAGTGTCGATGGTTCGAACCCGGCCTCTGTGTAGTATCATTCAGTGTTTCCACCAACTGAGTTAAGCTCACGTACAAAGCTGATATATATATATATATATATATATATATATATATATATATATGCACCTAAGCAAATAATTAAAATGCATTAATAAATTACAAAATTAACAAAACAATTCTGAAAAATAAAAATAAAATTACAAAACATAGAGTAGGTTGCCTTTGATTCAAATTTTAAAATAATTATTATACACCGAAAGATTTTTCATTTCTAGAAATCCAATTTTTTTTATTAAACACGGAATAAATTGTTGTTGGTACAAAGTTTATAATAATATTATACACGGGACAAGTTGTACCTGATAAAAATTTAAAAATAATTATAAAACACGGGATAAGTTGTGTTTGATATAAATTTTAAAATAACTATTATATATGGGAAGGGTTGTCGTTAGTGAATATCCAACAATAATTATTATACACGGGACAAATTATCGCTAATTAAAATTAAAAACAAATATTATACACTGAATAAGTTGTTCATAATAAAAAGTTAAAGATAATTATTAAATATGGGTCAAGTAGTAGCTGATACCAATTTTAAAATACTTTTTTTTGGAGGATTTTTTTAAAAAAATAATTATTAATTCAAGATACACGTAAAAAATAATTATAAAACACAGAAGAAGTTGTCCATGATTAAAATTTTCAAATAATCATTATAAATGGAGAATGTTGTCGCTGATAGAAATTTCAAAATAGTTATTATAAAGACAAACCGTCAAAGATACAATGTTTAAAATAAATATTGTACACTAGACAAATTGCCATCAATACAAATTTTATAATTTAAAATAAGTGTCATATACACCAAAGAAGTTATTGGTGATAAAAAAATATTATACACGAAACAAATTATTGCTGAAACATATTTTAAAATAATTATTATACACATAACAAATTATAGTTGTTTCTAATATTTATTTTTTACAGTTTATATATAAAATATAAAAACTGAAATAAATTCATCATGACTTAAAGATACCCGTGCGGACGCACGACGATCTTACTGGTTACAAATAAACAAATTAGGAAGTTTTTGTGAGTGCAAATGCAGCGAAACGAGTACAGTATTTTAAAATGAAAACACGTGCGATTGCTGAGGTGTCAGCGCGTCCTCAGAGAGGCGGTGCTAAAAACATGGACGATACTGAGATCCGCGTATATGCATTTAATTACTAGCTTTTTATAGTCCCAATATTTTCACTTTTCATTAAAATATTACAAAAGCAAATCTTTTTAATAAATTATACTTTGAAAAATCACGGTTTCAATATCAACTTTATAATTTTATTCATTCAAAAATCTTATAATTATAATTTCTTATCATTTATCTTAGGGGTGAGAATAGGTCGGGCCGAGCCGGACTTTGATTAAATAGGCCAGACCTAGTTGAAAATACTAAAGCCTAAGTCTGACCTATTAGTCTGTCTAAAAGCCTAGTTTGTGTTCAATATTTATCAAATAAAGTCCGTTCATCAATTTTTCTTTCTTTTCAATTTGTGCAACGTACTTAATATAGACATAAACATTAATTAGATACAAATTGAACTAATAAAACACAATTGAAAAATTTATAGATAGATAGAAACTCAAGAATAATCATGCCTCATAACAACAAGGATTTCAAACTTACTCTAATAATCATAATTGACCTTAAGCATATCAGTAGCAAACCTTAACAGTTCACACAAATCAAATAACCATGAGTCTTAAATGATAACTTAAGAAGCTTCCAAAACAAGAGTTGTGTTGTATTGTATCCCAAATACAAAAAAAAAACTAAAATAATAACGATTGTGGTATGAGAAGTTGAAGGATAAGTAATTCTTTTTGGTATTACTAAATATAAATAATAAATGTGGAAAAATGTAATATACTCATATACGGGCCGACTTGATTGGTCCGATAGGCTTTTTTATAAGCCTAAGTCTGGTCTATTTTAATTAATAAGCTTTTAAAAAGCTCAAGTTTGACTTATTTATTAAACGAGTTAAGTCGGGCCGGGCTTTTAGTCGGCCGAGCCATAAGCCCCTGACGGGCGGCATGACCTATTCCCACCCCTAATTTATCTAATAGTATTATGACATTGTTCACTATCTTTATTTATTTGGTAAATAGATGATCTTTATTTTTCTTATCTACCAACAACAAGCACTAGAAAAAAATCAGTGATTTTTTTCTGTAACAAAAAAATTAATTAAGAATTTAATGAAAATAAGTATTTAGGAAATTATTTGTCGAGAAAACAAAGTATTTAGAAAATTGATGGATAAAATGACATGTTTAGGGATGACAATTGGACCCAGGCTCGATGGGCACCCGCAAAAAATACCCGTAATGGGTATGGTAAAACTCTGCTTTCAAGGGTTCGGGTTCGGGTCCGGGTAATTACCCGCAAATTTAAATGGGTATGGGCCCGGGTATGGACACTATACTAGCCAGCCCCGCAACCCGCATATACGTATTTATATAATATGATAAATAATTTAATTATTTTTTACTGTACAATTAATTAATTTATTTAGCTATTCAAGCCTAAATCTTAACCTAAAAACTGCTTAATTTATTTGAAATTTATTGGATCATATTTTTATTTCAATTGTGATGTTTTTTATTGTCTTTTCATAATTAAAGTGCGGGTAATGGGTGAAGGTATGGGCAGTTAGGTGTCCAGAGGGTATGGGAAAGGACACTAAAGTTGTTGCCCACGAGGGTACGAGCTCGGGTACGGGCATTTTTTATAAACGCGGGCATGGGAAGGGGTATTATAGTACACTACCCATGAGGTACCCATTGGCATCCCTAGACATGTTTAACATTAAAATAAAAAAATATCGTATCAAAGATTTTTTTGACAAAGTATCAAAGTTTAATTAAATAGTATATCAATAATTTAATCAAGTGATTGCATTCAAGTGGCTAATGAGCTCCAAAAAAAACAAATTATTTTGAAGAATCTGAATTCGATTTCTGGATAAAACAGTTTTTTACGAGACAATATTTATCTCATGGTTGAACTTCAGGTTTGGCTTCATAATAGTTTGAATATACAATTTAAGGGAAATAATATGCATGACTTAAAGTTTAAACTTCAAAACATCTGGTTCTCCATATTTAAAATGTGTGAGTGAATCAACTAAACTATCGACCAAAAACAAAATCTATAATAAACCCATGCATCTGCATGATTCTGGTAAGAGAGCAAAATAAGATTTGAAACAAGGGAAATTTTTGTTTACCCATCAATAAAAGGTGGGTAATACTACCCATGTTGAGCTGATCCAATAAAAATAATGTATTTATATAACATTAAAAATAATAGAAAACAAACAAATAACTTTGATTGGTTTCAACTCAGCATAGGTTGTGTTACCTACCTTTTTATTGATGGGTACACAAGTTGTCACCTTGAAACAAAACTGAGAAAGAATGAAAACTTGGATAAAAAGATTCACATTTTGACTTTTGTAATTTAGATTTCAAATTTTAATTTGGAAACATGAGCCGTGTAAACTTCAGCTTTGCGTAATTAAATTACTGCAATGATTCAAAATCGGAGAGAATGTAATTAAAATATATTTCTTTCCTTAAAATCCTACATGCTAGCCCACATGAAACTTTACCCAAATAAAAGAAAAGGATCTTATTTGTAAATATCATAAAAAATAGTGGCAAAATAATAATAAAACCTAACTATGTCGGTGAATTGCCAGAAACTAAAATATGTCTAATAGTACAATACGTGTAAAATAAGAGGTGGATTATATAATAATGACAAAAATAATAAAACAGAACAAAAAACAGAGTTGCTCTGTTTATATTTACATGATTGTGTGTGTGTGTATATATATGATAAGACTCTGTTTTGTGGCTAACCTTAGTTTTGGTTTCTCAGCCTTCATTTTTTGGTGATAATGGCAATCTCATCCTTCAGGGTGATAATGCTGTTTCTCACCGTTTCAGGTTAGTCTTTTACTTCTGCATGCATGATTCTCTTTCATACCACATATTATTTTTATTTTTATAACGAATCGAAGCGGCAAGTGCTGAATTTCTCAGTGGTATGAATCGTGACAGTAAGGCCACTCAGCCCGTTGCAATATGCAGAAACTGCCGAATGAATTGGAATTTGAAAAGAAAAGAAAAAAATTGTTTTCTTTTGTTGTCAAGCTTTTTTGTTGTCAAGTAATCTTATTTTGCTTCTTTTTTATGTTTGAATTTGATTTTTACCTGTAAAAAATTTCATGAATTAGATATTTGTTCTACTAAATTAATCTAATGAAGAAATTTTGATATTTCAAACTCTCTTTTGTTCAGATTTGTTTATGCAAAGCCATGGCTTGGATTTTGGAATAAACTATGGACAAATAGCAAACAATTTACCATCTCATTCACGTGTAGCAGTTCTTATAAAATCATTGAATGTGAGCAGAATCAAACTCTATGATGCTGATCCAAATGTTCTAACAACATTCTCAAATTCAAATGTTGAATTCATGTTAGGACTTAATGATCTTCAAAGTATGAGAGACCCTATTAAGGCACAAGCATGGATTCAACAAAATGTTCAACCTTACCTTCCACAAACAAAAATCACTTCAATTAATGTAGGAAATGAAGTATTAGGTAACAATGATATAAACAGTTATAATAACCTTCTTCCAGCAATGAAATCAGTGTATAATGCACTTGTTAATCTTGGATTATCTCAACAAGTTACTGTCACAACTTCACATTCTTTCATCATTATGTCAAATTCATTCCCTCCTTCATCTGGTGCATTTAGAGAAGATTTGATACAATATATTCAACCACTTCTTAGCTTTCAAGCGCAAATCAAATCGCCTTTTTTGATCAATGCTTATCCTTTTTTTGCATACAAAGGTGATCCACAACATGTTTCATTAAACTATGTATTGTTTCAACCAAATCCTGGTTCTATTGATCCTGCTACAAATTTGCATTATGATAACATGTTGTATGCTCAAATTGATGCTGTTTATGCCGCTATAAAGGCGCTAGGGCATACCGATATCGAGGTTAAGATTTCTGAGACAGGTTGGCCTTCTAAAGGTGATCCTGATGAGGTTGGAGCTTCACTACAGAATGCAGAAATTTATCATAGTAATTTGTTGAAGAGGATTGCGATGAAACAAGGAACTCCTGCAAAACCTTCTATTCCTATTGATATTTATGTTTTTGCACTTTTTAATGAAGATTTGAAGACTGGTCCTGCATCAGAGAGAAACTATGGTCTTTATTATCCTGATGGTACTCCAGTTTATAACCTTGGAT
Source organism: Medicago ruthenica (assembly GCA_018208015.1). NCBI lineage: Eukaryota > Viridiplantae > Streptophyta > Magnoliopsida > Fabales > Fabaceae > Medicago > Medicago ruthenica. The sequence goes on from CM031372.1 coordinate 87,610,193, forward strand.
TGAAAAGTCAAGTCCCTCAAGGGGGTTATTTTCCAGGAATGATTATTGAAGGCAAATCCAATGTAAGAGCACTCATCACAAAATATTTAAATTATGTTAGTTTATGTTAGTAAATTTGTAGATTATGTTAGTTGTCAGGGTTTGAATCCTAGACCTTCTGATTAGTACTCATTTGATATTATTTTTGTTGTTAACATTTTTGTAGAGTATATTACTATATAAATGAGTAATATTTGATGTATCTAATTCTCCAAAAATATTTTTTCCATTTGCAGGCTTTGTCCATCAATTTTGTTTTCTATATTCTTACATTCTTGGTGTTTGTTTGGGAGCTTTCAATATTGTGATGAGGGAGGAAAATGATTGCTATGAAATTTCAAATGGATCATTCTTTACAAGAGGGACTAGTTGGAGGTGAGGAAAATTTTGATTTTGTTCCTGAATTTTATTTACAACGTGTTAATATTTCTATCCATTTATGATTCAGTATTAATAGAGATACCAAGTGGTTATTAAGAAAATGAAACCATAGTTTTTGTGTTGTAGAATTCTTTCTTCATTCTTTAGGCCACTTGCTCAATCATAGGTCCATAACAATTAGTAGCAATAGAATATGTTATTGTTTGACTTTGTAATACTACTTTACTAGTACAAAATGAAAATACAATAGTCTGAAAAATGAAACGATGAGAAAGTTTGGAACCAAATAGTGCAAAAGTTTTGCCTAAATGGTATCAATTTAAGCATAACCTTTCCAATGTTGTCCAAATAGTGTCCTAGTGCATGCACCAAGTGTCTTTCTTGTAGTCTTTGAAGTACAAACACATACACGGACATCAGATTTCACGTCGACATCAATGATAATTTAAGATAACTGGATAATTGAGCGTAACCATATGTGTCTTGCCCCAAACACGCCTTCAATCTTAAGTATGGATACTACATAGCTTGTAGCTATAAATATCCCAGAAAAACTACTTACTTTTCTCATTATTGTTATTATTTTAATATGGTGATGGGTCTCCACCTTTCTTATCCTCCTCCACTTGCAATTTAATCATATGCATGTGCATCTTAATCCGTGAATAAAATTATTCTTGTCTTCAACTATACAAAAGTGCAAATTCGGTAATATAAAAAGAGGAAAGAAAGCCTTGAGGATCCCTCCTGCCAGTGCCAGATAACCAAACATCAATATTGTCAATGTTTGTGAACCTTATCTCAGATGTGGAATCCCCTTTTCCCACCACTTTTCCCTTTCTATCATTTTGTAGTATCATGATTGGAGTTCTTCAATTCTATGAAACCCTGTCTATCCTTAGTGAGGAGCAAGGTTTGGAACCACGGTCGTAGTTTTTTGCATGCTAGCGGTCGCATACTCGCATTGCAATCTTTAATTGGTAGAACAACTAGTAACGATAAATCGCAGAAAATGAATACGATCGTTTGTTTACGTAGTTCGGGCAAGTGTGCGAACACTACAAAGCAGCTGTAGTTTCGTATTGTTACTTGAGCGATTAGGGTTTACAATCTTACAAGTCATATATAATATATATAATACTACGGTCTAGATTACAACAATATCATTGAATCGTATTAATACGAAGGTCGCGGAGCTTTGCTTCGTTTCGCAACCTCAACCTTTGCCTCTCTTTTGTGCCTTTAAGTCATACTCAACATTATTATTTCGAAGAATAGATATATGTTGTAGATGCAACCTCAATTGAAGTCGCGTTGCAACCACAATGACATAAAAATTATAGTTTGTTTATTGAGATTTCACCAAGTAGTGTGTTACTGTGTTTCTATGGTTCTATCTTTTTATGCAGTTAAATAGTGACAGTTTGATTTTGAACAATAATTTATAATATATATACTATTTTTTAATTAACAAGATATAAATATGAATCATCTGATTTCAATCAAACGGCTTTCATTCAAACGACGGTATGACATTCAGGTCTTTTTTGTCACCTTTGTTGAGTACGGGTCCCATATGGTTAGGTTACATATTGGACGGTATTGTTGAGTATCATATACAACTTAGAAAATTTTAAAAAGTTTGGTGCAGACGTGACTCTTGAGCATCTGAATGGTGAATGGAGAAAGAATAATTTGAACCCATGAACATGATTTAGAATTTTAATCGTGCTGATTAACTAATCTGTTGGACGAAAATCATGTCAAGTGGTAGATTCTTCAAAATGTGGGTTGCAAAAAGTGGCATGGAGGTGGCTGTTTTAGACACAGACATTATAGAGTATAGACAAGGACATGAATGTTCCTTTGACATGAGTTTGTACAATTCTTACATCATCATGGTCCAAGTGGGATGAGATTGACAGATAGACGCAACAACTTTGAGAAATTTTATAAGTATATCAAACAGTGATTGCTAGCAGCCTTTGTCTATGCTTGATCTTTTGCTGCATAAAAATGATTCTTTATTCTGATATTTTCCATAACAAATATGATGCTTATTTTGTTTTAAACATCAACCAATTTAGTCAAGAACATTGGGTTGGGATGAGATAACTCAAGTCTATTCTAACTTAGTCAAAGTTTCGAGTACGAACTTAAATTTAGGCATGCAACAATGCTAAAACTCTTAGAAAAAATTTGCCGCTATTTGGATTTCATAAAACTTGAGGAATTGGTTTCTGCGATTATGCGCGAAAGATTTCTGGTTTACTTAAAAAAACAGCAACCAAAGTGTGGACCTGAATTTCCTACCGTCACGACTTACGATGTCTGTCCACGCATCCATGAAATCTCGATCTTAGGTGTCTTGTCTTAATTGGTGACTTGTATTTTGACTCTACAAAATAAGGTTTAAAACACAAATTGAAATGCGAGTCGGTTGATTAAGATCGAATTATCTATATCTATAGTGTTGATTAAGATCATACAGTTCAAATCTACAATAGTGCAATTGCGTGACAATCTTTTCCTATGATACAATTATGTTTCATTAATATGTGATTAAGTTTGGAGATTCCAAGTACATCTTAGGGTTTAGTTTTAAAGTTTTGTTTAGAAACATTGAAAATGATTTTAATATCATAGCATAATTTTTAACAAAACTTCAAATAAAATGGTACCACTTTTATAATTAAAATTGAATCCTGAAAATAAAAACCAACGGGTCCTACCAATGCAGCTAATTTTTAGTCCAGTAGCTCGTAAATTGCCATCAAAAGAAGAAAGACATTAAAGTACAGAAGACCTTAGAGTTTCAAGGAAATATAAAAATATCTATATTTTAATTTTTTTAAAGGGACAAACATAAATAAAATCCTCAAACATGCGGATCTATTGTCTGTCTTTTTACGATTAGACCAACACCTTAAAAATTTGAGAGAGCATAGACTCAATTTTTGTATTAATTAGTTCGGGAGTTGCCATTTTTTTTTTTAAGTCTAGACAATTTGGACAAAATATTCTAGGCTCTTTTTTTTTTTCGAGTGTATATATGAGCCAAAATATAATGTAATGGATTATTACTTAAAGTTTTCATCCACTTTTTACAAATATTTTTAGAATTCAGATTTCATGGATTAATATAATGTGTGCAATGTTGTTGACTTAATTCTGTTGAATCTATGCAGGGAGACAAAAGAAGCAGATATTTTTATTTCGAAAGCAACTCCTGCACTTTTTGTACACATTGGAGAAACTTTTCGGTGCTTAGTTTGTATTAATAGCTTCTTTTCTACCAAAACTATTCATATATATAATTTTGATAAAAAGAATTTATATAATTATTATTCATTTCAGAATTTAGCAATAATCAAAGGTAGAACCTAGAAATTAGATGTGTAATATGTAGTGCAATATTTATTTTTAGATCCAAAGTTGATATATAGAAAGTAAATTTTCTTTTTAATTTAGTAGATATAGAAAGAAAGGATAATTAATGTTGTATATGTAGAAGAAAATGTTGATTGAGTCTGGGTCAGCAATATACCAATGAATTATTATTTTTGAAAATAATATATCAACAAATTGATTAGCATATGCTAGTATTTGTATTTGTAAGCTCATTTGAGTTGGTATGATAGTGTTGGACCTAAGATTGCTCCCTTATCAAAGTCTTAAGTCCCGATACCAATTTTGGCGGGCTGTTTTGGCTTCTTAATTTTTTCTTTTTTTTTTGGGGGGGGGGGATTAACTTATATTGGTGAATAAAACATTATTATATTATTATTTAATAATATTTATTAGATAACTTCATTTTGACATCTATATCTAAATCAACACAAAAAACTCGATTAATAAAAGTTTCATGATAATATTAAAAAAAAAATTACTCCCTCCATTCCATTTTCTTTGACATTAATTTTAGAAAAATAGTTTTTCCTCCTTTTAATTTTGATTTCATAATATCAACAAATAATAATATTTTTTTAAAAAAATATAGATATTTTATTATTATACCTTAAACATGAGCGATAATAGTGTTGATGCGGAGTACATAAGAAAATCTAATTAATATATGAGGTAAAGCAAATACGATTGCCACATATGGTAGCCTTTATACTCACCTGTGATTTGGATTTCAATATAAAATTCTGCAATTGTTAGATTATACCTAAATTTCACTGTAAATGTTCAATAAAGTCGTTTCTCTTTGACCTAAAGTGTGTCACTCTTACTCTAAATTTTACATCATCAAAGTAAAATATAAGAGGTAAAGGACATATTATACACTTATATAATATTTTTTGTTAAATTGAAAATATTAATTATGTTTCTTAAATACTCAAGTGTGAAAACGATAAATAAAATTGAATGGGTGGAGTATTTGAAATTATCAATGCTATCATACTCAAAATTTAATAATAGAATACTCATATTTCTTCATTAAAAAAACTCAAATCTTGTATATTATTTAAGTTTATTCCTTGCCATTTTATAATTTAAAATGTATATAAGAACAAATTAGTTGAGATAAATGTAAAAGATTAGTCGTTCAAGCAGCCATTGTTACATGTCATAAAGTATAAATAAATAAGTTGAAAATATTGAAAATGTATTCTCTCTCTTTTGTTCTAGTCACATCTTCTCAAGTAGCATATCCAAACCAATGAATATAATAATAAGAGTAGTGTTATATCTCGCGAGCAAAAGGAGTCGTAAAAATCACAAAAACACGCGTGTCAAAAAAACACGGGCCAGTGGCCAATGAAATTGTTTCACCTTGCTTCGTGATGGCACCTTTCGCTACATCAAGCAATTTTCAGATTATAATAAACACTACTTGTAATAATGGATAGATAAAAAAAACTTATCAAGTAGCATATGTCCATATTATATATGAGGAGCTATTTCTTAAATAGATTTGCTTACGCTTTGATTGCAAAAAAATGATGAAACTATAAACAACTCTACTTTGATTATTTTATTTTTGGTGCACGCGTAGCTTGCTATATAGGAATTCTTTTTTCGTTTGAAGCAATGATCGAATGGGGGACCTCCTCATCTAGAACCATTTTGAGCTTATGACAAAGAAGACAAATACCAACAAAAAAAGTAGAACGAATAATACTATCAATGAATAATTAATGAGCCACTCAGGATCGAAAATGAAAGTTTACCAGATATTGGATGATTGCCCATGGCTCCAACCTATTGTGGTTGTCACTTGTGATCAATAGGTGACTTTGTGGAGCCCTTAGACCATGAGTTAAGATTAAGCCATGATAATTGCTTCAATAATGACCATTAAAGTTTGATTAAATAGGCATTTCAATTATTGAAATTGTAATAGTCTCTTAGAATTTGGTTGGAGCATAATTCAACTCTTACAAAACCAGCTAGATTTATTAGTGCAAACTAGATAAAATTATGAATCCAAGTATCTAGAGTCTTCGATGAAGAGCTAAGTCAGATGTAGATATGCAAGTTATACACCAACATTCTTTGTATTATAGACTTCACCAATTGTACTATTTCCAATAATGAATAAAAGATAACTCTTCCAAGCAGATAGTTAGTTTTACCTTCATTTATTTATGAGCGATTGGTGAGTGATGATTGTCTTAGCGTCACATATGAAAATGACAACCCCCTAGTAAGTAAAAGAAAAATTACTCGGTGGAAAACCAAGAATATTACACAGATAGTTAGAGTTTCTAATTGAAATGTTTTCTATATTAAAAATCTGCATTTGTAACTTTTGAAAAGATTCATAAAATTCATCAAGCTCCTTTAAGTGCTCTTACAAAAAACCAAGATATCATCAACATGAAGCACATGAGATGGAGTTTGAAAATCATACTTCATCTAATGTGTGTTTTAAGTTTTAACACACTTATATCACTAGTGAATTGCTAATGTTATAGGACTTTTAACCCTTACACCACTTAGCAATGTATATTCAAGGCTCATTGCTCATTATTAAACGTGCACGCTGCTTTCTTTGCTAACCCAATGATATGAATTACCCTTAAATGGGTTTTCTCATCTTCTCATCTCTTAAACAGTTTTAAAAATTTGGATTATCAAACAGATTTTTCTTAATTGTCGTCTTAAAAATAGTTTTTCAAAACAACTTCAAACTAAACTGACCCTTAATTCTTTATCTACCGAGGTAAACCTATATTCAAATACGTTTTGCCAATTTAGCCCTTAACAAAAACAAACTTGCAATTTACAAAATCAAGGAGCAGAAAATAAATTACCCCTCCCATCAAATATAATGATATTTACAATCTCCTTTCCTCATGTTTCAAAATATACACAACTTTCCCTTCAAATATATTGAATTATATATTTTGATTCAAGTCTATATTTTTTCTTTAACTTTTGTTCAACCCTATTAAACAAAATTATTTTACCAAAATGACATTTTTTGTCCAATTTTTTCACTATCATATCTTCCATCTTCCTGTTGCCATTATTGAGAGTTCATCCTCTCAACCATTTTCCCGTTTGATGTTATTATATTCTCCTTTTTAATAAGTTGTGATGAAAAGATAGTGCTCTTTGGTTTTGTTGTTGTGTTTGTGTTGGAGCTTCGAAATGATGGATGGATTATACAAGACCTACTTTGAAGCTTGAGAAACAAGAGCAATAGATTATTTTGATGGCCAAAAAAATTGATAGATGAATTGAACAAAAAAAGAGCATTTTGATAAAATAATTTTTTTTAACAGGTATTAAAAAACAACTAACAAAATAATAAAAATTCGGATCAGAATATATAGTTCAACATCTTTGAAGGGAGGGTTGTGTTTTAAAAAATGCAGGGGTCATAATCTCATCATCTTTAAAGGGAGGAGAAAGTAAATTACTCCCAATATCTAAATTTTTTGTTTTGCAATGACGTTATTAATTAATAGTAACAAAAAGTAAATTTAAAAAGTTTTAAATTTTTAAGGAGGATGTTCAAACTGTATCACTATAGTTTCTTTTATGGACCGAATATCACATTAACTACAAAAACTAATCTATCAAACAATGTAAAATTTCATGGAGAAGGATATCTCTCTAATTTTCTAATGATCTTGCACTTGCATAGTTGATTTAAAAATGTTTTCTTTTAAAGAATATTAAAAATTCAAATTTACAAATTACTTATTAAGGGAATATTATACACCCTCCAGTCATTATTTTAAGCAAAAATCAACATTTTAGATTCATTCATTGATGTATGTGGTCTATAATAAAGATCATATACATCATTAATCGAATGAATTTAAAATGTTGATTTTTACATATAATAGTGACGTGGGGGTGTACATATTTTCTACTCTTCAACTAAACATATTTCACTTGCCAAATTCCAAGTTCATCATCTGTCTTGGGCATATTTATTAAAAAAATGCTTAAACATAGGAATACAAACAAATCTCATTGACCAAAATTTCATGATTCATAACAAAACATTAATCATGTCATCTCTTCATTTTCTAAAAAACATATAGCATCACCGAATGAGTTGAAATTCTCTTTATTTCTCAAAAGAAACGGACCACAATCTGTTCATATCTACAAACATTGCAAAAAAAAAAAACACGTTTGCTAAATCATTAGTTATGAATTCAAGCAACATCATCGAGAATTCTTGTATTGAAGTGTCTATACTCACACAAAACAACCTCTTCGTACCACAGTCTATCCAAGGAGAGACGCAGTCCACTAATATCATTCAAATTATAGACAAAAGATCATGAGATTGATGCAGTTGGTTACAGAACTGTAAAATTGAACTATATAGACAACCATAATCGAGTGTTGTGCTGAAGCATAACTCTATGTACCAGTAAACTTGCATATCTCTTCTCATGCACATCTTCTAGATGATGTTTAGGATAAAAGAAAAAAATGAGAAAGACACATTTTAATACACACATTTCAGTTCTATTAAGTATTAACTACTATCCAACTTATTACATTGCTTATTTGCCTGTTTTTAATCACTTTTTCCTGCCTTGTTATTGCTCAATCAAAGTGAAATAGAACAAATAATTATAGCTTAAAAATTTATGGACAACCAAACACATAAAACAATCAATTGAATGTAGCACAAAAAAACTAAACTTAACGATGAGTACAACTTCTCAATCATAAGATACAAGGAATGGAATGACCATAGACATAAAGTCGTCATATGAAAGTGTAGCTGAACCCGAGTAACGCTTGTCCTTATCCTTAAACTTGTCCGTCAGACCCTGAAAGTGCAACAAGTAATTAGCATGGTAGCAAACAAGTAAATCAGAGGAGCAACACTTAGTTTGAAAATCTAATTTATAAAAAGCTAAGGGAATAAATCTTGTTCCAAAATGCTTATGTCCTATTTTCTTTTGCAAAATTTATCACATGTAAAATGCCACCGTAATGTTTATTTCCTATCACATAATCAAGACAATGCACGTGAATGTAACAGGATAAAAATTTTCTGAAACCATGACGCAGGTAAATCAGCATATATCAATGGAAGGGGGGAATAAGAAACACAAATTAAGAAATATAGATATGAGATGCATGTCCTTAGCTTCCAAAGCTAGATATAATCAAGACAATGCACATGAATGTAATGGCATACAAATTTTCGTCCAAAACCAGATATTTGAACTAAACCGTGGAGCAAGTATGGAAGGGGAGAATAATAAACACAATTGAAGAAAAATAGATATGAGAAGCACGTCCTAAGCTTCAAAAGCTCAATGAGTTTTACCTTGATAATCATCCCACACCTGCACACATCCAAAAACAGAACATGAGATATATAAGGACATTTCCAAATAAAATAAACCTCAAATTGGTCCTTGAAAGATTTCACAGTATTAATTTGGTGCTTGAAATGTTAGCGATATAAAAATGGTCCTCAGATGATGATTGTTATCGTCGCATGACATTTTAATGTAAACAGCATGTCTTTTGACTATTTTAATGTAAGAAAATTATCTATTTGGATTGGTAAAAGGAAATGATATGGAGTGGAATGAAATGATACTAAAATATATTGTTTGGATTATTTAAAGCAAGATATAATGAAATGAAATATGATAGATTTCGTTCCATCCAAGGCCCACTCCCCCATGTTTGGGAAGTATGATAAGGAAACAGTTTTCTATTTCATCATAAAAATTCTAAATGAGAACATGATAATTTCATACCAATCTGTTACATTTCACTCCATTAGCTATTCATGCAAAATTCTAAATAAGAACATGATAACTTCATACCAATCTGTTACATTTCACTCCATCAGCTATTCATGCATAATCTTAAGAACAATGTGGTATAAAAAATCTTTTCAGGACCAAATTAAAATCTTTCAAGACCAAAATTGAAGTTTACTCTTTTCAAATAAATTAGTGTAAAAAAATAAGCACTTGAGAGATCCAGATAAAATGTCTTACTCGACAAAACTGTCGAAACCGAGTTCAGCCCTCCTATTATTTCCATCACTATACTTTGAAAGCAGAAGTTGTAGAACTGAGGCCGGTACTACATAGCCAATACCATACAGAGCATCTCTTAGCTCTAATGGATCAATTTTTCCACTCCTATCTTTGTCGTATCTCTCAAATATGCCCTACAAGCGAAGTAAAAATTCAGAGGGAATCGCATGGGATGAAATTCTATATTACAGCACAAAATTTAAACATCCTGTTAAATTCCAATACAGATAGGTGTAGCATATTTCTGCCAGTTCATATACTTGTGATGTCAATAAAATCATTCCTCTAACAAAACAAAATTTGCCACAACTCAGAAAAGAAAGCACATAACATCAAAACATGCTTTGATTTTTTAGATGGAAGCTAGCCAGGTAACAAAATTTGATACAACTCAGACAGGAAAGTATATAACAAAAAAAATATGCTTTGGTGTTTTAGATGGAAGTTGACAACCATACAAGTATAAGAACTGGAAGAAATATGCTGCACTGGAATTATTTTATTCGGGATGTTGCATCAATACAAATGGTATCTACAGCTCAAACACATTTAAAAGATAGACAAAAAATCAAACAACACATATTCAGCATCAGAATTGTGATGTCAATAAATCATTCCTCTTTTTCCGTTAGAATTCGCCATAATAAATCAACAATCTTCCCATGTTGCATTGACCATATAAGGATTGGAATAGGCTTTACATCAAAAGGGCAAAGGGCAACCCGGTGCACTAAAGCTCCCGCATACGCAGGGTCCGGGAAGGGGTCCCACCATTTGGTGTATTGTACGCAGTCTTACCCTGTTTTTTACACAAGAGGCTGTTTCCAAGACTTGAACCCGTGACCTTTCAATCACATGACAACAACTTTACCAGTTGCACCAACTTTACCATTTGGTGTATTGGAATAGGCTTTACATCACCACATTGAAATTCAAAATAGACTAGCCCTACTCAATTCAGAAAACCATCCAAAGGGAGAAAGATTGCTCAATTCATCATAAGCCATTTAACATGAAAATAGGCCAACAATCGTCCTAATTACCTTCCTGGGTCTTGCTAAGGAACCCAAAAATAGGAATTTTACGTTGAAGGAAACAATATGTTGACTTTTTAAAAGTTGAATGCAAGACTTTTAACACGGATATTTCTAAATTAAGTTTCTTAACACGTGCCCCTAAGCGAAGACACAAGCTAGCATTCTCCTTTCTTTTTATAGCATCTAACCTTGTTTTCTACCTACATGGCTTCTGTCCTAGGGAAGCAAGCTCTAAAGCCCCGATACTCCAAAAATGGTGAAGAATCGTGTCCGACACGTATCCGATACCAATACGTCTCGATACGTCCCGATACGCGTATCGGAGAAGTATCGGCCAATTAATATTTATTTTTTTGAAAAAAATGACCGATACGTGTCGGATACGGCTAACTTATACTCCGATACGGCTAACTTATACTCCGACACCGATACTTCTCTTACCTATTTCATTTTTAAAAAATAAAAGAATAAGAAACAAAAATACATTAAACCGACAACGCTATCAAAAATATTTGTCTCTTCTAACCCCAAAAAATAGGGTTTCTCGTCAACCACTGAACGATAGTTATTCTCTTCTCTCTAATGCTATGTTTCTTCTGTTCTTCTCCCTATAATATCTTCTTCTCTTCTTTTGTTCTTCTCTCTAATTGGGGAAAAATGTTGTTTTTAAATTATTTGTTTTCAATCTCAAATAGTGTTAACTATTAAGTAGTCAACATCAGACAATGATGTTCTTTTTCGATAGTACTAATGATGTTCTCCATAAATTGGATAATACTAATGATGTTTAGCTATATTTAAATTTGTGCAGCAAAATATGTAATTGTCACTTGTTTTGATCATTTTTATTGATGTGGATGTTTGTTTATTATCATTTTTAGTTATGTTTATACATTGTGCACTTATACTATTAGTTTTAAATTTAATTTTTTAATAACGTATCGAGGGCGTATCATATCGAGAGTTTTGAAAAATTTCTCGTATCGGTATCGTATCCGTATCGTGTCAAGTATCGGGGCTTCATAGGCAAGTAACTAAATTAATTCACACAAAAATACCTAAACTGCTGAAACAACAGACAGACACTGTTTGTCTGCAGAGATTAGAGAATATAGAAAGAACATGAGCTTATGGAAACACCTTATAGTATACCCATAAGTTGTATTCAGCTAATTTCCATAAACTCTCAAGAATAGCTTATCAAAGCAACTTATATCTCGTATAAAAACAATTTGACTTTATTGCATCTTTTGTTATAGAAATACTAGCTTATATATAAGCACTTATATGACAAGATTCTATGCTATAAACACTTAATTAAGTTGTTAATTCCAAGTTGGTCAAAGAATGAAAAAGAGACTTACTCGCCAGTGACCAAGGCAATTCCAAAGCTCTGAAAATTCCTTTGGCCCTATAAACAACACAAACAATAAAAAATTAACATCAATTAAATCCTCCCAAAAAAAAAACAGAAAAAATTAAAATAATAAAAGTTTACCAATTCTAAGAGATTCATGAGGATGTTTGAAGAGAAACATAAGAAGACGAATAGTCCTGAGATTAAAGCTATGAAAAGAAGAAGAAAGAGCTTGTTGTAATTCTCTATCATCAATGAAACCACTTCGATCTCTATCTACCATCTGAAAGCTTCTTATAACATCTTGGTTTGTGCCTGGTGGAAAATTTGAATACCCAGATGAAGAAGAAGAAGAAGGAGGATACCCAGATAAAGAAGAAGGAGGGTACCCAGATGAAGAAAGTTGTGCGGAAGGGTAATTATGAGGGTGGTTGTAGTTTGAAGAAGGAGGTGGAGGTTGGGTGTAGTTAGTATTTTGGGAGGTGTAGTTAGAAGGTGGTGGTAATTCAGGTGCAGATGGAGCGTATGATTGAGAATTGTATCTACCGTAGGAAGACATTGATGGGAGATAACTGTGTAGGTTCGATTTGATTTGATTGGAGTTGTTGAAAGAGAAAAACCCACAAAAACAGAGATATATACTACAAGAGAATCAGAAGAGAAACACGAGATGGAAGTTTCTGGTTGAGGTGCTCTATTAAGTGTGTGAATCAGTTATCGACTAGGCGCGTAGTACAAATTATAATACTTAAATCGGATAATATCCTAAAGGATGACAAAATAATTACTACTTGTCAAAAAATTATTCAACTTTGTCTAGAAAAAGGTCCTCGCTCGTCTCATAATAACACTCTTCGTCCCAAATCCTCTATCAATATATAAAAATTGTATTACAGCAAAATTTCATAATCGTTCTTATTAAAACTCATGATCTTCTTAATTTTATGTGCAAAATAGTCATTGTGCAAAATTTAATTTATTTTTATTTTTAAAATTAATTACGGATAATATTTATCACAAGTGTAATCAATTTCAACGGATAACTATGAAACTAATTTATTTGTTTTTTTAAAATTAATTACGGATAATGGTCATATCTACAAACATCTACTAATCTACTAACAATATACTCCCTCCGTCCCTTTTTATAGGAGTAGTAAAAAAAAGCACGTGTATTAAGAAAAGTTGTTGGAGTAATTAAGTTGTCTCAAATTGGTGTGACTATTATTATATTACCCTTAATTAAATATATATTTAATTTTAACTTTTCATATACCAAGACAAATTGATAGTATTAATAAGGTGTATATTTGAAAAAATAGTAATCAATGCATCTAGGAATTTGTATACGATCTTATAAAAATATACAACAAAATTTCATAACTCATAATCTCCTTAATTTTATGTGCATAATAGTCATTTTGCAAATTTTAATTTATTTGTTTTTTAAAAAATTAATTACGGAGATTTTCATCACAAGTGTAAGCAATTTCCACGGAACTATGAAACTAATTTATTTGTTTTTTAAAAAATTAATTACGGATAATGTTTATATCTACTAACATCTACTAACAATATATAAAAATCAAAATACAACAAAATTTGATAATCGTCCTTATCAAAACTCATGATCTCTTTAATGTCGATATTTTGAAAATAGTCACGAGTTTTCAAAATTTTATCATATCAATTATCACATATCGGTAAAAAAAAATCTTCTGCATATAAGCATATAAATTTCTCAACGAGTGCGATTTAAATATTTAACGGTGTTTTAAATATAAAATAAAAATTTATTTAATAGAAACTACATTAATGTTGATATTTTAAAAATAGTCATGTGTTTCCAAAATTTTATCACATTGACTTTCTCAAACATCTATATAAAAATTTATTTCTGCAAATATAAACATTAAAAATCTGCAACGAAAGCGGTGCAAACATTGAACAGTGTTTTGCATATAAAATAAAATTTATTTAATAGACGCACTATATTAATGTTGATATTTTGAAAATAGTCATGAGTTTTCAAAATTTTATCATATCGACTTTCTCATATATGTATATTAAAATTTGTTTATGTAGATATAAACATTTAAAATTTGCAACAGAAGCGGTGCAAACATTGAACAATGTTTTGCATATAAAATAAAATTTAATCAATAGAAACATTGCATTAATGTTGATATTTTGAAAATAGTCACGAGTTTTCAAAATTTTATCATATTGATACATACAAATTTTCTTATGCATATATAAGCATATAAATTTCTCAACGAGTGCGATTTAAATATTTAACGGTGTTTTAAATATAAAATAAAAATTTATTTAATAGACACACTACATTAATGTTGATATTTTGAAAATAGTCATGTGTTTCCAAAATTTTATCACATTGACTTTCTCATATATCTATATAAAAATTTGTTTCTACAGATATAAACATTTAAGATATGTAACGGGAGCGGTGCAAACATTGAACAATGTTTTGCATATAAAATAAAATTTATTTAATAGACACACTGCATTAATGTTGATATTTTGAAAATAGTATTGAGTTTTCAAAATTTTAGAAATTTAGTTATGCAGATATAAACATTTAAAATCTGCAACGAGAGCGGTGCAAATTTTGAACACTGTTTTGCATATAAAATAAAATTTAATAATTAGAAACACTACATTAATGTTGATATTTTGAAATTAGTCACGAGTTTTCACAATTTTATCATATCGACTATCACATATTGATACATACAAATTTTCTTCTACATATATAAGCATATAAATTCCTCAACGAGTTCGATTTAAATATTTAACGGTGTTTTAAATATAAAATAAAAATTTATTTAATAGACACACTACATTAATGTTGATATTTTGAAAATAGTCATGTGTTTCCAAAATTTTATCACAGTGACTTTCTCATACATCTATATAAAAATTTGTTTCTGCAGATATAAACATTTAAAATCTGCAACGGGAGCGGTGCAAACATTGAACAATGTTTTGCATATAAAATAAAATTTATTTAATCGACACACTATATTAATGTTGATATTTTGAAAATAGTCATGAGTTTTCAAAATTTTATCATATCGACTTTCCCATATATGTATATAAAAATTTGTTTATGTAGATATAAACATTTAAAATCTGCAACGAAAGCGGTGCAAACATTAAACAATGTTTTGCATATAAAATAAAATTTAATCAATAGAAACATTGCATTAATGTTGATATTTTGAAAATACTCACGAGTTTTCAAAATTTTATCATATCGATACATACAAATTTTCTTATGCATATATAAGCATATAAATTTCTCAACAGTGCGATTTAAATATTTAACGGTATTTTAAATATAAAATAAAAATTTATTTAATAGACACACTACAATAATGTTGATATTTTGAAAATAGTCATGTGTTTCCAAAATTTTATCACACTGACTTTCTCATATATCTATATAAAAATTTATTTCTGCAGATATAAACATTTAAAATTTGCAACGAGGGCGGTGCAAATATTGAATAGTGTTTTGCATGTAAAATAAAATATAATCAATAGAAACACTGCATTAATGTTGATATTTTGAAATTAGTCACGTGTTTTTAAAATTCTATCATATCGACTATCACATATCGATACATACAAATTTTCTTCTGCATATATAAGCATATAAATTCCTCAACGAGTGCGATTTAATATTTAACGGTGTTTTAAATATAAAATAAAAATTTATTTAATAATCGCACTACATTAATGTTGATATTTTGAAAATAGTCATGTGTTTCCAAAATTTTATCATATCAACTTTCTCACACATGTATATAAAAATTTGCTTATTTAAATATAAGTACATAAAATCTGCAACGGGTGCGCTGCAAACATTGAACAGTCTTTTGCATATAAAATAAAAAACATATAAAATAAAAAGTTATTTAATAAAAACACTACATTAATTTTGATTTTGAAAATAGTCACGAGTTTTCTAAATTTTATCATATCGACTTTCTCATATATGTATATAAAAATTGTTTATGCAGATATAAATACATAAATCTGCAATGGGTGCGCTGCAAACATTGAACAGTCTTTTGCATATAAAATAAAAAGTTATTTAATAGAAACACTACATTAATTTTGATTTTGAAAATAGTCACGAGTTTTCAAAAGTTTAAATGAATAAAAATTTGTTTTCGCATATAAGCAAATAAAATCCATAACTGATGTGACTCAACTATTTAACAAATTTTTATTTATATAAGAGAAAAAAATTAATAGAAACATTACATTATTACTCATAATTTTTATTTAATATTTATAAACATTTTGCAATATTAACAATAAAATTATTTTTTATATAATTATCGCAATGTTACGTGACCCGTGCGAAGGCACGGGTTTTTTACTAGTTATTATATTATACATATGACGTTTCGATACTTTCACATTTATTAAAAAATATAATTAATTTTGTATGGGAATGAGATATTATAAGTTGTTTTACGAAATTGTCCTTAATAAATGATATTGGAAAGATAAATTAAAGAATTGAAAAAAAAAATCGAGTATTAAATAGTTAAGGATATAATAGAAAAAATAACATTAATGTTTCATTGGTATTATAAATCGACATATAATTTGGAACAATTTTTTTCCAAAACGACATATAATTTGGAACGGATGAAGTATCATTTTGTTCATTTCACTTATGTTAAAAAAGTGTATAAATGAAGAAGATAGAAAAATGGTTTGGAGTGTCTTGTCAAGTATTAGTGCATTTCTCATTATCGTAAATGCAAAGTAGAATATGTTGAATTGGAAGTGATGAAAGTAATATTAATTAGAATTGTAATTGGAAAAAGTAATTAGTGTCTTGTCAAGTATTTGTGTATTTCCCATTATTGTAAATGCAAAGTAGAATATATTGAATTGAAAGTGATGAAAGTAATATTAATTAGAATTATAATTGAAAAGAAGTGATTAATATTACATTGAAATGAGTCGATTATTTCTACAAATAACGCAATTATTTTGGGACGAAGAGAGTTTTTTTGTTTTTCTAAAGTTTTTTTTGTAATAAGTTATCATAGGAGTTTACTGAAATTAATTTATAAGCTCTTCCAAGCAATTATTTTAACACTCTTCATATTTATATTTTCTTCATTTTATTATTTTACTTTATTTTCAATAAATTTGTTGGACATGGAGTCACATTACCTTAAAATAAAAGGACAAAACTCATATACAGTTACATGTTGAAAGAATGATAGGTCTTGCCTTTCTATTGATTTTCAATAATATATACACAATTATACAGTGTCAGTTTCTTGACTATTTTACTATACAATCTTTACTATTTAATGACAATTATATGCTAATAATATATAAAGATATTTTAATATTCTAATAATATATAAAGATATTATAATAATATATAAAGATATTCTAATATTCTAATACACCCCCGTAGTCGAAACGGGAGGCTGACGGATGTTGAGACTATTACGAAAATCATCAAAGAGTTGCAACGGAAGTCCTTTGGTGAAGATGTCAGCGATTTAGTAACGTGAAGGAACATGTAAGACTCGTACTTGGCCGCGGGTGACTTTCTCATGCACAAAATGTATATCCATCTCGATATGTTTGGTGCGTTAATGTTGAACTGGGTTGCCGGATAGATAGACAACACTAACATTGTCACAATAAACCAGTGTGGCTGTTGTGACTGCGAAATGTAGTTCCAATAGCAAGTTTCTAATCCAACAAGATTCAGATACTACATTGGCGACTCCGCGGAACTCGACTTCAGCACTAGACCGAGAGAGGGTGTGTTGACGTTTGACAGACCATGAGATTAAATTGTCACCAAGATAGACACGGTAACCGGAGGTGGATCACCTGGTGTCTGGGCAACCAGCCCAATCTGCATCAGTGTAAGAAACCAATTTACTGACAGAGGAGGAATGTAAGTGAAGGCCGAAATCAATAGTGCCATGAATATACCGAATGATACGCTTCAGTGCTGACATATGTTGCGTTTTAGGGTCATGCATGAATAGACATACTTGTTGTACTGCATAAGAGATATCTGGTCTTGTGAAAGTTAAATATTGCAATGCTCCTGCAAGACTTCGATATTCAGTTGGGTCATAAGATGGATTTCCAGAAGAGCCACTGAGTTTTGCCTTGGTGTCGACTGGAGTGGGTGATGGTTTGCAGGAGGACATGCCTGCTCGTTCTATAATTTCCTCTGCATATTTTCTTTGAGACAAGAAAAGACCACTTGTATGTTTAGTGACAGATATTCCCAGAAAATAACTTAGAGGACCCAAATCCTTCATGGCGAATTCAGAACTAAGTTTAGACATAATAGAGTCACGAAGAGCATCAGATGAAGCAGTGAGAATTATGTCATCCACATATAGAAATATATACGCAGTATCATCACCGTGATGAAACACGAACAAATAGTGATCAGAGATGTTGTGAGAGAAACCCAAGGTGGCAACATAGTCAGTGAATCTTTGGTACCAGGCACGAGGTGCTTGTTTTAAACCATATAGAAACTTCTTGAGGAGACAAACATGCTCTGGATAGTGTGGATCACGAAAACCAGGAGGCTGGTGCATATACACGTTTCGTCAAGATTGCCATGCAAAAAGGCATTTTTGACATCTAGTTGATGGAGACACCATGATTTGGATATTGCAATGCTGAGCACCATGCGAATAGTGGCCGGTTTGACGACAGGGCTGAAGGTCTCACCACAATCGACACCTGATTGTTGATTAGCACCATTACCTACAAGACGAGCTTTGTATCGCTCAAAAGAACCATCAGATTTCTTCTTGTGCCTGAAAATCCACAAACTTCGAATAACATTGGCATTAGAGGGACGAGGAACTAATTCCCACGTCTTATTTTCAATAAGAGCAGAATATCCGTCTTTCATGGCCATTTTCCATTTTGGATCTTTTAATGCATCAATGGGATTTGTAGGTAAAGGAGAGATATTTTGGTGGGTTGATGTGTGTAGGTTGAAAATTTTATGGGGTTTGACAATTTCGTGTTGGAATCGGGTTGTCATTTGAGGGGAATGAGGTGCAGGGAGGGAATAGGTGTAGGAATCGGTGGAGAGGAGGTGGTAGGTGTTATTTGTGGAGATGAGGTCATTGTCTGGGAGGGAGAGGGTGTTTGAGCCGTGGGTGCAGGTTGTTGGGTCGAGGAGGGTTGTGAGAGGGGAAATGGGGTTTGGTTCGTGGTTGAAGGAGTAGGAGTATTTTGGGCCGCCGGTGTTAGTGGTTGGGTGACGGTTATGTTAGGAGAGGGGGCGGCTAGATATGTGGTGGACAAGTGTGAGGGAAGTAAGGGGATTATGCCATCATCTAAGAAGTTATAGTTAGTCGTCGTAGGAGCATTCATGGTGGAAAAAGGAAACGTATTTTCCTAAAAAATGACATGCCGAGAAATCATGATTTTACGACTGGACAATTCGTAACACTTATAACCTCTATGGTTGGACGAATATCCAAACAGAATATCAATCCTCCCATTCATACCGCATTCACCATCTCTAATATCACCAATTTTATCAAAATTACCCTAAGTATTGAAAAAGGCCAATATACCACTTGGTCCGAACTTTTCAAAATTCATGCTCGTGTTCATCAGGTCATTGATCATATCATCCCAACTGAAACCTCATCCTCTCCTAATCTTAAAGACACCGATCCTAATCTATGGGTCCGTCTTGATGTTGTTGTCCTTCAATGGATTTATGTCACAATTTCTGATGATCTTCTTTACACCATCATTGAACGCGATTCAACCGCAAAAAATGTGTGGAACCGACTATTCAACATTTTTTATGACAATAAACATTTTTTTTACTGTTCTCAAATCAAAACATGACAGCTGAATTATTAGACTAAACATGTTATGTTTTTTCCTTTGCCTCCGTTTGACACCACCTCTTTTGTACACGACTTCACACCAGTCACACCACATTACTCCATTGCCTACAATTTGCAAAATCTCATCGACGGAAACAATTGCAACAACACCATTTTTTCAACGCATCAACTTCCATCTGCGTTTATTAGACAAAATCCAAATTTGAAATTTGTTTTGGAAGTTATATTATCAAACAAAAGTGCCATCCTTGATCAATATCCAAAATTTTATAGCCTCCCTAATTTATGTCGTGGTCTGTTCGTATTGAGTTCACACCCAACAACAACCACAATGCTAGCTTTCTTTCTAGGCCTAAGTACCATACCCAACCCAAAACAACGAATGTTTATGCTGCGTGATACAACCCACAACAGTGTGCATGAAATTTCAACCAGCGACAATCATTTGGAGGATTGCGAGATAATGGAAAACTATACACGTTTCACGGTGTTTAATTTTTGAGTTTAAGGGGGAGAAAAATAATACAGGTGTCATATTCTGATTTGAGAACAGTAAAAATAGGAGGTAAGGAACTGTGTATAAGTTTTGTCCAAAATAAAAATATTACTATTCTAACATATAATCTTATTATATAATAGGGTTAAATATGTTTTTGGTCCCTATAAAATTGGGACCTTTTAAGTTTAGTCTTTACTTAATTTTAATAGTTCTTTTATTCCCTAAAAAAAATTTCGGCACTCAGTATTAGTCCCTACTCAATTCAAATTTGTTTAATTTATGCTTAAACTCTTAAGTTTTTGAACATTTTTTTGCAGACGTGTTAAGAACATTACTAAAAGTTCCTCCACAAAAAATTATCGCAAAATTTGATTTCTACGTCCAGATTTTGTTACTTTTATCTTTAGCTTTTATCGGTTTAAAAAATTCATATTTAATTCGTTTCATGTTAAAAAATTCTAAATTTTTGTAAATGAACCTTTCACAGTGTTCTAAACTTGTCTCAAAAAAATCGTTCCAAAATTTAAGAGTTTAAGGGTAATTAAACAAACTTTGTTTTAGCAGGGACTAACATTATAAGTAATTTTTTTTTATAGGGACTAAAAAGCCTATTAAAATTAAGTAAGGACTACACTTAGAAGTTCCCAAATTATGTGTATTTTTAAGATTGGACATTTATGACCGAGTAGTTTGTTATGAATCATATCAAATTTGTTGGATGACTTATAGTTGAAATTATTTTAGCCAATATATTTATAGTTTTATGTTTTGTGTACAGTTATATATACTATCGAGTTTCAGAAGCGTGGGCTGCCACATGCACACATATTGGTATTTCTTAAGCCAAGTTATCGATGTAAAAAACCTGAGGATCTAGACAAGATTATTTCAGCGGAAATTCCAGACAAAGACTCCGATGAGGAGTTGTTTAGTATAGTGACTTCGCTCATGATTCACGGTCCATGTGGTGATCAAAACAAAAAGTCGCCTTGCATGCAGAGTAATAAATGTACTAAACACTTCCCAAAGAGATTTGTCGATCAAACCGTGATTGATGATGATGGTTACCCAGTATACAGACGGAGAGACAATGGAGTATTTGTTAAGAAAGGTGAATCCTTTGCAGACAACAGGTTTGTTGTGCCATATAATAGAACTCTTCTTTTGAAGTACAATGCTCATATTAACGTTGAGTGGTGCAACCAAATACGGTCTATCAAGTATCTTTTTAAATATGTAAACAAAGGCCATGACCGTGTGACCGCAAACTTTTACGGTCAAGGAATTGAGAATGGTTCTTCTGAATGTTTGGATGAAATAAAAATGTATTATGATTGTCGATATCTCTCGGCGTGCGAGGCTGCTTGGAGAATATACTCTTTTGACATACATTTCAGAGAGCCTTCAGTTGAAAGGCTGAACTATCATTTGGAAGATGAACATTCGATTGTGTACGAAGATCATGAAGATATTGAAGATGTTATTAACAGATCACGTAATAAAACTACAAAGTTTTTGGCATGGATGAAAGCAAACCAAAAGTATCCAGATGCAAGAAATCTTACTTACAACCAATTCCCATTAAAATTCGTATGGAAAGCTGAAGATCATGAATGGACTCCTAGGCGGCAAGGTCTTTCAATTGGAAGGGTTCATTTTGCACCTCCTGGTTCCGGTGAAAGGTTCTACTTGAGAACCCTTCTAAATTACGTAAAGGGTCCGACATCTTACGATCATATAAAAACGGTTGACAATGTCAAATATAATACTTTCAAGGAAGCTTGCTTTGCTATGGGGTTGTTGGACGATGACAAGGAATTTATAGACGCAATAATAGAGGCAAGTCTTTGGGGCACCGGTACTTATTTACGCAGACTCTTTGCAACATTGATGGTATCTGATCAGCTAGC
This sequence comes from Medicago ruthenica, assembly GCA_018208015.1. Taxonomy (NCBI): domain Eukaryota; kingdom Viridiplantae; phylum Streptophyta; class Magnoliopsida; order Fabales; family Fabaceae; genus Medicago; species Medicago ruthenica. The sequence goes on from CM031372.1 coordinate 87,632,826, forward strand.
GAGACCAGAGGTTGTTTGGAACTCTACTTCGACTAATCTTATTGATGACATTCTTCACAAACAAAGGCGGTTACTTGGAGCGCCAGGTAAATTACTATGGTAATTTATTATTTTTTAGGCGATAATGTTAGTGACTATTATTCTGTCCCTGTCGTAGATACTGTTTAAAATACATGCATGTGTTCTTAAAATTTAATTTGTAACTTTACTTTATTTAAATCATATGAACTGCCTTTAGCTATTTCACGTCATTATAAAACGTAGTTTTAGAGCATTTTAAATAAAGCAACGACTAAGCATTGACATTAAAAAAGGCAAATATAAATGAAATACTATACAATTTAATCGATCTTTCGCATTTTGGATGCTTATTCGAACCCAATGTTATTTCGCTGTTCATTTTTATACTAATTATACCCGATGTTGATTTTAGATGCACATTTCTTTCAGACTTAAGGTTAAACAATGATCAGCTGAAGGCGTATGCATTGGCAGAACTTGAACTGTTAATACAAAGTTGTGGGAAGAGCCTGTCTGATTATCCTCCAATGCCAAAGGCAGATGCATCGTTATTACCTAACGTCGGTTTTAGACTGATCCATGATGAGACGAATTACAATAGGCCATTGTTAGCTGAGGAACATCGTCGAATGTTGGAAACCATGACCATGGAACAACGACGTGTATATGATACAATCATGACAAGGGTAAATGAAAACAAGCCTGGTTTGTTTTTTTTGTACGGTTATGGTGGCACTGGAAAAACCTTTATTTGGAGGGCTTTATCAGCTGCATTGAGATCTAACGGTGAGATTGTATTGGCAAATGCATCAAGTGGAATAGCTGCTCTACTCATACCCGGTGGAAGAACCGCGCATTCAAGGTTTGGTATTCCTCTTATGGTTGACGAGTGCTCGATGTGTGGAGTTAGCCCAAATACACCATTAGCATCGTTAGTAATTAAGGCAAAGCTCATCATATGGGACGAAGCGCCTATGATGCACAAACATTGTTTTGAAGCACTTGATCGATCTTTGAGAGATGTTCTTAAGTCTGTTGATGAGCGAAACAAGGATATACCTTTTGGTGGTAAGGTTGTTGTCTTAGGTGGAGATTTCAGACAAATATTACCGGTCATACCCAAGGGTACCAGACAAGAAGTTGTACATGCTACGATTAACTCTTCACATTTATGGAGGTGTTGTGAAGTCCTTACATTAACAAAAAACATGAGGGTTCTTAGCGGTGCATCTGAGTCGGACATAAATGAAAGAAAATTGTTTTCTGATTGGGTGTTAAGTATTGGCGATGGTACGGTTGGAGAAAGCAATGACGTCAACATCAACATTGATATTCCACCTGACTTACTTCTACCAAGCTCAGGTAATCCTATTGCATCTATGGTTGAAAGCACTTACCCAAATTTGTTGGAAGTTATGAGTGATTTAAGTTATTTCCAAAATAGAGCCATATTAACACCAAAAAATACAATTGTTGACCAGATCAATGAGTATGTGTTAGATTTGATCCCTGGCGAAGAAAAAATCTATTTGAGTTATGATACACCTTATCATAAGAATCTGAACGATGACGCTGTTGATGATGTTCACACGCCTGAATTTCTCAACACTATTGTTGCATCGGGTCTGCCAAACCACAGGTTGCGATTGAAAGTAGGAGTTCCAGTGATGTTACTAAGGAATATAGATCAAAATTTGGGTTTATGCAACGAAACAAGATTGGTTATCACAAGGATGGGGAAATTTGTGCTTGAAGCAAGGGTGATATCTGGATCTAATATTGGCGAGAAAGTGTTTATACCGAGGCTATCACTAACACCGTCTGATAATAGAATTCCTTTTAAGTTTAAACGAAGACAGTTTACGTTAATTGTTTCATTCGCAATGACTATCAACAAAAGCCAAGGACAGTCGCTAAAAAATGTTGGTGTCTATTTACCTTCACCTGTTTTTTCACATGGACAACTGTATGTTGCGGTATCAAGGGTTACTTCAAAGGACGGTTTGAAGATCTTAATAAATGACGAGGACGGTGAAGATACAAACATTGCAACGAATGTGGTTTATAAGGAAGTTTTCCGTAATGTGTAGTATTTCTGGATATTCACAAACTATTTTACTTTTTTATTGTCAGCAGACTTATGACATTTCAATATCATATATTGTTATATTCGAACAGTATATGTTTCACTATAAAATTAACTATGTCATTGGGCTCTTATTCCATTTCGTTTTCATTGTCAAGTATTTTATCGATATGAGCCGTGCGTCAGCACGGGTCGATGGTCTAGTAATCTCTTATTAATAAAGCTTAGGCTGTGAAGCTGTCCATAACCCTAAAAAAACCCTAATCCTAACCTAAAATTCCCCTCCATAATAGAGGCATTTAATTGCTCTATACCTGTACCATTTGAAATTCGAAATTCTTCATTTCCCTCCATCAAGCACCCAACTATTGGCTTTCCATTAACCATTATTGGAGCATTAAATTTCGCACGGTTTCTGATCATTGAGCATTAACCACGCCGGTTTCACTCCATCAAGCCCCCAACTATTGGCTTTTCATTAACCATTAGTGGAGCATTAAAAATCGCACGGTTTCAAGCTAATTGAGCATTAAACACGCGGGTTTCCATGCTCATTGAACCGCCCAGCCTTTCCTCTTTCCACTCCTCCATTAACCATGCTAATTTAACTGCCTGACCTTTCATCTTTCTGATCATTGAGCATTCATTTACCTCTTTACTGCATATATATACCATGGCTGATCCTTTCAGTTCGATGCATCAAATACCTATCCTTTCCTTTCAGTTCGGCAACTTCTGCATCAAATACCTATCCTTTCCTTTCACGTAATCAAATACCTATCCTTTCAGTTCGATTCAAACAACCATGGCTGATCGTGGTGCTGAAGCTCTGCTTTCCTACCATTGTTTAACCGGTAAACTACTACTTCTCCCATACTTATAGTTCTTTTTTGTATCGTTTTTACAGTATTTACTATCACCTGACACATATCACGTGTTTTCTTAATTTTGTTAACAGCACCTCTGCATCCTAATCCTGTTAATGAGATTGACAAGATCGTAAATTGTCTGCGGCTGAAATACAGGACTTACATTGTCGAGTATGAGGTTGATTGTGTAAGTATAATTTCATAACTTTCAATTAAACCGTGCGAATTTTTGTTTGTTCTGTTTGTGTGTGTCTTAAATTTATTTACGAATTTATGATTGCCTGTTTTGCTTCAGGGTGCTGTTATGATGCCTACCTGTTTTGGTTCTGACTTTGGTGATCAAATAGACAACTATGCGACACTGATTGACCGTAACAGCAATCAGTTTGAAGTTAAGTTTGAGAGATTCAATGGTTTCATCTTTTTGACAAAAGGTTTTGCTGCTCTTCGTGATTTCTATGGCATAACCCTTGGTGCGTGGCTGACTTTGGTTTTCGAAGGATTTGGCAGATTTCGGCTCAAGAAAATCAAGTCTAGAATTAAGAGGAAAGTTGATTTCCCTCTGTTTGATCCTCCGATGAAGTTTGTTATTGAAAAATATGTTAACCCTGATCATTTCTTGCTTGGATTTCCTGAGTCGATTCACCGGTTGTCATACCGTCATGATTTGAATAATTTCGCCATTTATTATGAGAAGCACCTTACTGCATCTGATGTCACTTCAGGATTTTTGGTAAGTTAACATATATTTTGTAAGTTAAACAATTACAGCGTTTCCTACTTATTTCTTTCCTGTTATTGCAGAAACTGACCAACCTTGGATTTTGTGAGCTATCGTTGGACAAGAATAACACTTCTGTGGCGCTTATAGATGATAACGGTAACAAATGGGACTGCATTGTTGTTGTGGGAACTCTTACGCAAAGCACTTGGAGGATAGGAGGAGAGTGGAAGAGAATGGTTGATGCACGGAGGCTTCAGCGTGGTGCGTACATGATTATTGGTGCTCCAGTTGCTGGGAATAACAGAACGGTTTACTTTAGTGTCAGACGGCTTTGAATCTTTAAAAGCCTATGTCAATTGAAATCAAGTACCAAACAGTTTGCCTAATTTGAGTTTCAGTTTGTGTTATGTTTTATGTCATTTCCTTTCAATTGTAAGCACTTCCATCGCAAGCCTAAATGTAATGAAATCACGCCGGTTGTCGTTTTCAAATTTATCAGATGCAAAATATTATTATCTTTGATTTCATTGTTTATTTTATTGTTTATAATTTTGAATCAAATGCCGTAGTTTCGATCAAAGACGTCTTTTCAATAAAACATGTCAAGCTGACGTTTTAAGCTAATATCATCAAAATTAAGGGTTCAATGTACTGTACAGAGTTATGCCACACTTATACGCATCAATTATCCGACACAATGTAGTCTTATTTTTTCTTAAACACAGTTTTTTTAAGATTTCATTAACAAGTTTTGTCTGTCGTCGTATTATAATCATGCCTATACTGTGTCCGGATATTAACCAAATGTATTATTTTCACTTGATCATATATTATAGCTTTTAACATGCTATAATCCCTCTAAACGAACTAATGTTAACCCTGTTACCCGGACACAATCAACCATGTTTGTGTTGCATTTTAAGCATATAGTCAGATAATAGCATGGTTTTATAAAATTTTAGTTCTATTGATAATGATTGGTGTGCGCCCTAAAAAACATAGATGCCAACTAACAATATCCCCGGATGGTTATTGAATGCTTATTGAGAATGTTAATAGTCTTTTTCACAAATGAGTAACTATACAAGCAAGAAAGCCGCCATTTTTTGTTATGTGTGTGCTATTATGTCTTGGCCTTTTTTTGTTTCCCATGAGTAATGCTTGATGTGCGCCCCGTTAATCATAAATGCCAGCTGACTTTCATATTCGAAATTCTTCATTTCCCTCCATCAAGCCCCCAACTATTGGCTTTTCATTAACCATTATTAGAGCATTAAATTTCGCACGGTTTTCTGATCATTGAGCATTAACCACGCCGAATTTCAAATCCTAAATGCCAGCATTAAATTTCGCACGGTTTTCTGATCTTTCCACTCCTGCATTCATGTTTCCCACTAATTGGAGCATTAACCACGCGGTTGAAAGGATACAACTTTCAGTTTTCCATGCTCATTTAACTTCCTAGCCTCAAAGGTCTTTTCAAACAGTTATGCCTCTATATTGCTGGTTGAGTTGCGCCCCCAACACCATAAATGCAGTCTTAATATTTTGCTTTGATAACTGATGGTATCATTGGAAAACTCTCCCAATTATGCATTGAATGCTTATTGGAAAATGAAATGACATTCATAAGTGCGTCTATACTAATATGGAGTACATTTGTACAATATAAATATCCCTGCCTTTCAACTATTTTGCAGATTTGTAAGCATAAGCATTATTTGGTAGGGAAACGCTTTCTGGAAATGGCTAACGCATACACCTCACTGTCAGCTGTCTCTGGAGGGAAGAAAGATTTGAAGATGTTGGTTAGAGTCGCTCATATATGGTGCATTCCGGATAAAAAGGTTTCGAGTATAATTAATTTCATGAATATGTTGTTGGTCGATGAGAAGGTTGGTGTTTCTTACTCAAATTTTGATGACACACTTTCTAATCGTCTTTGGCATTGTTTTTGTTTTTTTTAAGATTGATGTAAACTGTTTGTTTTGTTGGTGTTTTCTTTCGCAATTGTTTTTTTACACAGGGTGGACGAATCCATGCCACAGTAAGAAGGGCTTTGGTTTCCAAATTCAAGGCGATGGTTGAAGAAGGAGGTACATATGAACTTGACAACACAATGGTGGGTTTTAATGATGGTCAGTACAAGCTCACAAACCACAAATACAAGCTTAATATGATGGCGACTTCAAACTTTAAAAAAATCGATGCACCCACCCTTCCGATTAATGTTTTTGATTTCACGCCATTCAAGCAAATTCTGTATTCCTGTGATGAAGAAAAAATTACTGGTATCGTTTTTTACATTCCATGTATTTCTAACAAAAAACTTATGCGCTCCTTATGGTTTATTAAATTGTTGTTTTCTCTTTGATGTATATATAGCTCATAAGGTACCACCCTGTGTAATTTTGTTGCGTTTGTGTTGGTCGTTTTAGATGTCATTGGGCATGTTATTGAAAAGGATGATGTACGGGAGACTGATAAGAATGGAAGGAAGACTAAAGTCATTGATCTCACTCTGCAAGATTTGGAGTAAGAGCATTAATCTTACTTCAATCAACGTTGTAAATATTCACGTAGTTAATATTAGTTGGTGTTTTCTTTCGTAATGTTTATTCAATTCCAGAAATAATCGCATACATTGTTCTCTTTGGGCTGAGCATGCTGAGAAAGTATCAAGCTATTTTGGTGACCATTCCAACTCAGACCCTGTTATACTGATACTGCAATTCTGCAGGACACGAAAGTATTTAGGTATGCGACAATTTTTAAAGGATTATAGCCTGTTTTTCTAAAAAAGTATATCAAATATTAGTCTAACGTCTGCCTATTTTATATGCCTATAAATTAGGTGCGATGGGTGTTGCGAACTCATTTTATGGAACCAAAGTGCTACTCAATGAAAATTTGCCTGAGGTCGAAGCTTACAAAATAGGGTATGGTTGTTGTATCGTTTATTTTTTTTAATTGCAATGCATGTATTACAGTTATAATCGACCTCTTATATAATATGCTTCTTATAGGATGAAAAATTCATCAATTCAATTGACTCAAGGTGTTAGCCAAATGACTGCACATAGCTCAATCTCTTTAACGGACGATTTACTTAATTCCAAAAGAATGACGGTTGAAAGTTTGATTGAGGCTAATCAGGTAAGAATTTATGTTTAATTATTTTGTGTGAAACATTCAATGCTTAATCGTCGTTTTCATGTGTTGATTCTAATGGTACTTCTGTAGGTATGTCAAGGTGTAGTGCTTGCCACTATATGTGAAATTGAGACTGGAGTCGAATGGTACTTTCGATCATGTGCGCAATGTGCCAGCTCAGTCACAGTTGATAATGGGGTGTTGTGTTGCCGCAAATGCAAAACATGCAAGAGTGTTGTTCCTAGGTAAGAAGCTGATCAACCGTGAAGTATTTATATTACCTTATAAATACATAATAGAACGTGACCACGTCTTTAACCATGGTTTTAACTATAAGGTTCAAGCTGCACGTTATCGTAATGGACGACACAGGATCCACAACCTTTGTTTTGTTTGATCGCATTGTGACACAGCTTATTGGGCGTAATGTCCAAGATTTAATTGATGAAAGTGATCAGGTAATTTCATATGATTTAATTTAATTGTTTTGATAGAACATTATGGTGTTGTAATTTATACACAATAGTTTCAAGGTCAGATGTTAAAAGTGAATTATAATAGAAAAAATGTTGTATTTTGTGCCGTTAAAAAATGTTGTAGTTTCCAAAACAATCGCATATTAGTTTATGGCCAATAGCATCCAAATTGAACGTGAGCACCGTGTTGTTTACAGGCAACTGCGAAAAATGATTATCCTCCTGATTTCGAGAAGCTCATTGACAAACAATTTCTTTTTAAAGTTGATGTTGGTGAAGGTAATGTCATAAGGAAATATAGGAATTATGCCGTTAAGAGGGCTTCTGATGATGTTGCAGTTATTGAACGGTTTAAATCCAAGTATATTTTGAAGGTAACTCACATCTAACAATCTGCACTTAAGCATTTTTTCAAATTTTGAAATTCTTACTAGCTACGTGTCTAAATATGTATATTGTTCCTAAATGCATATAATAGAAGGCCAACGATGACTCTATTGTTGAGCTTAGTGTGATTGGTGCTGATGCAAGGGGTGATAACGTGGCAATGGTACATAATTATTTAAATATATATTATCTCTCAAATAATTTGAATAGAAGTATGATTAAAATAAAACTAAACACTATACTGTCGTTGTTTTTACAAGAAGTATTAGACTGCGGGGACTCATGTAGCAATACGCCCAATATTGACACGCCAACCAGCAAGGCAGGAGTTAAGAGATCATCCAATAGCATAGACTCTTTGGCGGTTGAACATAGTGAAGTTGGGCAGTCATCTGTTACAAAGCCTGCCAAAACCGTTCGTGTTAAGGTTGAACCCAATGAAGACTAACTGCGATGAAAAGGACAGCAACCTTTTTATAAATTTGACGTATTGAGATTTCATCAAACTATTGGAGGCCTATCTGTTTGTGTTTCATCGTTTTCAGTTTTATAATTTATGAGTTTACATTGTTATGAGCTTTTTGTGGATCGTATTTTGATTTAAAAGTACTTATAATGAAGCGTTCTTTTTATTGTCATATCTTTCATATTCGACGCTGTCCTTAATGTTACATTGAGCATGCTGCGTTACATTTTTTGTTTTCACATGTGATCTGCTATGCATTGCTACTGTCAAATTCCATCTAATTTGGCATCTGTATCAAATGATAGTTTTATAAGTGACTCATACTTACAAGGCAATTTAAAACTAATCAGTGTCATAGCTATTGATCAATTGCCCGCGATTTCAGATACACTGTAAACTTCTGTCAGTACATTATTGATAGTTTTGATCAATTGCCCGCGGTTTCGGATACACTGCAAACTTCTGACAGTGATTTTAATAAATCAATTCAATACTAAACATTATTCTTACCCCTTGATCAATTGCCGCTATTTCGGATATATTCAAACTACTGCTAATTTCTGTACGTAGTACTTCTATCAAAAGTTTATAGAATATGTTTTCCAAATATGTTAAGATATTTATGCGTCGACCATGTATGATACACACTATTGATCGTTGTACACCAAAGACATGTTCGCAGCTATGGGCTGTATAAATCTACACCGTTACATAGAGTACACAACCATGTGTATTGAATGCTTATGGAAATTGGACGGTCATGGACCAGGCAATTAATCAGAATAGAACAGGTTCAAAGCATGGTTTAATGCTAATTTTGGAGGTTACATTTTAGAGGTTCAATGGCCACGCTTTAATGCTTATTTTTGGATGTTACATTTGCTTTTAATGAGTTCCATCTTTCCCATGATTGTTTCACACAACCTTTGCCATTCTGCAGTTAATGAGTTGACAAAATTAAAGCCACGCCCTTTTCCTATGATTAGTAGCCACGCTTTAATGCTGATTTATGGAGGTTAAATTTGCTTTCCATGATTGTTTCACACAACCTTTGCCATTCTGCAGTTAATGAGTTGACAAAATTAAAGCCACGCCCTTTTCCTATGATTAGTAGCCACGCTTTAATGCTGATTTATGGAGGTTACATTTGCTTTTAATGAGTTTCATCTTTCCTATGATTGTTTCACACAACCTTTGCCATTCTGCAGTTAATGAGTTAACAAAATTAAAGCCACGGCCTTTCCTATGATTAGTAGTCACGTCCTTTACCATGATTATATTCATGAGAAACTGATTGTATTCCCTATTCATGACTAATAAGCTGTGAACGAAAATGGATGCAGTAGAAGCCAAGGCCATCACCGATTTTGCTCTCCATAGTTGCAGAGGTTATATCCCACACTATTCATCTTGATGTATATGTTTATCTTATGATTGTTGCTGATTTTTTTCCATTTAATTGTAATTGGTTAAAACTTCAGAAGAATCAAGTTGGGAGTATCATCCAAATGATCCAGCCTATGTCCAACTGCTCAAGTTGAAGTGGCGCACCTACAGCGTTGAGTTTCATCCAGATGAGGTAAGAAATATTCGTTTCTAATTTTAATGGTTTGTAATGATTAGTTTTCGTCTCTGCTAAATATATACATCCATACAACAAGATTATAATCTGATAGCATGCGAAATCGGTTGTCGTAACAGCATGTTTTTGGTTCCATTAAGTTCTTTCTCCATCACTAAACTATCATGATGCACACGTGAGATTTCAAACTGTGTTATTTTACCGCAATTTCTTCAATTTGTCCCCTCATTCCTCTTTCAATTGATTGAAGCAATAAGTCAAAAATATAAGTCCTTTGATTGTTGTGCGTGTTGTTTTTTGGTTGTATGTGAAAGCAGGATGTTATGCATTTAGGAAGATGTCTCACCAAGGAGGTTGGGTGTGAAATGTACCGATACGTAATGCTGATTGACCCTGCTTTGAACCAGTTCGAAGTCATTGTAACTAGGAAAAATGGAAAGATGTGTTTCACACACGGTATTGATCAGCTCAACAAAACTTATGACTTGAAGTGGGGGGCGTGGATCACATTGATATTCGTCCAACCAAAGCTGTTTGTTATTCGGATCAAAGGGAGACGTGACGTTGAAATAAACTATCCAAAATATGACCCACCATTGATGTTCAAACTTGATCATCAGTACTATGGTCCAGATGACAATCCAGGATTCACCGGAATTATCGCTAAATTTCCTTATCGTCATGATGTGAACAATTTCAAGCATTCTATAAACAAGTGTTTGTCTTCCGATGATCTGACCAAAGATTTCCTGGTATTTTGATCAGTTGCCTTTCTTTTTTTTTTTTGCATATCATCTATTTAATCATTCTATAACACGTGTTAAACGCCCCCCACTACTAAACTTTGTTATTGTCTACAGACTTTCAGATACGCTAGCTTTTCCCATGATATAATTCATAAGGACTGCAAAGATTTAGATTTCATTGATGATTACGGGCATTCTTGGACGATGTCTGTGCAGGTTGATGCTGATCATAAATACATCAGATTTGGTAGAAACTGGAGAGGTTTATGCAATGCACGCAAGTTGTACGAAGGAAAGGCTATACGACTTGGGACAAACCAATTGGGGAACAATCGATGACGCTGTTGATGATGTTCACACGCCTGAATTTCTCAACACTATTGTTGCATCGGGTCTTCCAAACCACAGGTTGCGATTGAAAGTAGGAGTTCCAGTGATGTTACTAAGGAATATAGATCAAAATTTGGGTTTATGCAACGAAACAAGATTGGTTATCACAAGGATGGGGAAATTTGTGCTTGAAGCAAGGGTGATATCTGGATCTAATATTGGCGAGAAAGTGTTTATACCGAGGCTATCACTAACACCGTCTGATAATAGAATTCCTTTTAAGTTTAAACGAAGACAGTTTACGTTAATTGTTTCATTCGCAATGACTATCAACAAAAGCCAAGGACAGTCGCTAAAAAAATGTTGGTGTCTATTTACCTTCACCTGTTTTTTCACATGGACAACTGTATGTTGCGGTATCAAGGGTTACTTCAAAGGACGGTTTGAAGATCTTAATAAATGACGAGGACGGTGAAGATACAAACATTGCAACGAATGTGGTTTATAAGGAAGTTTTCCGTAATGTGTAGTATTTCTGGATATTCAAAAACTATTTTACTTTTTTATTGTCAGCAGACTTATGACATTTCAATATCATATATTGTTATATTCGAACAGTATATGTTTCACTATAAAATTAACTATGTCATTGGGCTCTTATTCCATTTCGTCTTCATTGTCAAGTATTTTATCGATATGAGCCGTGCGTCAGCACGGGTCGATGGTCTAGTATCTGTTAACATTGCAACTACCCCTCCCAAACCCTAAACCTAATTTTTGGGCGTCAATTCATTCTAGCCATTGATTTCCTTCATTTAGGCGCCTAATGCATCTCAGCCATTGATCTGATGTTTTAATGGTATGCACACATCACAATACCCATAGCAACACACCTCTAATGCACCATTTGAAATTCAAATTTGATTTCTATTTCCTATGCACTAAATTCCCATATAGCTTATGGTGTACCGTGCTGATGTACGACTCTAGAAAAATGAGCATTTATTGATTGATCCTTTCAACACATTAACAACTTATCATCTACCCAGAAACATTTTCCAAAGTTAGTGTGCTTCTTCCGATGCATATCATTTTCCAAAGTTACTCTTTCCCAATTCATTCTCTAATTCCAACCGACCCATGCCATTTCATCTCCCTCTCTCATCAACCGTATATGCATCGGCAGCGACATCACCTACATCCCCTCTCTCCTCCGCCACCACTGAATACAATTCACCTGTTTTCAACCCAATTTCACCGCTGCAACCTTCCTCCTCACCGCTGTAACCTTCCTCTATTCCCAAGGAACTGCTCAACCGTACTTTTAGTAGCGCTGCATATCATATCTCAGAAACTTATACTATTTTCACACAACAATTCCATTCATTCCCCCAAATTTTTCTAAACCCTCATCACCTCCATTTCCACCCACCATCATGTGAAGACCACCGTCGACAAAGGTATGCGATTTTAATGTATTTGAAATTAAGGGTATTTGAATATTATGGCCTTCCATAATTTTATAGATTAAGGGTATTTGAAATTCAAGCATACTATGTATTTGATTAAATGTCTAAATAATATGTGATCTATATTTTTTTCAATGTAGTGCTTACTTTTTACTTAAAATGTATGTTTTCGGTTCTTTTTTTTTTCACAACATCTTCACGTTGAATTACTGCTCTGCCTGGATGGGATGATATATATGATTTTGGTAATGTGTTGGTAAGAGTTTATTCCCAAATTCAGATTGTGACCTCCACTGGTAATGTCTTGGTGGAAGATCATTGTTGAAACTTGAGGCAAGATCTAATCTTTTGATTACAGGTAACAATTTGAATATTATTATTGATGTCCTTTTTTTCTTCTTCGAATTTTTGCTTTCTCTTTGGTTGAGTCAACCTTGATATATGATGTTATTTCATTCTCCATTTAATTTCTTCTGTTGCAAAAGTTCCTGTAAAATAGTGCTTACTTTACTTCAAGTGTTTGCTGCAGAAGGGTGAAAAATAAAAATAAAATATAAAGTTCTCAGGTTTTGATTATTGTTTGCTTCAAAATACAAAGCTTAGATTCTGAGCTGCCACAATTATTTTCCTAATTCTATGCTGATTTAAAGCACAGATGTTGATTAAAAAATTGGTTTGGATGATATTAGTAATAAGTTTACGTTTTCATTCAAACCCTTAAATTTTGTGAATACTTCATTTGAGTTTTAGGTTAGGTTTTCTTAATACATATATGGTGAAAGTGATGTATATAAAAACTAACAAACATTAGGTGAAAAGTTCAAATATTGCTTAAAGTGGAGGTATCTGGTATGTATGATAATTTGTTTGAGCTATGATATTCTATGTCATCTAACTATAAAGATTCTAAAGTTGTAGCTTTGAGAAATTGGTATATCACACATATTTCATTTTTTAATGTATATAGTTTACTATGCTATGTTTAATTCACTAAGACATTTTATTATTCAAGACATGACCGAGAAAGAGATGAAAAAAGAGAATTGAGGTACGCAGTTTTTTGACGAGATCTATCGACTTTGTGTTTATGGTACGCAATATGTCTCAACTGATTTGCTTTGCTATTTTAATTGTACATTGATGCAATCTTCTTAATTGATTTGTTGTTTCTATTTTACACTTCTCATTACCCACATCCAATGAAGACTAGATTTCAGTTTTGCATCATTGTGCTTATAGGTGGAGAAAATAAAAGGTGCATATATGTTGAGTTGTGATATGTTGGCAGTTTTGTGAAAAATTTCTTCTTTCACTTGCGTAAATATGTTCATTGATACTGCTTTATGTTGTTGATGCCTGGACTGTGTTAGAATAAATTAAGCAAAGCAGTAATTTTAGGTGGTAAAATCAAATTTCAGTATAGTATAATTTATGTGGTCATATGTGTGTACATATTTCTGAGAATTATTAACTCAATTGAGTCATAGATTACCTATAAGTAATAATGTCATATTAGTGTTTGCAAACCAACAAGATTTGGTTAGTCTTTGTTTCCTTTTTAATTTATTTTCTTTCTATGGTATGATTGCATGCTTTCGTAAATCCTACAATCATTATTTTGGCCGTAGGTTAGATCTTGAAAAAAGGTTCCATTTTCCCTTGAATGTCTATCCACCAAATAGAATGTCTATCCACACAACTGCTTCTTTAATTAACAAAATTTGTTTCTTTAATTTGTAAAATTTGCTTTGGTTATTAGAATGAATATTAAGTAAATTAGAAACCTTCTATTTTTTTTTTTAACGTAGTCATTGACAGGATCATTGTTGCTGCTCACCGAAAGCGCAATAACATGTGGCTTCAACTTGATTCTCTTACATTTCCTTCCAATTTGGTGCGCTATTCTCTCTCTCTCTCTCTCTCTCTCTCTCTCTCTATCTCTCTCTCTATATCTCTCTATATCTCTCTCTCTGGATAGCCTTAGCTTCCTCTTTCAATAGTGATCATATCCAATTCGCCTCCTATTGCTTTATTTTGTGAGAGGTGCCTTATGACTATGCAACTCATGCTTCTTTGTAGCAGCGGTTACCTCTGATGGTTTAATCTGTTGAGTTTAGGTGATCGAGTTTCTTTCAATTGAAGCATAAGAATATGTGTTTTGATGAAGTTTTGAGTGGTTTTGCTGTTATAATTCTCTTTTGTCTGCTACATTGTAAAGAACTAATTTGGTTTTGTGACCAACTTATTAGTGTTGAACACTTTTGAATCTTTAATTTAGTACTATCAAACTTATTTAAAAAATTCTGTTCTTTTACAAGATTTATTACTATGGCACTAAATGTGTACGGTGCTCAATGCAATTAATGTATACTCTGTTTTAGTGTGTCACATTAAATGATTGTACTAATCTTTATGATGCTCAAGACATGTATTGTAAATATACACTCATTTGGGTCATTGAATGTTTACGGTGCAAAATGCGAGTAATTGTTGTCCCCTTCGCGGCGCTCAAGATAAGTATGCTCTAAAGGTGTCTTGAGCCAAACACTTACCCGTTTTCCAATGTCCATGGCTGTCGAGACATTGTGTTTGGCACCCTCATTTGAAAGCACATTCATCCAGAATATCAATGTGTGCGGTGCTTAAGATGGAGTGTATATAACTTGTGGTTCCCCATTGGTCTTAAAATTTTGTTGACGGATGAAAATGATGATTGCATCAATGCCACACCAAATGTAGTATATAAAGAGATTTTTCAAAATGTTTAGACATCCAGCGTTGAAGTAATAAAATACTCTTGAGATTTATAGTTTTCATTCTTCCAATTAATTAGTTGGATAAGTGATGGATTGGATTGCAGTACAATATTTTACAAAGATGTTTATGACCCGTCCGGCAGCACGGGCAAAAGATCTAGTTGATATAAAATATTTTTTAATTCCTCTAAATTATTTAACCACTTGATCAATAAAAAAGTGTTTTTTCTTTCTGCTTCGTCGTGATTAGTATCTTATCCTCGTTAAACATCTCAAAGTACTCTCACCTCTTAAGTCATTTAGGCTTGTTATTATAAGATTAATTATCAAGTCGTCAACTAGACATTTGATTATTTTTAACATGACTAAACTGCATTTTAAATAGGCGGACTCCTTGAACTGAATCCAATTTCATTTAGTTTTTCTTAGCATATCATGTGCGATTTTAGTTTAGTTTTGTAAAAAAAAAAAGTGCGATTTTAGTCAATTATATTAATATTTTATTCTTTGACTTTTTAATAAAAAAAACATGCAAACAAGAAAGTACGCTTAATTGTATCTTTGTAATGTTTTTGGTGAAAAGTAAAAAGCTAAAAAAAAAATATAAAGGTTCAAAGGGTACTTAATATCAACCACATGAGTTGAACCACACATAATTAAGAAAATTGCTCTGCTCTTTTTTAAAATTGTTCATTCCCACCCCAGAATTTTCATATTAACCCTAATGCAAGTTAACTGTCGCTTGGTATCAACGGCAATTAACTCACACTGGGCACCAATGGCAGTTAACTTGCGCTCGAGAGAGTTAAGTGTCGCTGGTACCCAACATGATTTAAGTGTCGGTACCGAATGACAGTTGACTTGTGTTGGGGTTAATATGTGAATTTAGGGGTGGGAATGAGCAATTTTAAAAAGAAGAAAAACAATTTTCCATAATTAAAATAGTTGATTCATCTAAAAATGCATACGGATCAAATTAACGGTTGTTTAGACCATAGAGGCACAAGAAGGGACAACAATGTTGATTATTGTTGTTCGTCAATCGACTAAGATAGTGTGTTCTATGCACCCAAATTAAGCTCCAGAACGACGACGTGAGAACCATGTTCTCTATATTTGGACAACATAGTTCGAATGGACCTATCGATTTAGATGTTTCATTGGTCAGATCTTTTCATGATATTCGGGAAAGTTTGATACCCATGACCTACGAAGAAATTAGAGCTTGTATGAATAAACGAGATGAAAAATTTCTTTTGGCTGATCCATGATCTTATTTGTGTTTGATTATGTTTTTTTTGTAGATGTTTAATTATGTCGTTTTATGTTGTTGTACTCTATTGTTAAATTATCTTGTTGAAATTGTTATGTTTAATTTATGTTGTTGTTGTAGAATTTGGTTTAATGACATATTTTATTATTTCATGTGTTTTGAACACAGTTTGAATATATAATCTGAAACGTGACATACCTCCCAAATCACAACTTTTAGCACAACCTCTATACATTTCAAAATATATAATCTGAATCAATATTCGGTGCGCATTTAGATGATATAATCCCAATGAATACAAAATTTGGACTGTGATGTTACAAACAAGATTCAGACGGTTTGTGGTTCATTTTTTGGCAGGTTTGGTTCATTTTACATGTTTCCGTTGATTGCAGTTACACTCCAAGATAGTGTTGTGACTATAAATAGTCTTGCATTCTTAATTTCTTCTCCATTTTCATTATAGTTTCCCTCTTATTTCCTTCTTCTTCTTCTTCTTCTTCTTACTTTTTCTTTGGAGGATGCGTGAGAAGTTAGTAGGATGGAAAAAGCATCTCTAAGAAGAATAATAATAGGGTTCAGTCTAGATTTTCTCTTTCTGAGCCCAATTCAGTTTGGTTTGACACCCCCGTCATGTTTTGTTCCTATGGCATGGGCTTAGTCAATTGATATTTTCTTTTTAATGATAGGATCAATATATCTTTGTTTAACTAAAAAAAATACATATACTTCCTCCGTCTATTTTTATAAGAATAGTTTAAAAAAATCGTATATTACTAAATTATCCTTTGTCTATAGAGATATTTAATGTTAACTTTTCATATTTCAAGGTATATTGATAATATTAATGAGGGTGTATTTAAAAAAATGAGTAATAAATAGATCTAGAAATTTGTAAATAATCTTATATTTAGGGATAAAACTTTTTTATAAAGTAGTCTTAAAAAAAAAGACGGAGAGTATAAAACAAAATTATTTAGAAAAGCCACATAAAATCTCTCACGCTCCCCATTTATTAAATCAATTTTTTTCACAAGAGGAAAACTATTTCATATCACTAAAAATAAAGTGATCAATACATATTGGAGCATCATAATAAAAATGAGAACGACATTATGAATGATCGTCTCTGCTAGACAATGAGCAACCATATTAGTCTCATTTCTACAAAACTGTGCATGAAAGTTGTTACAAAAACCCATTAAAAATCTACGTTTAACAAAAATAGCGCCTGCTTCCGTATTATCCCAAGAGTGTCAATTAAGTTGGTCTACAACCAACTTAAACCAATTAGTACGGTAAACGCTAGTATTTATCTTAGTGTTTACTCTTCTTGGTTTTATTTGTTTACAATATTCACTCTTCTTGGTTGGTATCTCAATGTTGCAATTTACTCGTTAATACATATTACTAAGGACACAAGTTAAAAAACTAAATTAAAAAATATTTTATTGGAATTTGTGTATTCAATATCTTAAAACTTGTAAAAAAAAATTTCTTTTCAATATGAAATTTGTCTTCTTTTTTTTTAACTCATTAAGTTGTGTCCCTAAATTGTACAACGGGCATAAGGGTGACAACTTGGATACCCATCAATAAAAGGTGGGTAACACAACTCATGCTGAGTTGACACCAATCAAAATTATTTGTTTGTTTTATATTATTTTTAATGTTATATAAATACATTATTTTGATTGGGCCAACTCAACATGGGTTGTATTACCCACCTTTTATTGATGAGTAAACAAGAATTTCCCTTTAAAAAATATGTACTAAAAAATGTGTTGTTAACATTAACCTTATGCGGATTTTGCCGTGCTTTCTATGTTTCCGAGACCCCAACAACTGGGAACTATGCTCCTTCGACAAATGACATTATGGTATTTGCGATGGCATGAATTGGGGGATGTTGGTTGTAAGTTTTTATAACAAAGCTGAATTTTTTTAGTACTTTTGTAACAAAGCTGAATTGGGGATGCTGTAACTTTATAACAAAGCAAGGCAGATAGGGAACAAATTAACGTTTGATGTGTAAACTTATTAAGATAAATGTATTTTCATCAGTTGCACACCCTACACAATACACCATCCGGTCACTGTTATAAGCGAAAATTAACATTTTAGATTCATTCAGTAAATGATGTATGCGGTCTATAATAAAGACTATATACCTCATTAATTGAATGAATCTAAAATGTTGATTTTTTTACTTATAATAATGACCGAAAGGTGTAGGTGATTTGAGATATAATCTAGTAGAATCTAACTAAATAGTCCTTGAAGTTTGAGATTGTGTTCTTTCAAAATAGATGACTTGAGTCGTTTATTTAAGCAAACATAATTTAAAGTCTGAATTGTCAAAAAAAAAAATAATTCAAAAGTCTTGAGTTTAACTTATTAAAAAATATCCCTCTCTATTCTACAATAATCGTCGTATTTGACAAATTCAAATGGATTAAGAAAAATATTGAGTAAATTATTATGACAATAAAGAATGAGAATAGCTATTTCTTGAAGATGTATTCTTAATGTTGATTTGATGCTCTTGAATCTCTCTTTTAAATGATTATCAAATATGATATTCCTCCTCATATTTTTCAATCCTTAACGGGTGATTACAAGTATATAAGTTTTTTTTTTTTTACGAGAGTTGAGAGTTCTTTAAAAAAAGAAAATTACAAGTATATAAGTTTTTTTTTTTTTACAAGAATTAAGAGTTCTTTAAAAAAAAAAGTTCTTAGAGTTATTGTTCTATGTCTCAAGACATACATTTATTGGGAAGTGGAGAGGAAACACAACCTTTCATGAAATTTGTATTCACTACAATTAGGGGAACCTAGACAAGGTTTTATAACTCGAGAGTTTGGTTGATTTTGGATTTTCAAACTATTGTATTTGGATTTTCAAATTCTATTTTGAAAGAGAATATCTACCGAAGTTGTTACTAGGTTGAGTCACGATCAGGTCGCCCAAAATTGTGCAAGGCAGACTATCAACCACGCCGCCTCCAAGATAAAACAATCTCAGCTACAACTAAGCAGTTAACTACTGCACTGTAGAAATTGTTCGAGATTTACACCTCCAATATGGTATTTAGACCACTCTTTAATACTAAGATCATTCTTAATTCCGACGAGACATTATTATTCCAAAAAGGGACTACGATCTTAAAAGTACTATTTATTCCGAAGGAACGTATATTATCGAAGGGACTATGTTCTTAAGACATTTCTTAATTCCGAAATGACATTATACCGAATAAGGATTAAGATCTTAAGAACACTCTTAATTCCGAAGGGACAGAAAAAGGAGATGAGGAGAAAAATAACTTGTTAACACAAGCTGGAGGGAGAAGAGAGAAAGAGTTCTCGACAACTCAATAAAACTCTTTGGTGTAATTTTTGAACTATGTGAACTCTCCTTTTATAGGGAGAGTATGTAACTAATCTAGAGAAACTTAAGAATTAAGTAAACTTAGAAATTAAGCAACCCACATATCAGCTCAAGTAACAAACTAATCAGATAAGCTAAAAAGAAACAAACTAATTGGATATGAATGAAGGAAAGATAGAAAACTCAGTTGGATTTTCAATGTTATCACAACCAACATAAGTTAAAATTATGGGAAGTGATTCATGAATAGAAAATAATAATTACTATTATTTTTATCATTATAAGGTATTAAATATCACAGTTTAAACACTACAATGTGTGTGTTATATTTTATGTGGGACCCCCATATTCTAATTTTTTAATTCACACCACAATAGTTCAAAGTTTTATTTAATCTTCCAACCTTACAATTTCCTTCCAACTTCGCACCATTGTTCCAACAAGTTTACCTCAACTCGTTTTATCTATGTAAACTTGACTCGTAAACTCGTACGAGTTTACCTAAAATTAAAATTATATAAAATTTATCATATACATGACATATGTAAGCTAATATAATATTGCAAATAGATCAATAATGCAAAATATGACTTAATTATAAAGACAAAATATACATAACCACCATAATAAAGAGTTATGTTCAACTTAACATCAAAATATAAAATTAACTTGCAAAATTATAAGTTTCATAAGACTCTAACCGGTGTCATAATTGTCGGCATCAAAATAGTTTGCCACCACCGCAACCTTAACTGTTGCGTGTTCCCCTGTTCGTCGTTTCAAAACTCAGAAAAGAGAAGAACGTTTTAGACTTTAAGAAAAAGTTAGGCAACATGTTATGTTATTTGTAAAGGCAACATTTCTGCACCTTGGGTTTGAAAGAAAATTGGGTTTTGAAAGAAAATGGACCCAAAAAAATGGCCCAAAATAAATAAATAAATAAATAAGTATTTTTTAAACGTAAACTCGGTCGAGTTTAGCGAGTGTAACACGTTTTAACTCGGTCAAACTTGTCAAACATTCCGATTTCATCAAAAACTGAGTTTACCTCCGAGTTAACACATTTTTGCCATCTAAAAACGTAAACTTGGGCGAGTTTACGAGTTAACACTCGATTTGTGGAACACAGAACCCAGGTTCCCTGCAGTTATAGAGATATTGGTTGTTGTCGAATCTCGTAGACGGTATAAAAATTTCATATTTTAATATAATTTTTATAATTTAAAATATCAAGCTTGAACCTTGATTGTTCGATCTCAAACGAACGACCACTAATGTCCCAAATGAGTAAATGTGGGAAATGTTGACTACGTATGAGAGTCAGGTGTCCTTTTATATTCGGTCATTTTTGGAGGTCTTGTGTTCTTTTATATTTGTTATGTGCCCTTTTATAGTTAGATAAGGAGTTGGAGACCCTAAGTTCAAATCCTGACGAAAGAGAAAAAAAACTAACATAACAACTAATTACTAAAATTTGCCATTAAAAAAACAAAAAGGCGTAAGTATTAAATCATGTCCTTCCATCAAAAGTTACCATGGTTCCACTCAACTATAAACTACACTATTCAACCACACTCATCATTTTATGTCCAATATTCATTGATCATAAGATGGATATTTTAGGATCCGTCAAAATACCATTCAACCGATGTTTAATAAATAATGAAAAACCAATAATTAGAAATAAAATTTCTAAGAAATAGATAATTATTGTGCGATAGAGGAAGTACTAAATTTTGAATTGACTCAATCATTTGTAATATTATCATTATGATTTATTTTATATATATTGATATTGTATACTCTTTTAACATTGTCATCAATCATAACTATCAAATCATTTAAAAATATTTGACTTAAATCATAATTGTATACTTCTAAAGTCACATATATTAATGATTGTGATTTTTCGGTTTGTAAAAGTTTTACACTATCAATGTATAAAAATTAATCTCTTATTATATCAATTATATTGCATTCTTAACATATTACAAAATCAAAGTATTTTTAACATAAACAAAAATGTTAATTATATTTGTTGGTTTGCATGTCATTATCAAAAACATCATGAGGTGTGAATACTGTAAACAGCTGTAGTAAACAATATATAAATTTAATAAAAGAATTATAGTACTCTACTAGCATTAATTTAGGATGGGGTTTACTTATAACTTCAAACTAACACTAGTGCTTCTAAATTAATTAACCCTTATAATCAAAATTTGAGATTTCATAAACACAATGGAAATGGATTCTATATATGTTGTAAATATCTGACCATAAATTTAGTAAAAACTTTAAGAGAATCCTCATTTTAAACCCAAGTCAACGTTAATATGAACCACTTTGACACCTTATTATTGTTCTTTAAAGATAAGTTGCAAGTGAGTTTATTTCCCACCACTTTGAGGGTCCTTTAGCTCTACTCTTCCTTTTGTTTCCCTTTCAATGTTGTGTAAGTGTAACATGTTGTTGTTGGTGTCTCTCTTTCTCTCTCCACTCTATCTAACACACAAAACAAGTTTCATTTCATTTGCTTGTTCAACTCTCCAAAACACGCAACAAATAATATATAAAACCTTAAAATACTAACTTCATGATTCTCACGTCCCACACTTTTCTTCATTCTAACTCCAGCTCAACACAATACTCAAAACCAAGTCTTACTATTTCTCATTTCTTAAACTATTTTCTCAACAAATCTTGCATTTCATCACTTTCTTAATTCGGAAAAAATCTTCAAACATTCCTTTCTTTTTATATTTTTTTTGTATATTACAAGTAAAAGCCTTTTTCATTGCCACCATGACAGAAGTTCTCCATTCTCCACCTCATTTTACTTCAACAACAACTACAACAATACCTTCAACTTCGACTTCTTCTTCTCCTCTCTCTTCATTCTCTTGCCATGCCATTTTTCAACCTCCTTCACCACCACATTTTCCACTTTTTCAGCTTCTAGTAACTCTTTTCAGAAAATCATTATTTCCTTTTAAGAGTAGTGGCAACAAGGAACTTTGCAACATGGATATAAGCCCTCCAACTAACGTGCACCATGTCGCGCACGTTACTTTTGATAGGTTCAATGGTTTCTTGGGTTTGCCTGATGAGTTTGAACCTGATTTTCCCAGAAGGCCTCCTAGTGCTAGGTATATGTAATACAAATTCGAGACAGAAAAAATGAAATTTGTCTCAAATTTCCTCGTCAAATGTTAGAGACGTCAAAATTTGAGACCAGTTTTATTTTTTTCCATATCTGATTTTTGTTAATAATTCAATATTTCTTAGTAGTGTATATAATTCATTGTTATGATGTTCTATTCCATTTTTTATTATTACAAAACATAGTTTACTTCTTTACCATTTATATGTCGTAATTTGGATTGAATAAGGGTGACAATGCATTACTAAATTGGATGCTTGCTTTTGATTAATTTCAAGAGAAGATTTGTTTATTTCTTTCAAAAGCTACCTAAGATTTTGATTATAGAATGTTTTGAACCATGCTAAGAAAAACACAGGCTAATTTTATTTAGATGCCGCCTTTAATTAGCGAATGAATCATTTTCATTTGATCTAATATGTCCTTTTTGTTTTATTTTTTTCTCTTTTTTTGTTTGATTTTCACATGTAGTGCAACTGTTTTTGGAGTTTCAACAGAATCTATGCAGTTATCTTATGATTCAAGAGGGAACAGTGTACCGACAATTCTTCTGTTAATGCAAAGGCATTTGTATCTTCAAGAAGGGTTGCAGGTTAATCACTTATATGATAAGTGCTTATGCTATAAGCGCTTGTTCAATTTTCAAATTACTAGTTCAATCATATTGCTTGGTTTTAAAGTTGAATTTGTACATGTAGGTGGAAGGGATTTTCAGAATTAATGCAGACAATAGTCAAGAGGAACATGTTAGGAATCAATTGAACTTAGGATTGGTTCCTGAAGACATTGATGTACATTGTCTGGCAGGACTAATCAAGGTATGACATGACTAGTGGATTGCATCTAGTTCCTCTGTTCATGTTGATGTGTTTGTGAATGTTTGTTTAGTGAATTGATCTGAATGGTGATATTGCAAACTTGAGTCTCTTTTGTGATATGAATGTTGAATAGTTTTGCTTGCAGAATTTATGTTTTTCAAGATTTTTTTTTTACCATTTTTAAAAAGGGTCTAAAACTGTTAAAAATAAATTACTATAGATCTGACTAATAATAGAATCATGTGTGCAGATAATTGATTCATCATGTAACTGATTGGAGAAAGGAAATTATCAATATAAACAGTTGTCTGTCCAAGTCTAATAAATGAGACAAACAAAACATCATTTTCAAAACACATTGGCTAATTTGATCAAAATAATACAATTATCTATGCCATGCAATATTTGGATGGTAAATTGGGAATCTGATATATCCTGTAGTTATGAAGGGACGTTTTTATTTTATTTTATTATAGATAGATGTTAGTATATTAGTTGTTATGTTCGTTTTTTCTCCTTCACCGTAGTTTGAACATTGGTCCTTTAACTTCTTCAACTCCTTTACCCTATATGTTAGTTGTTATGTTAGCTATTACATTATTAGCTGTTATTTTTTTTTAACCCTAAATACACACCTATAAACTACAATACTTGTGTTTTTCATCCGTAAAGTTTTATGATCTTGCACAAAACAGAAGTCTTATAATCCTAATGTCATGCGTATTTGACAAGAATTTCATTATCACCATGCAGTTTCATCTTTGAAAATTAAGTTAAACGATTATATATTTTCCTTTTTCATTAATGCTTTTATACTATTTACTATGATAATTTAGTTTGATATTCTTGTACTTTTCAAGGCTTGGTTTCGGGAACTTCCCAGCGGCGTTCTGGACTCATTATCACAAGACCAGGTAATGCAATGCCAAACTGAGGAAGACTGTATCGAACTAGTGAGGCATCTACCTCATGCCGAAGCTGCACTCTTGGATTGGGCCATCAATCTAATGGCTGATGTAGTCGAACATGAAAATCTCAATAAGATGAACGCGCGCAACATTGCCATGGTTTTTGCGCCAAACATGACTCAGGTCTGTTCCAATTAATTTTGATTCTCAAGCGATTTCAGGGACATCTGAGCAATCCAATTAAACTTTTTTATTTTGGCTATGAAGTATTTGCTAAACTATTATTAGTTCATGGTTATTCTGATAGTACTTTTACCTTTAGGTTCAAGTTTATTACAGTATTTGGCTTTTCTGATTGCAGATGGCAGATCCATTCACTGCATTGATGTACGCAGTTCAAGTGATGAATTTCTTGAAGACGCTTATATTAAGGACGCTACGAGAAAGAAAGGATTCTATCGTCGAATCTAATCCAAGATTGAATTTAGAACCTTCTGATGAGAATGGACACCGTAGACTTTTCGAGTCGTTTCAGAAAGAAGATACTGCAGCAGCAGACAATGAAGAGGCTAAAGAAATTTTTGTTTCAGAAAAAACTGTCTTAGAATGTACACCCGAATCACTCGAAAAAAACTCCTCAGCTGAAAGAGAATCTGGCAGTTTGATAAGCACTTCTGAGAATCCAATTTGCAATGAGGAATTGTATTGTGAGTTTCCGCCGAAAAGAAACATGGGGAAAAACAACAAGTCTGGTCAATCAAGTAGTTCAAATGCTAGAAAAGGGTCCAAAAAGACAAGAGGACAACAACCTGTGATCAATGGAAATGTTTCGGTCGAGAAAAAGGGAATGAGGACTTTGAGCAACACAGATACAAGATCAGACCGAGTCGAAGCTTGGCGGTGAAAGAAGCACTGAAATGTAAATTGATATTTTCATACTGTGCCTTTGTAAGTTTGTTTAAAGTATAAGGTTGCAAATTTCTAAGGGAATTCTGTGAAGTGATTCATTCCAGTATGTTTTCTATATTTCCTGTGTTTGTTTAACTTATCTGTTTCTCATTCTATCAAAAGAAATTTTTTTATCTGTTTTTCAATAATATCAATATTATGATCACACTACCATTGTAATGAAATCTGATTCCTTCATTCACAATAAGTTTGACATGTTCTTACACAGCTAAGTTGGTAATATACTATGCTACGTGTTTAATTTTGAGTAGAACCTTTTTTTATTGGGCCATGATAGTGAAATTAAAACTTTACAAACTTAAAAGAAATAAACAATACTGAATAGTTGATTTTGGAGGAATCAATCAAGGTCCACAAAAGTAGACCCATTGATGGCATTTTTGTGAAATATCAGGAGGATGGAAAACCACACAACTATGAAATTTAGAGTCACAGAAAATGTTGAAAGCTATACTCACTAATCAAATCACATCAATGGATTATTTGTATGTATATTGCTATATTAGGATAAGGCATTAAGAGAGAGGACTAAATGAGAACCAACCATTTTCCTAGAATAGACCGGAAATGTATCGAATGAATCGAATATTCGACCTGCTTTTTTCAGTCATGATGATAAAATCATATGTAGAAGTGGTAGAACTAAAAGGCATCCATGCTTTAGTTACTGGTTTGTGGCAATTCTACTTTGAATCCTTATCTTAATGCAGAAAGCAGAATATTTTTTTAGTAACACCAATTGATACTTGATAGAGAATGCAATTCCAAATTTAATCTCCAATACAAGTGCTATTCTTAGGGCACGTTAAACACACTTACTGAATAAGTGTTCACATTATAGTTAAACTATTTAATATAAATTATAAGCTGTTTTCATAAACTATTATGAAAATAAGCTGAAAAACAGTTCAAGAACATGCATAAACTATTTTCATAACTTCTAAATATTTACACTAGTGTTTGTCATAAAATAAGATCAAATAAACTGTAAATTAGCTAACACACCCTCAATGTAAGAAGTCAACGTACTCATTAGTCCATTGCCAGCTATGAAGCACAGACACTTCTCGGATTAGGTGTGTCCCAATATCGGACACGTGTCGTGTCCGACGCCGAACGACACCGACACGACACTGAATTATGTGATTTTCTCAAATTATTAACGGTGTCGGCGTGTCAGTGTCGTGTCCAGTGTCCGTATCCGTATCCGTGCTTCATAGATTGCCATTTACCCAAAAAAAAAAACGTGTATAGAAAATGCACACTGAATAATAATAGAGATTCATCTTAAAAACACCTATATAATTATGAGATAGTTGATTAATCTCATATGAACTAAGATTTTTGACAATATACGAATTTGATACTGTGGTACCATATTTCACATGACAAAGTCCATAAGCATGCCATGTTGCATGGACAATTGAATCTTGTGGAGCCACTTGTACAACAACAAGTGGAAGTGGTTACATAAACGTATGATTGATTAGTGATTGAAGATCATTAGAGAGAAGGTTGTGGCTATATATATAGAATGTGGATATCAGTGGTCAACAATCCCACACATACGGCATACTTTGGATCGAGATCTGACGGTCCAAATTTCGATTCATATTTCATTTTTTTTTAAAAAAAAAAAATCTAAATTACCGAGTTTGAAATCTAGACTATCTGATTTCAATTCAACGACTACCAATATATTAAAAACATGAGTGCTTGGGATTGCGAACTGCAGGCAATCGGAATTCTTATCTATACGTGTACAAAATAGTATTTGCCGTTCAACATCAGTGTACTCTGGACAGCACCATGACAGGATCAAATCATTGCTTAAAATTTGCACATCACATTCCAAGATTGTTGTGGTCCTGTCCCTTAAATGTCCTTCCTCAAAGGGAACTTGTAATTGGTCAGCCATCTGTACAAGCATGCTCATGATTATTGTACTTTTCTTTTATGTATTTAGGTAGAAGTTTATAAGATTAAAACATATTTTGTCTGATACAGTTAGTTATTACACAGGATAAAATCTTTCTTATAGAAAAATTCCATGCCATCAAGTCATTTTCCCATGACCTCGGAATAAAGGCAACTTTCAGCTTGCAGGCCCTTTTAATATAGGTGAGGTTACATGCAAAAAGTCTATCCTAGATATTATAGAAAATTAAGATAAATCTCACTAGTGGTGGGTTAGGTTCCTCGACTCGTTTGAGCTATGGGTTAAATGAGTTAGTTAATGGACCGAAGTTCAAACTCTAGTGAATGTGAAAATATTAACACAACAATTAATATACTAAAATTTGTCTGTCCAAAAAAAAAATGATACATCTCACTAGTTACTGGGGAAATAGATGAATGCGGACACGCAATCATGTTGTTGCAGATCTAGACCGGCCAATACTGATCAAACAGTCCTAGTTTTTTTTTTTTTGGATTTGTTTTACAAAGTTGGAATATGAACCATTTGATTAAGATCAAACAGCAGCTATCGCGTGACTGCGTATATGTGAGATTGTCCCGGCGGCTGGGAATCCGGTCTAGTAACTAGTCACTTACTAAGGATTTCTATGGTTTTGGCCCCCAAATCCTGGTCAAGCATAGCATAGCCACTCATTAATAAGCCACGCCAAAAGAAGAAAAAATAAGATACAAAATATCAGACCCTGTTGCTAAATATATAATAGTATCTTCCTCTTGATTTTTTTTCAACTCATCTATTTGTATTCCTCCTTACCCTTTTCTTCTCTCACTCATCTTTGAAAAACCTATTTATAAGCAGAATACTAGCTCACTAGCAAGCAAAGCCATGGCAACCTGTGACAGCCTACAACGCATCTTTGATACCCTATTGCCAGAAAATCCAACACTGCTTCAATCCCTTTCATTTAACAAAATCAAACCAGTGAAATCCATAGAGTCCTCCTCCTTCACTGAGATATTTGGTGAACTCCATTTCAAGGAATCATCATCACCAGAGATAAACCACACAAAGCTCAACCAGAACAAAGACTCTGAGTCTTCTGATACTCTCCAAACACCATCTTCAGCTTCTTTTTCAATCGCACCAATAACAAGCCATACCAACAGGCACAAAAGCAGTGACAGCTTTTCATGGTTGAATTCCGAAAGCATGCATCTTTGCACCGAAGGTCTTGGTTTCGAGAGTTCAGACGATGTCGAGGACTCAAAGAGTGGTGGAACGAATGAATATTTGCAAATTGATCAAAATGAGAAACATGTCGAACAACATTTATCTTCAAGACATCATTTTTATGGAGAATGTAGGAGGTCAAGGGTAATTGAGTACCCTCCTCCCATTTCAAGCATAGGGAGGACTGGGAAACCTTGGGTTTATTTCAGGTCTATTAGGAATAATGGAAGATTTGTCCTCGAAGAGGTAAGGATACCGACACAGGAGGTCCTTCGTGCTTATAGAGAGGATGGAAGGCTCAAGCTACAGTTTGTTCACCCTCCTGAGGATGAGTTTCTGGAAGAGGATGAAGAAGATAATGATTTAGGAAGCATAGATGAGGAAGGAGAAGACATGGCAAAAGAAGAGGACGATTGAGTAACACATCATCCAAATGAAGAAAAAGAGATTGCTTGATGGTCAAGTTACTAGTTACTCAATTAAGGAAAGACAAAAAAATTGAATAATCAAGACACTTTCCTATGGATTTGCAAAAATAAGACTCAAAATACTTGATAAGCACTCTTATATATGTTGCCTTTAATTCTACTCTTTTATATTTACATGTCATAAGTTTTTGTTTTCAATATTTGTCCAGTAAATAGAAAATTACAATGTTTTATATGATGCACAATCTTATTCAGCAAAAAAAAAACATATCCCTTGCAAACGAGTATTGTTTAAAAGGCATGTGAACCTATTATTCTGTTTCATTTCATTTTTAAGAGAAGGGCGTGTGAAGTATTTCTTGGTGGAAGTTCACATGAGATCTATGACAGGGAAAGAGACATTAAGACACTTTTACTATGTCTATCAGCTGAGCTTACAAGTCCTACGTACATGGTTCAACCAATCAAGCTGTAACGATAAATTATTAATTTCAATTTTCAACCTTGTGATTTGTTGTCATGAAATATATATAGTTTTATACATAAACCTTAAAAGAACAAAATGCATGACATGCAAATGAAATGATTAATTATATGGCCTTCCTTTCACTTCAAAATAGTAATATATCCCATTAACACTATCAAAATTCAGAATTGTCTAAGATTTCAAAATAATAATAATAATAATAATAATAATAAAAATAATAATAATAATAATAATAATAATAATAATAATGAGAATAAAATTGTGAGTTTATTGCAACACTCTCTTTCACATAACTTCAGCCTAATCAATAATCAAACAGTGAGATCATACATAAAAAAGGGTTTAAATCAAACACTCTTTATTCGATAGTGCGAGTTGAATCTAGGTTTGCAATGACATTGAATCATGCAACTCGTAAAGCATTTTTTCTTACCGTAGAAAATATGAAGATAAAAACCAAGGGAAACTAAGACAGTCTAGTCTAAGAAATAAACCAGAAGCTAGAATCAGGTAATAAGATTGCGAAAAGGACACTACATGAGTAAAGAAGAGGAGCAGGTAGTGTATTTAAATGGTGCTACAAAACATCAAAATAGTTTGCTCATTGATCTTTAATGCACATATTTATTATATTACACAAAATTTGCAGATGTTGTATTCTCCCATGTTCTTGCCTTCTTGGAAGGTGACAAAATGCTCTGGAAATTTGAAAAGGCTTAAACCATCCCAGGCATAATATAACAGTGAAAAAGTAAAATGTTTCTATCACAGAACAGGATTTTTGCCGTCCAAAGTTAAAAGCACCTTATATAGATCTGGACGCCGATCACGGAATACCCCCCAACAATGTCTCATGGATTTGATTTTTTCCAAATCAAATTCAGCTATAAGAACTGCTTCCTCTTTATCATCAGCAATTGAAACAATTTCTCCAGTAGGCCCTGTTTGTTGAATGAAAAGCCAGAAAAAGGAAAAGGGAAGTTAGTCTGAATAAATGTGGAAAAAGCATATAATGTTTTAAAGATGAGCTTTTATCAATGGTCAAGAAGTAACAGTTTTTTCCATTCCGTAAAGGAAACAGTAGCTCAATCAAATTACCTGCTATGAAGGAGTTTCCATAAAACTTTATCTCACTTTTTCCATGCTCAGTCTCAATTATCTCGTTTCCTATCCTATTTGAAGCCACGAGAGGTACCTGCATTTCCCAGAAGAATTAATTCATCAGATAAAAGACTAACTTACACAGAAGATAAATGACCTGTTTGAAACTTTAAATTAAGTTAAGTTAAATTGAAGGACCTCTGGTGCAATTTATATATAAGTGCCCAAATAAAATTCTCTCTATCAGAGACATACTTCAGCATAGCATATCATGGTCTTTTCTATTTAACAACTATTGCTAAGGAGTTCAAGACAAGAAAAAAAGAAGAGCTGTGAACATGGTATACATACACCAAATATAAGAGACTGTGAGAGAGAAAGGAGGATATGCATCTCATAGACCCACATTATAAACAAAAATATTGGTGGTCGGGATGGTTAGTATTCAAAACCTACCAGATTGGCCCCAGCATGTCCTTGCATTACTCGTTTCCAATGGTCACGAGAGTCAATGCTTTGATCTTGGGGTTCAGATCCAATAGCAGTTGGATAAAATAAAATCTCAGCACCTTGAAGTGCCATTGCTCGGGCTGCCTCCGGAAACCACTGATCCCAGCAAATAGCTGACAGAACAATCAAACAATTAATTTATTTTACGAAAGGATTGGCTTCCTAACTAACTGAAAGATAAAAAATGCAACTTCTACTGTCTTTTGATGCTATAGCAAAGTGTAAGTCAAAACTGGGAAAAATGCCTTTTAGAGTCGTGATTTTTTGGGTCTTTGAAATACTGATATATTCACTCTAAATAATGGTTTGACATATGCTTTGTATTTATAGGGTCTGTTGGATTGACTTATTTGAACTTATCGACTGATATAAATACTTGTGACCTTGTTCGGGAAAACTTATAGAAACAACTTATACATGTGCATAAACTGCTTTCACCTTATTTTCTTAAGTTCTCCATGATAGCTTATGAGAACAACTTATAGCATCAATGAAAAATGTTTATTTTATCGATTGTTATAGAAATAACATAATCATAAGCACTTATATAACAAGTGCTTATGCTATAAGTACTTAACTAAGTTGTTTATCCATACAGGGCCATAAGCGAAAAGAATAGAATGCCAAAAAAAGTTCTTACCGACTCCAATTTTTGCATATTTTGTCTGGAAAACCTGTTTGGAAAAAAAACCTTAATGTTATATAATGTTTACGGATCAAAAAAAGAATGAAAAACAAATGTCACCAAAGCAGTTCCCAACACCCACCTTAAATCCAGTGTCACCCGGATTAAAATAGAACTTTTCTTCATAGCCTGTAGGGGAGATAACACAATTAGTTATTATGCACACATATTAAGTGACACATAAATAACCAGAATATTGCATACCTGGTCCATCTGGGATATGGGATTTTCTATAAATTCCAAGATCTGTTCCATCAGCATCTATAATGGCAATTGAATTATAGTGTGCATTGTTTGCCTCCTCAAAGAAGCTAACTGGTATGACTACACCTAACTCTTTTGCAAGTTTCTGCATCCTACATTATGCACAATGAAACAAGAAGATTCACTACAAAATAATGCACAAAAAAGTCGTAAAATGTCAACATCTATTATTCCTCTGTCCCTTAAACAGAGCCACAATAATGTTTCAAGTCCTCAGGTTGGCATGGAAACACCAAACGCTAATCAAATTACAAAAGCCAGAATTTCACTTATTTTACCTCATAATTGTAGGATGGTCTTTATAGGGCTTAGCTCTTTGAATGAAATCCTCTCTTTGTGCCTGACAGAAGTAATAACCTTCAAAGAGTTCCTGAAATTAGTCATGCCTCAATAAGATGCTCCAGACACACAGAAATAATTTGGAAAACACTACTAGGGGAATCCAGGGTTCTAATATGTAAACCTGAATGAGAACAATGTTTGCACCTTGTTTATGAGCAGCTCTAACAAGTCTGCATAAAAAGAGTCATAAGCATGACAAATCATTAGTGTACATTTCATTTCCTCTATAGATTATCTCATATATACTTTAAAAAGAACTACGAAATATCGAAGAGTTTTATTTGAAGCACAGACAGAACACAGTAGACAGAACTAAATCTTGAATGTCTAAGATCCTAATTAAGTGCTTATAGCATAAGTGTTTATCAATAAATGTTTATGCATAAGCTATTTCCACAACAAAAGATAAATAAGTTCAAAGTGTTTTCATATAAGCTATAAGTTGTTTTACGGAAATAAACCAAAAACAGCTTATGGACATGTCATAGGATGTCTCGTAAATGATCCCAAACTTATGTCAATAGATAAGCTCAAATAAGTCAATTCAAACATGCCCTAAATGGCAAAACAAAAAGGCTACCAAGAAACTCAAATTGAAGCTCATGTACCAAGAACAGGAGCATAGTTCTAGAAGCAAGAATAGTCCTTTGAACAATGAAGAACATCACAAGATAGAAACATTAACGGGTGATGGTATGCAAAGTTCAAATAATGAATAGGACACCATTATAGCATACAAGAACCAGTAATTTTGAATCGGGACCCTAAACAAAAGACCATAAATTTAGAATCTATTTGGATAATTAGCTTAATTAAGCGTTTGTCATAGTACTTATGTATAACACAAGCTGTTTCTATAAGCTCTCCTCACAAGTGCTTATGTCAGTAGATAAAATCTGAAGTTATTTTGCACAGACAAATAAGTTAATTTGTAAGATACAAACATTGATTTAGCCTCTGTCAAGTCAATGTTACCACTGCAATTGTATTAAAATGTTTATGCTTGTATTGAATGTAAATGATAATGAGATGATGCAAAAGATAAAAATGAAAACTTTGAACCTGGGAAGCTCGTAAAGTTGCATACCCTGGTAACCAAGTTCAGAAATTTGACTATGATTTAGGTTGGAAGGATAAACAATCCAAAATAAGTTCAATTTCAAATATGGGAGTGGATTATAACAAAAAAAAAAAAGGTGAAATTTTCAGAAAATTGGTGCTTTATAATAATGAATTATATAATAATGAGATAAGAAGAAGACCTTTCGGCAGTGGCAACATTGGTGGAGACATGATCGGTGCAAGCAAATTGAAGAGCGGAAACAACGACTTTTCTACCCTTGTCTTCCGCCATGGTTCGTTTGTGAAGAGAGGAGATAGTAGTGTTTTATTCCGTATTATCTAACGCACTGGTTGCTCACAATATTCTTTCTGGGTATAGCAAACTAAATTATTCGCCGAACCTCCTTTTACACTTTATGCGTTGTAAGTGTGTGTGTGTTAGCGTACAACATTTTACTTCAACCTCGCTCGGACACTTCTTCCTTCTCCTGTCGTTTATGCTAATTCCAATAAATTCTATTTTTTTTTATCATATATCCTGTACTCCTCCGTCCCAAATTGTATGACGTTTTGGGCATTTCACACATATTAAGAAATATAATTAATTTTGTGTGGAAAAGAGATATTATGAGTTGTTTTACAAAATTGTGCTTGATAAATGGTATGAGAAAGATAATTTAAAGAATTGAAAGAAGAGAGAGTAATAAATAGATAAGGATATAATAGGAAAAGTAACATTAATGTTTCATTGGTATTGTAAAACGACATATAATTTGAGACAATTTTTTTTTCCAAAACGACATACAATTTGGGACGGAGGAAGTATTAGATATAAAAGATTTATTTATTTTTCAATCAACCTAAGCATTGAAGTCCTAGATTGAATTTGCTTTGCAATTAATCGAAACTGATATGTTGATATGAACCAAATGAACGTCGTAATAAAATAGAAAATCAAAAAATGTTTTCCTTAGACGACAAAACTACAAAAAAAAAAATATGTGTACAAAAAGGAGAAAAAATAATGCAAATGAGTGATTTCAAGCCAAAAGATGACCTTAAAACCATCATTTTCCCTTAATTAAATCTCTTAATTTTTTTCTGTGTTAACCCTATCTGAGTTCGGTTTGTGAGGTAAGTATAATTTAGTAAAGAATTGTTCAACGTAAGAATCGAACTCAGCTATCCCGAAATGATTTGTCCTTTGTAAAACTCATTAACCACTTGAACTCTATCAATTGGTTAAGGGCCGTTTGGATTAACTTATTTTAGAGCTTATATAAAACAGCTTATGCAAATAAATAAGTTTTTATGTATTATTTATAAGTTTTTAAGGTAGTTTATGAAAAAACAGTTTATGAAGATACAATTTTCATTAGTGAGAGTTTATAAATTAAAATAAAAGCTTATTTATTTACATAAGCTATTTTTCATAAGCTCAAAATAAGCTCAAACCAAACGGGGCCTAAATAAATAATAATTTATCATACTATTTTATTTTAACATATTATGTTATTGAAAATATAATTAACTATATAGTCTAGTGATAAACACACATCCCTCTCTACAACTATAATCTATACGAGTTATTTGGGCCCTTGGTTTATATGTGGGTCAAACCCAGGCCCATAAAATTCCAAACACTACAAAATTCGAAACCCTATATTTTGTCACTGATATTGAGAACAAACCCTTCTTCCACATCTTCTCTGCGGCTAGCACCTCATCAACTCCGTCCAAACCCTAATGGTAACTCCCAAACTCAAATTCCAACTTCAAATTCCTTAGATCCAAATCTCATTACATTGCATTTCGATTAACTTCCATTTTTGTTTTTTGTATCCATTAACAGGCACCGAAGAAGGAGAAGGCACCACCACCGTCATCAAAGCCAGCGAAATCAGGAGGAGGAAAGCAAAAGAAAAAGAAATGGAGCAAAGGTAAACAAAAGGAAAAGGTTAACAACATGGTTTTGTTTGACCAAGGTACCTATGATAAGCTTCTCACTGAAGCTCCCAAGTACAAACTCATCACTCCTTCAGTTCTCTCCGATCGTCTCAGGGTATATTTTCTTATCTAACTTTCATCGTTTTAGATTCAGTTTTTGTCGCTTCGATTTGTTTTAATGAATTTGTTATGTTTTTCAGATTAATGGATCTTTGGCACGTCGTGCAATCAAAGATTTGATGGCAAGAGGTTTGATTAGGTTGGTGTCTGCTCATGCCAGTCAGCAGATTTACACTAGAGCCACTAATACATAGGCGGCTTCGAGGTGTTTTTTATTTTGCAGATTGTGTTTAGAGACAACATCGTTATTTTCATGTTTTTGGTTTTGATGTTTTGTTATTTTGTTGAAGACAGTTGTTGAAATTCTGTTGACAAGTTAAATTTGTGCTATGATGAATGCAGTTATGTTTACATTATTGTGTTTGGGGTGATTTTGTATAATTGATTTGATTTAGGGTAGATTTTAGATTGATTTTACTCTAAAGTTTAGTCAGGTTTAGATTGAACATGATCCTGTTGTGCAATATATTAGCGAATTGTTATAATGGGTTTGCGATATAGTAATTGTAATACAATACAATCTTAGACATTGGTAATTGGTAACAAAAAAGTATCAACATAGGTTATGGATGGATAGGACTTGGTCTCGTTGAACATGGCAAGTAAGTTTAGCACCTCCATTATGATGGAATTTGTAGAGCTGAAATTGTTTGGAAAACATAGGAATCTGAAAAACCATGCTGCATCTACAGTACTTGTCTAATGGTTGATGTGTAAACTAATAATATCAAGTCCCTTTGGATTACTTATTTACGTTTCATTTTGGTATAATGACTTTTTCATCACTTGTAACATCCTGAACATCTTGTTCCATTTTATCCCATCCCTCTTCTTGACAAACCCCTAATCCCATTTCAAAACCATAATTGTCTTGCACCCCCACAGTTTTGGTTTTACAACAATCATAGCTAACTCCCTTTCCCCTGCCCACCAAAACATAGTCGTATAAACTATGGAACTCTTTACTCGCAAATCACAATCTCTTCATGACGAAATTAATGCATCAATCTTAGATACAACCTGAGCAGTCTCTACCCTTCATTGTCTTAACAGTTAAGTTTTGTAAATCATTGTCTTTATCTACATCAACAACCACTACGAAACCTATTCTTGGTCATAGCTTTGACCAAAAACTGAGATTAGACTAAATGCAAGCTTTCTACAACTTAACATATGCTCCTGGGCTTAAAGTAAATGACCAAAGCTTGGTGACATGACACGAACCTTGTATTTCCAACTTCCAAGTATGGTCATTGACGTCCAATATACATTTTTTATAACTTTTATTTTGGACATTTTTTTATAGCTTGGAAATAGATTGCAGAGTCCCTCTAGAAAATATACCACGAGACGACAAGCACTAAACAAACTAATTCAGCACTTTTTCGTTTTTGCTCTAATTTGAAATTCATTGCGAGTCACTATTTTGTAAATGTGTCCACATAGGAAATGAAACACATTTAAATGAATGATGGCAACAATTTAAGCTAATTACAATGAGAGTATGAGAAAGTGTTGGTAGCAAGTCTCTTTTCAATGTCTTGCCCAGTGGCATTTTCAAAAGCAAATAAGTTCTAAGCTAAATTTTTTACTTTGGCATATTTTGCTTCTGTTGCCTTAAAGATGAAAAGTACTATTCAGTAGTAAACAGCAAAATGTCTTGCACAAGAATATTTCAGAATTTCTTATGAGCACAAGCTTTCTCACGTATCACAAAGCCTGATAGTGTATTTGGATAACATGATCTAGATATGTATCAAACGGCAAGAATGGCTGAATGGTTAGTTATTTTAAAAAAACATCATTTAAGCAACGAACACGATTATTATTTTTAAGTTTATGATGATAAAACCGTCCTATTGATACTGTGTGGACGTATGGTACAAGTGGTTGATGTTTGTCTCTTAACCATTTAGTCCATAGTTCGACCTATGATTGTAATGTATAAATAAAAAGGTCAAGTTTTTAAATGAATCACAGTTACTTCGTGAGATTAATCTATGCAATTGCACACAGTATACGATGATTTAACAACAAAAAAACAATAATTAATTTACCTTCAAATGGGCTAATACGTTAAACCATCGTGCAGCTACATTCTGATGTTTACAAGGCACATTCTTATCATCCTTTTGGGTGCTTGTAATATTTAAGAACTTAAAAACTAAAAACAAGTAGAATATACTTGTAACTCCTTCAAATTTTGTGGTGCGACAAACATAAAGGCATTTTTTTCTTGTTTTTTTCAATATGACAGAAGTGACAATCAAGGCATGTACTGAAAATGATTATTTACAATGTTATCTAGGCACCACTAGCTCTTCATAGTTCACACATTACCATTTTTTTAACCATGTGAGTCATTGACTATCAGCTAACTAAGTTATGTTAGAGTATGGTAAGCTGATTCTAGCAGTGTCTCTCAAAATGTTTCTACATTACCAATTGGTTGGTCATTTCCGGTGGTGTCTCAATTCCATTTGGATCAATGTAATGCTGGTAAATTACTAATCGTATTAACTTCACACCATACTATACCGCTGAAGGAAACGAAAAGAGTATAAATACCTTCTACAAATGAAGCAATATTAACTAGCACACAATTCATCTTGTGTTCAAATTTAATTAATTATGAGTATATTGTACCAGTGTGAAAAAAATTCACAAATCATGACTACTTGATTATAGTGTTGTTGTATATCGGAATTTGAACAAATCATTATTGTTCTACGATACGCCATTTAGTAACAAATATTGTGTAACTGACTATAATAACATTATAGCGCTCTTGTATAGCGGGATTATTTGTTTTCCGCAATTAACAACACTGCTTGATTATGAGTGTTAAGAAACAATTTATTGTACTACTATCCACGTCAAGAATCAAATATACTAGAAGTATTAGTTGACAGATAAAAGCTTAAGAATTAGTTCAAAACTACAACAAAATTCATTACAAAATTCAGTTTATCAGATTTTGGATCACAGTACCAAAAAGAACGGCTTAAATTCTTTTTTCACTTAAACATGAGGTCATATGTACCTCATATCAACATAGGTCATTCATATGGTTCAACATATATCCATGTAAAATCCTTTCTAATTATAAAACGTAATAAAAAATTTCATCAACTTGCATAGACACACACACACACACACACACACACACACTATGGTGTATTTTATTAGCTAATTGGCACAAGAAAACAGCTGCAGACAGCAAAATCTTGAAATCTCCATACATTTTGCAATTCAAATTGGCAGCATCTAACCAGAAACTACTATAAATACATCATTTCTCAAATTTCAAAAAACACACCTTCCATTCATTGATCCAACTTTCCCTTAATAACATCAAATTTCAAAAATTTCATCTAATCATAACATAAAACTATGTCTTCCACAGCTTCAAAACTCCTCACACTAATCATATCTGCATTTGCCATTGTGCAAATAACACTTGCTGGTGATCCAGACATCCTCACTGACTTCATAGCCCCAAATGGAACCCAAGTTGATGGCAACTTCTTCACATACACTGGTTTCCGCGCCCTTCTTACACCAAACATGCAACCCTCATTTTTCGTGGCATTGAAAGCAAGCAAAAAAGAATTTCCAGCTCTTGATGGACAAAGTGTAGCATATGCTGCTCTAATGTACCCACCTGGAACCATCAATCCACCACACACACACCCTCGTTCAGCCGAGCTACTCTTCCTCGCTAAAGGTTCCCTTAATGTTGGTTTTGTTGACACAACCAATAAGCTTTTCACTCAAACACTTCAACCCGGTGACATGTTTGTGTTTCCAAAGGGACTTGTTCATTTTCAGTTCAATTCTAATACTTCAAAATCTGCTTTAGCTTTTTCTGCCTTTGGCAGTGCTAATGCTGGAACTATTTCAATTGCTAGCACATTGTTTAACTCTACCATTGATGACAATGTCTTGGCTTTGGCTTTCAAGACTGATGTTGCCACTGTTCAAACTTTGAAGAAAGGATTTACTTCTTAAGGATTATGATAATGGCTTGAACATGTGAACTTTCTTTCAATATTATATTACTTTTTTTCCTTCCTGTTATAATAATTCAATGATTGTTTTTTTTATAAAGTTGTGAGATATGAAATGGTTGATGTAACTATTTCTGTTATTGTAATCACCTGAAATAATAAAAAGATGTTATGTTACCGATTTGGCTTTCAAGACTGATGTTGCAACTGTTCAAACTTTGAAGAAAGGATTGACTTCTTAAGGATTGTGACAATGGCTTGAACATGTGAACTTTCTTTCAATATTACATTGCTTTTTTTTTCTTTCCTGTTATAATAAATAATTCAGTGATTGTTTTTTAAAAGGTTGTGAGACGTGAAATGGTTGATGTAACAATTTCTGTTAATTTAATCACCTGAAATAATAAAAGACGGTTTGTGTTACTGATTTCCAATGCATCAGTATTGTTGATGTTTCTTTTAGGTGGATGTTTTCAATTAAGATTGTTCAAAAAAAGTTACTTGGTCCAAAATTTGGACTAAATACATCAATTTTATTTGACCAATTTTTGCTTATATTTGAGACTGAATTAATATAATTTAATGTATATTTTGATTCGTAAGTAAGATCTTTTTGGTGGGTGAACCGTAAGTATCTGACTCGCTGAACCTTGGTCTGTCTTAACTCTATAAGTCTCCGGAGTTCAACTGACCTAAACTAAAACAAATGTATATTTTGATGAAATGAAAATTAGTTCTTTAGCGAGAATTCGCTTAGATAGTGGTAGGACTCATAAAGAGAATAGCCTATGGATAGTAGAGGTGAGGTGGCAAGTTAGAAATATGAAAAACACAAGTGACAGAAAGTGATTGGTGAGGTGTGTGATCTATTTTAAGAGTACGTGAAGGTAAAGAGGGAAGCATCTTTGATCATTATTCAGTTTGAACCTTAGGGTTTGGGCAGAGGGAGAGATGTCTCTTCTCTGAGGAGCTTTTGCTTTGGGATTATAGGGGTTATTCTTCTGTAATACATTTGTTTTCAATTCAATAATAAAATTGTTTCTTTTCATTGAATTCGGGTTCCTAACAGATAACGAGTGTCATATCATTAAAATTTGGCTTCAAAATGCTCACAAATTTGGCTTCAAAATGCTCACATATTAAGTGACACATAAATAACCAGAATATTGCATACCTGGTCCATCTGGGATATGGGATTTTCTATAAATTCCAAGATCTGTTCCATCAGCATCTATAATGGCAATTGAATTATAGTGTGCATTGTTTGCCTCCTCAAAGAAGCTAACTGGTATGACTACACCTAACTCTTTTGCAAGTTTCTGCATCCTACATTATGCACAATGAAACAAGAAGATTCACTACAAAATAATGCACAAAAAAGTCGTAAAATGTCAACATCTATTATTATTCCTCTGTCCCTTAAACAGAGCCACAGTAATGTTTCATGTCCTCGGGTTGGCATGGAAACACCAAGCGCTAATCAAATTACAAAAGCCAGAATTTCACTTATTTTACCTCATAATTGTAGGATGGTCTTTATAGGGCTTAGCTCTTTGAATGAAATCCTCTCTTTGTGCCTGACAGAAGTAATAACCTTCAAAGAGTTCCTGAAATTAGTCATGCCTCAACAAGATGCTCCAGACACACGGAAATAATTTGGAAAACACTACTAAGGGCATCCAGGGTTCTAATATGTAAACCTGAATGAGAACAATGTTTGCACCTTGTTTATGAGCAGCTCTAACAAGTCTGCATAAGAGCCATATTCATGACAAATCATTTGTATACATTTTATTTACTCTATTGATTAACTCATATTTACTCTAAGAATAATGAGGAAATATCAAAAAGTTTTAGTTAGAAGCACAAACAGAACCTAATAGACATGACTAAATCTTTTGAAAGATCCCAATTAAGAGCTTATGCGATAATAAGTTATTTCTAAAACAAAAGATCAGATGAAGTCAAATTGTTTTGTTATAAGTTGTTTTCATAAGCTATCATCAAGAGGTTATGGAAATAAGCTGAAAACAGCGAATTGATTCTGTAAATTCTCTCACATAGTCTGACAAGTGTCCATGTTAGTAGATAAACTCAGAGAGACCCTGGGAAAGCAAAAAGTGTACCAAGAAACTCAAATTAAAGCTCCTGTACCAAGAACAGAAGCAGAAGTCTAGAAGCGAGAATAGTGTTACGAGCAATGAAGATCACAGGATAGAAACATCTCGGCGAGTTTGGATAATGAATAGAACAACAAAACAGCATACATACAGGAACTAGTAACTTGGAATTGGGACTCAAAACAAGAGAACAGACCAAAGATTATGAAATTGTTTGGATACTTAACTTAATGAAGCACTTATAACATAAGTGTTTATCATACAAGTACTTATGTATAACTTAAGCTATTTCTATAAGCTCCCCCAATAAAGTCAATTGAAAAACTCAAATGAACCAATTCAAACATGCCCTAACAGAAATTTGCAGAAACATAAAATTAATTCAATTTCAAATATGGGAGTTGATTATTATTATTATTATAACAAAAAAAAAAAGTGGTGGTTGATAAGAAAACCTTTTGGCGGTGGCAACATTGGTGGAGACTAGAGGTGTGCAAAAATATGGTTAACTGAACCATATTAGTGAATTGAAGCGCACTGTACCAGAAAAAACTACCACTTAAATGGTTTATGAACTTAACCGCATATCCAAAAAAAGATCAGTTAGTGAAAATAACCGGTTTAAATTGTATCTGAACTCTTTTAATGAAATAATTGCAATCACATTAAAAAAATAGAATCTTTTCAGAGAGAAACTATTTCATTTCCCTCATTCATGCCGCCGTTATTCACCAATTCATCCACTGCTACCACCGCCTTAACTCGCCGCATCAGAATTTCACGTTTCTCTTCAATTCACGCATCGGAATTTCACGTTTCTCTTCTATTCACACAAAGCTGCAATAGCTCACATTTTGCCTCCCTCAGGGGCATTTCTTCCTACATTCTTACCGCTTTTTACTTCGAAAACAGTAGTAATTTCTATGCTACAATACAAATTTCTCATATATATGAATGATATCACTTCTTAAGTCATAGTCGCATTTAGCTTTGGTTTGGTAATTTCTTATTAATCGCAGCCAATATATATATGTCATACTTAATTTACTTTTTTTCTTCTTATTATTATTAAATAATAATCATTTTCAAAAATAAAATAACTGAAAATTTGATTTTTAAAACATTTAATAAAAAAAATGTTTAAAAACCAGTTCAAAAATAATGTGGTTTTAGCAAAAACCGGTTCAAATGAATTAAACTGGTTTTAAACTATAAACTGGTTTTGAACTGGTTTAGAACTGAATTGTAACTGGTTTGAGAAATTAACTGGTTTTTGTTAAAGTGGTTTTTAAGAACTGAACCAAACCATTAATGTGGTTCAGTTCAGTTTATGCACCATAAACACCCTAGTGGAGACATGATCGGTGCAAGCAAACTGAAGAGCGTAGACAACGACTTTTCTAACCTTGTCTTCCGCTTAGGCTATGAGAAAAGAATAGATAGAAGTATTATTATCTGCCTGCCACCGCTCAAAATAAATATTCTTTATGGCTAATTTATTCGGTGAACTTTCTGAAAAAACACTTTATGCGTTGTGTTGCGTACAACATCCTACTTCAAGCTCGGAACTACTTGCTTCTTCCTTCTCCTCTAAATTTAATGATTTAAATTCATTTTTTTAATTAATTCGATACATTAAATATTTTTTCTCGTTCGTAATTTGTTTTTGTTAATCTTTGGATTTCTTAGAAAAATAAACTAAGTAAAGTCCGACTAAAAATTAAGTCAGGCTTTTTGAATTTCTTGCTTTTTCACTACCTTTTATTGAATTGGTGCATTGCTTCGCCCAATCCCCCTAGCTTAGCAGTTTTGTTTTTTTGGCTTCAATTACATGTTGTAAACAAACACAAATTTATAATCGCTAAAAATTAAAAGGATTAATTTGTGACCAAATTCACAATACCAAAATTAATAGTATAAAACAGTAAAATGTCTAAAAATTATATTATAAAATACATTTGTCTCTAGATCGACAACGTCAACGCCTTAATCATTGATTGAATTTAAATGTATTTTGTTATTAAAATATAATGAACTGTATAGTTTAGTGATAAACATACATCCCTCTCTACAGCTATAATCATACAAAGGTTACTTTTTAGGCCGCCATCTCTTTAGGCCCCCTAAAATGACAAA
Organism: Medicago ruthenica; assembly: GCA_018208015.1. NCBI lineage: Eukaryota > Viridiplantae > Streptophyta > Magnoliopsida > Fabales > Fabaceae > Medicago > Medicago ruthenica. The sequence goes on from CM031372.1 coordinate 87,676,778, forward strand.
ATTATCATTTGCTTAAAAACTACACTCTTTTATATATGAGCGATGCTATATAGTACGGATCTCTAGCCTACGAAAATTCACGAACGCTGCCTCCCATGTGTGCTAGGTTTGACTCCTATAAAAGAAACGGCAGATTTTAAGTTAAATAATAAATAAAACATATTAAACCGACTCAGTTCTTGCTTTACATACTGAGTCATAGAAAGAAGAAAAAAAAACAATCAAACGATGTGTTTCTTTTCTCGGCACCGTTTCAGTTTGGAATTCTAAATCTTATTCAAACACAAACGTGGTGATTTATTAGGGGACCATTCCAAAACTGCATAATACTTCTGAGCTTGTTTGATATGATTTCACCTAGCTTTATCATCTAATGAGGTGATTTTATACATGGTAATAGAATGAGATGAGAATCAATTAGATGTTAATTAATCATAAAATCAAAATGAAATTGTGATGGGATTTATCAGACCAACATTAATCTGTGATGCAGGAGATGGGTTTACTTTTTAAAATATGGAGTTTGAGTGGTTTGAGAACAGACGTAGTAATGTAATATGTGGGCCACTGTTTTGATTTTATTGAAATTAATCATTCGTGAAATTTCGTGGAAACATTACCCCGTACCATTTAGCATTTTCCTTTATATATAATCAACATTTTGGTAGTTATTTGTGGAATAAGAAAAGTTATTAGGTCCGGTATATATATACCGGATGTGTAAAAAAGAAATTGCAAAACGTGTATCCAAATTGTAACTACCGTATGTGCAAATAATTATACGAAGAGACATGCAAGTAATTCTAAGTAGTTCTACTTATACTCTGTTCAGAACTACTTATAAGTATCTTTGAGACAGACAAGTAATTCTATTCCAGAAGCTTGTGTTATGTTACGACAAGTAATTTAACTTTACTTTTATTATTCTTTATAAGAATTAGATCTGTTAATTAATAAAATCAGAATAAACTTTGGATGCTAAACTATAGAAAATCTTCTTTAGAAATTAAAATATTAACTATGTCAACTATTCAGAAGAAGAAGCTACTTTGAGGGAAGAAGAGAAACAAGAATGAATCAACCTTGGATTATTGTTGTTGGAATAGAAAGGAATGGATAGGATCAAACGAGAAGAACAAAACGATAGAGAGTTTTCGAAGGAATGAACATGAAGTGGTGTTTTTGTGCTGGATAGTGAAGAAGCCATGTTGCAACTACTTACAAGTTCTAACTCAATTATGTTGTTATTTATTGTTGAACATTGTTTTGTTTTTGGGGTCCTGTTCTGTTCGTGTGTATATATATAATATCTGTCCGGGCTGCAAAAATAAAATTTTAAAAATTCGTTATATACATGATGTGTTATTAAGGGCATTTTTGTAACTTTAGGGGGCCTAAAGAGATATGAGGGGGGCCTATAAAGCAATCTTCTAATCTATACGAGTTATTTGGGCCCTTGGTTTATATGTGGGTCAAACCCAGGCCCATAAAATTCCAAACACTACAAAATTCGAAACCCTATATTTTGTCACTGATATTGAGAACAAACCCTTCTTCCACATCTTCTCTGCGGCTAGCACCTCATCAACTCCGTCCAAACCCTAATGGTAACTCCCAAACTCAAATTCCAACTTCAAATTCCTTAGATCCAAATCTCATTACATTGCATTTCGATTAACTTCCATTTTTGTTTTTTGTATCCATTAACAGGCACCGAAGAAGGAGAAGGCACCACCACCGTCATCAAAGCCAGCGAAATCAGGAGGAGGAAAGCAAAAGAAAAAGAAATGGAGCAAAGGTAAACAAAAGGAAAAGGTTAACAACATGGTTTTGTTTGACCAAGGTACCTATGATAAGCTTCTCACTGAAGCTCCCAAATACAAACTCATCACTCCTTCAGTTCTCTCCGATCGTCTCAGGGTATATTTTCTTATCTAACTTTCATCGTTTTAGATTCAGTTTTTGTCGCTTCGATTTGTTTTAATGAATTTGTTATGTTTTCAGATTAATGGATCTTTGGCACGTCGTGCAATCAAAGATTTGATGGCAAGAGGTTTGATTAGGTTGGTGTCTGCTCATGCTAGTCAGCAGATTTACACTAGAGCCACTAATACATAGGCGGTTTTGAGGTGTTTCTTTATTTTTCAGATTGTGTTTAGAGACAACATCGTTATTTTCATGTTTTTGGTTTTGATGTTTTGTTATTCCTGCAGTTTATTTTGTTGAAGACAGTTGTTGAAATTTTGTTATAAATTAATGATGACTAGTTTAATTCTGATCAATATCTTTATGTTTAGATTATTGTGTTTGGGGTGATTTTTTTATTTGATTTAGATTATAGTTTAGATTGATTTTACTCTAAAGGTTAGTCTTATATTTGCAAATTGTTCTAGTGGGTTTGGCGATATGGTAATACAAACAATCTTTAGACATTGTGTTGGTGCTCACTTGGCACCAACATAGGTTGTGGATAGGACTTGGTGACAAGAGTTGCATTAACAAGTAAGTCTAGTCACCTCTGTTATAATGGAATTTGCAGAGCAGGAATTGTTTTGAAAATACATGAATATGTGCATCTATATATGTATATGTATACACATCTGTGTGTATGATTTATGATTTAGTATGATGACAATTTGAGTCATGTAGACTTTTACCTAGCTGGAAAATGCATGATTGTTGTTGCTATCAGATACCTCAGTGGTGGGCGAATAATAGATTGGGATGCTGTGGATGAATAGTTCTTGTCTTATAATTGATGTGTGAACTATTAATATCGGTATTTTCATAGTAAGTCCCATTGAATGACTTCTTTACATTTCATTTTGGTATTTACATATCCGATCCCTCTTCCCGACAAACCCCTAATCTCACATCCCCCCAGTTTTGGTTTAAAAACAATATGACAACTTCAACCTCGAATGATAGCCAACTCCTTTTCCCTGTTATCTCAGACTCGCACATACCGTGAAACTTTTAAGTCCCCCCGCTACCAATATAGTCATACAAACTATGGTACTCTTTCCTCAGCAACCAATTGTCTTGATCTTGAGAATAGGTATCCATGTTATAAAAATATTTCCTGCTATTCTCTCTAGTATGGAGTGAGTAGAGAGAACAAAGTAGTGATATTGTTCCTTCATTGATCAATATTTTGATTTTTTTTTCAGAAGTATAATAGATATCCAATAAGAAGGGTTTGTCATGCCACTTAAAACCTCCTCGGTACAAAATTAATTCCGCAATCTTATTTGTACCTAGATCTTTGTTAGTAGCAACCTCAGCAATCTCTGCCTTACGACAGAAGAACAAGCACTGAACAAACTATTTCAGCACTTTCTAGTTTTTGCTATTAATTGAAATTCATTGCGAGTCACTTTATTTTGTAAATGTGTCCATCACATTGGAAATAAAACACATGAATGATTGATGTCAACAATTTAAGCTAATTACAAGTCTCATTTCAATGTATTGCCCCATGACAGTTTTATAAGCAAATATGTTCCCAAGCTAAGTTTTTAATTGGGCATAGTTTGCTTCTGTCGCCTTAAAGATGAAGATGAAAAGTACTATTCAGTAGTAAAAATTGCACAAGAATATTTCAGAATTTCTCATGAACACAAGCTTTCACACGGACCACAAAGCCTGATAGTGTATTTGGATAACATGATCTAGATATGTATCAAACGGCAAAAATGGCTGAATTATTAGTTATTTTAAAAAAGCATCGTGTTAAGCAACGAACAAGGTTATTATTTTTAAGTTTATGATGATAAAACTTTCCTATGGACACTGGTACAAGTGACAGATGTTTGAGTCCATAGTTCGACCTATCAAGTTTTTAAATCAATCACAAATACTTAGAGAGATTAATCATTGAAGTTGCACGTTGTATACGATGATTTAACAACAAAAATCATAACCTTTAATGGGGTTAATTTACAAGTTAATTAACTTACCTTCAAATGAGCTCTAATACGTTATACCCATTGTGCAGCTGGATCTGAAGTTTATAAGGTACATTCTTATCATCTTTTTGGGTGCCTGTAATATCTAAGAACTTAAAAACTAAAAACAAGTAGAATATGCTTATAACTCCTTCAAATTTTGTGGCGCGACAAACATAAAGGCATCGTTTTCTTGTTTTTTAAATATGACAGAATTGACAATCAAGGCATGTGCTGAAAATAATTATTTACAACGCATCTAGACACCACAAGAAAGGGGGAGTTTTGACTCAATGATAAAGTTGTCACTTGACTGAAAGGTCACGGGTTAAAGTCATAGAAATAGCCTCTTGTGCGAACAGGGAGCTTTAGCTCACCGGATTGTAGCTCTTCATAGTTCATACATTACCACTATCGGCTAACTAGGTTATGTTAGAGAGTATGGTAGGTCGTTTCTAGCGGTGTCTCTCAAAAAGTTGCTACATTACCAATTGGTTGGTCATTTTCGGTGGTGTCTCAATTACACTTGGATCAATGTAGTTTTAGCTCACCGGATTGCCTTTTTTTTTTTATCTAGTCACCACTAGCTCTTCATAGTTCACGCATTACCACCATTAGCTAACTAAGTTATGTTAGAGAGTATGGTAGGTCGTTTCTAGCGGTGTTTCTCAAAATGTTGCTACATTACCAATTGGTTGGTCATTTCCGGTGGTGTCTCAATTCCACTTGGATCAATGTAATGTTGGTAAATTACTAATCGTGTTTGCTTCGGTATCCATGCCTTTCTTCTTGTTACAAGCTTAATATGATCAATTTCATTTCTCAACTTCACACCATACTACACGGAGCATATATACCTTTTACAAATGAAGCAATATTAACTAGCACACAATTCATCTTGTGTTCAAATTTAATTAATTAATTAATTATGAGTGAATTGTACTGGTGTGAAAAAATTCACAAGTCATGACTACTTGATTGAGTCGATTATAGTGTTATTGTAAAGCGGAATTTGAACAAATCATTATTGTTCCGCAATAGGCTATTTAGTACAAAATATTGTGAAATAACGACTATAGTGACATTATAGCACTATTGTGTAACAGGATTCGAATAAACCACTTGTTTTCTGAGATTGACAACATTGCTTGTTTATGAGTGTTCAATATCAATGTACTGTACTAGTATTATATATGTGTTAGCCTGTATATTTAAGTGTGTATTTCGACATGCAAGTTGGTTATCAAGACCATAAAATTTTCTAAGTACAAGATGAAGCATGAAGATTTGGACAGAGAGGTTCGACAGATTTATGAATTCGACTGGAAGAATTCAAATCCTCACTGAGAGGCAAAATCAGAGGTCCAGACACGTGGGAAACATGTTGAATCTGTCGAAAAGATTTAGTTTAGGACCGTTGGTCTGTTGGTTATTTTTCTTATGTATATATAGTTGTTTTTCATAGGAAAAAGGGTCACAAATCATTATTACAAGTTCTTAAACTCAAATTATCCAAGCACACAGAGAGAAAAACGTCAGAATGTATGTAACATGATTTGATGAACCATTTTCATTTATGCAATGTAATTTACTTTCCTTTAATGTTTGTTTGCCTTTTAAATTCTAAGTCTTTTAGTGTTTTAATTCTTAACCACATTGTTGATTCTTGTCGAAAAGACAGTTATCTTCATCCTTAAAGCAGTTATCTTCATCCTGTTCATAAACAAACTCATGAATATGATGAACATTCATACATTTTCTAGAAAATCTTTGCACAACATGTCCTAAGATTTCTAGTTTGATCCTGCAAAAAACATTTTAAATCCAGTCTTCTTGTTTACCATAAACACAGGTAAACAATATGTCAAGAATCAAATAGACTAGAAGTTTTAGTTGATAGATAAAAGCTTAAGAATTAGTTCAAAACTATAACAAACTTCATTATAAAATTCAGTTTATCAGATTTTGGAATACAATACTAAAAAAAAGGTTAAATTATGTTTTCACTTAAAAATGAGGTCATATATACGTCATATCAACATATCTCATTTATATGATTCATTATATTTACCCATATAAAATCCTTAATAATTATAAACGTACTAAAAAATTACATCAACTTACATATATCTAAAGATTCTATGGTGTATTTTATTTTCTAAATGGCACAAGAAACAGCTGCAGACAACAAAATCTTGAAATCTCCATACATGTTGCAATACAATTTGGCAGCATATAACCATAAACCACTATAAATACATCATTCATCACATTTTAAAAAACACAAATCTTCCGTTCATTGATCTAGCTTTTCCTTAATAACCTCAAATTTTGAACATTCCATCAAATCATACACAATGTCTTCTTCCACAACTTCAAAAATGCTAACACTACACATATCTGCATTTGCCACTGTGCAAATAACATTAGCTGGTGATCCGGACATCCTCACTGATTTCATATCCCCAAATGAAACCCAAGTTGATGGCACCTTCTTCACATACACCGGTTTCCGCGCCCTTCTTCCACCAAACATACAACCCTCATTTTTCGTGGCATTGAAAGCAAGCAAAAAAGAATTTCCAGCTCTTGATGGACAAAGTGTTGCTCTAATGTACCCACCTGGAACCATCAATCCACCACACACACACCCTCGTTCAGCCGAGCTACTCTTCCTCGCTAAAGGTTCCCTTAATGTTGGTTTTGTTGACACAACCAATAATCTTTTCACTCTAACACTTCAACCCGGTGACATGTTTATGTTTCCAAAGGGACTTGTTCATTTTCAGTTCAATACTAATACTTCAAAATCTGCTTTAGCTTTTTCTGCCTTTGGTAGTGCTAATTCTGGAACTATTTCAATTGCTAGCACATTGTTTAACTCTACCATTGATGACAATGTCTTGGCTTTGGCTTTCAAGACTGATGTTGCAACTGTTCAAACTTTGAAGAAAGGATTTACTTCTTAAGGATTATGCTAATGGCTTGAACATGTGAACTTTCTTTCAATATTATATTGCTTTTTTTTCTTCTTTCCTGTTATAATAAATAATTCAGTGATTGTTTTTTAAAAGGTTGTGAGACGTGAAATGGTTGATGTAACAATTTCTGTTAATGTAATCACCTGAAATAATAAAAGACGGTTTGTGTTACTTAGGGGTGGGCATGGTTCGGTTAACCATAAAAACCGAACCAAACCGAATTGAATTATTAAAATGGTTCGGGAAAACCGAACCGAACCGTTTAATTTTTAGAACTAACCAAACTGAACCAAAGTTATGGTTCGGTTAACCATTTGCTTACCTATGAACCAAACCAAACCAAACCGAACCAAAATCAATATTTTGAACCGAAATGTATCTTCTTAAAAAACACTTATTCAAAACAGTTTATCTTATGCAAAACAGCTTATTACGATCTCTTTTTAAAACAGCTTATTCAAAACAATTTATTTTATGCAAAACAACTTAGTACGATTTCTTTTTAAAAAACAGCTTATTCAAAACAGGTTATCTTATGCAAAACAAGATAAGCTTTTTTTAAAACAACTTATTTTATGAAAAAACAACTTATTACGATCTCTTTTTTAAAAAAACAGCTTATTCAAAACAGCTTATTACGATCTCTTTTTAAAAAACAACTAATTCAAAACAACTTATTTTATGTGAAACAACTTATTACGATCTCTTTTAAAAAAACAACTTATTCAAAAAAGCTTATTTTATGAAAACCAACTTATTACGATTTTTTTTTAAAAACCAGCTTATTCAAAACAACTTATTTTATGCAAAATAGCTTATTACGATCTCTTTTTAAAAAACAACTTATTCAAAAAGCTTATTTTATGAAAAAACAATTTATTACGATTTCTTTTTTAAAAAACAGTTTATTTAAAACAACTTATCTTATGCAAAACAAGATAAGCTTTTTTGAAAACAGCTTATTTTATGAAAAACAGCTTATTATGATCTCTTTTTCAAAAACAGCTTATCTTATGCAAAACAGCTTATTACGATCTCTTTTTAAAAAACAACTTATTCAAAAAAGCTTATTTTATGAAAAAACAACTTATTACGATCTCTTTTTAAATAAGCTGTTTTTTTTTACTCAAAACAGCTTATTAAAAAAATAATATGTTTTGCATAAGCTTATTATGATCTCCTTTTTAAATAAGCTGTTTTGCATAAGATAAGTTGTTTTGAATAAGATGTTTTTTAAATAAGCTGTTTTGAATAAGCTGTTTTGAACAAGCTGTTTTTTGAATAAGTTGTTTTCGTAAGCTGTTTTTAATTAAAAAGAGATCGTAATAAGTTGTTTTTCATAAAATAAGTTGTTTTCAAAAAAGTTTATCTTGTTTTGCATAAGATAAGCTATTTTGAATAAGCTGTTTTTTAAAAAGAGATTGTAATAAGCTGTTTTTTTTCATAAAATAAGCTTTTTTGAATAAGCTGTTTTGCGTAAAATAAACTGTTTTGAATAAGCTGTTTTTTAAAAAGAGATGATATTAAACTGTTTTGAATAAGATATGCTTTTTTTGAATAAGTTTTTTTTTTTAAAAAAAAAAGAGATTGTAATAAGTTGTTTTGCATAAGATAAGATGTTTTTTTGAAGAGATCGTAACAAGTTGTTTTTCATAAAATAAGCTATTTTGAATAAGCAGTTTTTTAAAAAGAGATCGTAATAAGTTGTTTTTTCATAAAATAAGCTTTTTTGAATAAGTTGTTTTGCGTAAAATAAGATGTTTTGAATAAGCTGTTTTTTAAAAAGAGATGGTATTAAGCTGTTTTGAATAAGATAAGTTTTTTTGAATAAGTTGTTTTTTAAAAAGAGATCGTAATAAGCTGTTTTGCATAAGATAAACTGTTTTTTAAAAAGAGATCGCAATAAGCTGTTTTTCATAAAATAAATTGTTTTCAAAAAAGCTTATCTTGTTTTGCATAAGATAAACTATTTTAAATAAGTTGTTTTTTAAAAAGAGATCGTAATAAACTGTTTTTTTATAAAATAAGCTTTTTTGAATAAGCTGTTTTTTAAAAAGAGATCGTACTAAGCTGTTTTGCGAAAAATAAGCTATTTTGAATAAGTTGTTTTTTAAAAAGTGATCGTACTAAGTTGTTTTGCATTAAGTTGTTTTTTGAATAAGTTGTTTTTTAAAAAGGTTCGGTTCGGTTCGGTTCGGATAATTGAGGTTATTAACGGTTTGGTTCGGTTAGTGAATTGTTATTAAAATAATGGTTCGGTTCGTGAATTTGTGAAATGGTTCAATTAATTTTGATACGGTTCGGTTCGGTTAACCGGTTCGATTTGGTTTTTGGTTATTTTTGCCCACCCCTAGTGTTACTGATTTCCAATGCATCAGTATTGTTGATGTTTCTTTTAGGTGGATGTTTTCAATTAAGATTGTTCAAAAAAAGTTACTTGGTCCAAAATTTGGACTAAATACATCAATTTTATTTGACCAATTTTTGCTTATATTTGAGACTGAATTAATATAAATTAATATATATTTTGATCCGTAAGTAAGATCTTTTTGGTGGGTGATCTGTAAGCGCTCGATGAGCCTTGGTCTGTCTTAACTCTGATAAGTCTCCGGAGTTCAACCGATCTAAACTAAAACAAATGTATATTTTGATGAAATGTGATCGGTAGAGGTGAGGTGGCAAGTTAGAAATATGAGAAACACAAGTGACAAAAAGTGATTGGTGAGGTGTGTGATCTATTTTGTTATAAGAGTACGTGAAGGTAAAGAGGGAAACATCTTTGATCATTATTCAGTTTGAACCTTAGGGTTTGGGCAGAGGGAGAGATGTCTCTTCTCTGAGAAGCTTTTGCTCTGGGATTATAGGGGTTATTCTTCTGTAATACATTTGTTTTCAATTCAATAATACAGTTGTTTCTTTCCATTGAATTCGGGTTCCTGAGTGTCATATCATTAAAATTTGGCTTCAAAATGCTCTCAAATTTGAGAGAAAAGAAATTGTGAATGAAACCAAATAGAGGACCAAAGTTGTATTTATGTCTTACTTTTATTTTAGGGTTATCTATGTTTTGGTCCATAAAATTTGGGCTAGTATTGGTTTTAGTCCCTTGAATTTTTATATCTTTAGATTATGTACATGGAATTTAGTCTCTTTTTCATTTTATAATCCAATTCAGATGCGTGGCAAGCTGATATGATGTACCACATCATATTTTGATGCCATGTGGAAATAAAAAAAAACTATAAATTATATAGACCAAAAACATAGATCACCCGGAAAAACTTTACTTTCAACCATAGTATATGCAAGTTTTTCATCCGAGTAAAATAACTGATTTTTGGTTTATCTTTTCTATTTTTTTTTCTCTTTTTATTTATAAAGAAAACTTTTAAGTTTGATAAACAACATTATCTTTCATTGTTTTCTTTATCTTAATATTCGATACTACTCACAAAAATAGGGTACTAAGGTATTTGCCTTCAAAATAAGGGTACACCACCCACTTCGAAGAGCAACCAGTGTCCTCCGCCGCATCTAGTTAAGTCTAGCCATCATCTTGACTCTTAGAGCATCCACTGTTAGTACATTAATAGAGACTCTTTAAATGGACCTCACATGTACACATCATTTATTTATTAAATTTTAAATTACCTTATAAAATATTACTTCTTTTAAAAGTGAGACCAACTTGTACACATTTTATTACTTATTTTAAACGCGAGACCCATTAGTTACTCGGGAGAGAGGGTCCTTATATATTTACATGTTACTTAATAAGTACCCATTTTTTCTTCCTCCAATAGGGTCCTTAACAAGGAGTGGTTTTTTTTTAAGTAAAAGAACCCCCATTGAAAATGCTCTTAAGGTCCATTTCGGATAAAATACATTGGTTTGCCAAAAAAAATCCTTCCTCATGGTGGGTTAATTTATGAGTTAATAAACTTTGCTTTAAACGTGCTAATACGTTAAACCCATTGTACCCATTGTGCAGCTGGATATGACGTTTACAAGACAAATATCTGAAAACATTATTTTGGGTTGTGCAATATCTAAGAACTTAATTAAAAAGATAAAAACATGTAGAATATGCTTATAACTCCTCCAAATTTTGTGGTGTGACGAACATAGAGGCATTGTTTAAGTGACCAATCAAAGAATGTACTGAAAATAAATAATGACCACGTATCTAGACAGGACTAGCTCTTCCTACAAATTACTAATCATTATTTGTTTGACTACATGAGTAAATTAAATTGTACCATATTGTCAAAAACCAAACTCACGAGTAATGACTAATTGATTATGGAGTACTAACACACAACTATACAGGTCAAGAATCAAAACTTAGTTTATCAGACTATTCAGGATTAGTTCAAAACTTTAACACACGTTATTACACAATTTAGTTTATCAGACTTTGGAACACAGTGCCCAAAAGAACAGCTTAAATTCTTTTCACACCTAAACATGACTTATTTACATGGTTCAATATATAATGTAGCATTCTTAATTATTATAACTATAATTAAAAAAATCATTTACTATACCATATATCTATAAAAAAAAATCATTCGGCACAAGAAAACAGCTGCAGACAGAAAATAAAACTACCTTGAAATCTCCATGTATGTTACAATACAAATTGCTAGCATATAAAAATAAACCACTATAAATACATCATTCCTCAAATTTGTAAAAACACATATCTTCAATTCATTGATCCAACTTTCCCTTATAACCTCAAATTACAAACATTTCATCTAATCATTACATAAAACTATGTCTTCCACAGCTTCAAAACTCCTCACACTAATCATATCTGCATTTGCCATTGTGCAAATAACACTTGCTGGTGATCCAGACATCCTCACTGACTTCATAGCCCCAAATGGAACCCAAGTTGATGGAACCTTCTTCACATTCACCGGTTTCCGCGCCCTTCTTCCACCAAACACACAGCCCTCAACTTTCAAAGCATTGAAAGCAAGCAAAGCAGAATTTCCAGCTCTGGACGGACAAAGTGTCGCATATGCTGCTCTAATATACCCACCTGGAACTATCAATCCACCACACACACACCCTCGTTCAGCCGAGCTACTCTTCGTCGCTAAAGGTTCCCTTAATGTTGGTTTTGTTGACACAACCAATAAGCTTTTCACTCAAACACTTCAACCCGGTGACATGTTTGTGTTTCCAAAGGGACTTGTTCATTTTCAGTTCAATTCTAATACTTCAAAATCTGCTTTAGCTTTTTCTGCCTTTGGTAGTGCTAATTCTGGAACTATTTCAATTGCTAGCACATTGTTTAACTCTACCATTGATGACAATGTCTTGGCTTTGGCTTTCAAGACTGATGTTGCAACTGTTCAAACTTTGAAGAAAGGATTTACTTCTTAAGGATTATGCTAATGGCTTGAACATGTGAACTTTCTTTTCAATATTATATTGCTTTTATTCCTTCCTGTTATAATAATCCAGTGATTTTTTTTATAAAGTTGTGAGATATGAAATGGTTGATGTAACTATTTCTGTTATTGTAATCACCTGAAATAATAAAAAAGATGTTATGTTACCGATTTCCAGTGCATCAGTATTGTTGATATTCAGTAGCCGAACCAGAAATTTTAAGTAGCGGGGGCAATATTTCCATATAAATTTCTAATATTAAATATATATTTAAAATATTTCAATAATTTTTTGTGGATTTTCTTATTTCTAAAATGAAAATAGAATAAAATAAGTGTTTCAAAAATATATTGACTAGAACTTTTTTTAGAAAGAAAGAACTTTTACAATTGTTATTATGATTTCAAATAATAAAAAAAAATTAAATTTAGGTATATAACATGATAGAAGTATTGTTTTCAAAAAATGAAGCTAAATAAAGAAACATAGGAAAACACACAGGGAGAGATGAATCTATTATTTATAATATGTAATCTAGTTATCATACTCTATCATCATATTTATAATGCTATATAGTCAAAATGCTTAGAAGGGGAAAAGTCTATCATTTTAGAAATTGGAGACTATACCGGATGAAACAAAATAGAGAGACCAAAGTATTTAAGTCTTACTTCTATTTTCTTTTAGATTTGGCTCCATTTTGAAAAAAATATTCGAAATCTGGTTTGAACGATTTTCATAAAACAACATCCAGCCATCTCATTAGTTATCATCGCATCATTACGTTCAGTCATCTCTCTATTACACAATAGGCACCACCTAGATAACAAGAAAAGTATCGACAGTATATACACATACATGTTGCATACAACAAGCCATAAACCAAGTGTTGGCCTGGACTATACTGACCTGCTCTGATACCACATTGTAAGACCCCGAGACTACTAATAAAATGATAAACCATACAATTCCACATAACCGAGATATTACAAATCATCATTTAACTCATACACATTTCTCATAATAAAAATCTCATCAACAATAATCACAACACAACGAAAAATAATCATCTCAACATAATATCATCTCGTGTCTCATCATAAAAATCTCAAATAAATACATCATCATGAAATATTCAACAAGTAAGATAATACAATCCCCAAAACTCCTAGATCAAAGCACATAATCTAGAAATCCTCAAAAACAATAAAATGAGTAGGCGTAACGTTGTCCTCAACACAACTCACCAAGAAATATACTCCTCAACCTGCAAGTCTACACCACGAGGGTGACGCGACAACAAAGCTACTGAGGGTAAGATATACGTTCAACAAAATGATATAATAAACACATGTAAGTTCAGGCAAAACATCAACAACAAATAATGTAACACCCATACTAAATTATCTAGAATATTTAGCATGTGTATTATTCTGATACCGGATACATTAAAATTTTCAATAATAATAATAATACATACAATTGAATGGGTACAAGTGACTCGTTTATACAGTTATCCAAATATCATTTACAAATACTTAAGCAAAAGCAGATAAACTTCTGAACTTGACCATAACGAGCCACTGCACTCCATCCAGCGCCTCCCTGTAGAACAACTTCATGTACCTCTTGCTAACCTGTAAACCTGCACCAGAAGGATTGGGATGAGACATAATGTCTCAGTGAGCTCCAGCCCAACCTACTGTTGGCAACCACGGGGAAAACCTAGGGTCGCCGTGCCTACTCTTGGCAATCTTGGGGATTCCTACGATCGCCGTCATTCTCTACATATTTCGCGATCAAGGGGAAACCTAGGATCGCTACTTGTCTCAATCATATCTTATACTTATCATAATCTCATCTTAAACTTAAACTCATACTTAGTGATCTGGGGACATCCTATGATCACTTTCTTTCTCTGCTGACTAATCATCATATTCTCATAATAATTTTATAAGTATTATTTTACATCATTCTTAATTATAAAGTTAGTAAGTCAGCGTTGAACAAACAATAATTATCTGAGTTCATTTTACGGAGTGCATCCGGGTGGAGTAACCCCGAAGTACATCTCCCTTCTTACCGGTGAAATTCCTATCATATCAGGCTAACACCGGACTCCTCTTTTCTTTTGTGTGGCTGCCCTCGCGAGCGGTAACTTCACCGTTCCAGCTGCCATTTAAGGCGGTAACTTCACCGGAACCCCCTGTATACTAACTAACGAGCCTACAGGAGACACATTAACTTTCTTGACTTGGATGTGTAGCTGCCCTCACGAGCGGTAACTTCACCGTTCCAGCTGCCATTTAAGGCGGTAACTTCACCGGAACCTCCTGTATACTAACTAACGAGCCTACAGGAGACACATCTAGTCATTTAATTACTTTGTTCTTATTCTTTATATATATATATATATATATATATAACTTATAACTTATAACTTATGCATATCTGATGCATTCTTTAAGTAAATCAATTCTTGAAATACTTAACCTATAAAAGGTTCTTAACTTTGAATATTGAATCATTCCTGGTGCATACGCACACTTAATTGAGTGCATCTTAATCACGCTAACTTAGGTGCATTTCCATTTCATTAATTCTCATCTTAAGTACTTGTAAGTACTTCCATTACTTTACTATAGTTGGCATACTTAGTGCATTTCTTAAGGAAGACAAACTCCCAATACTTAACATATGAACATATGGTCGTAGGCTTATCGTTCTCATAAGCCACACTTGGTTATTGGAAACATTCCATACCCGTCTGGGCTTTGTCCTCACAATTCTAATCAATCCTAAGCTATCGCACAATTCCTTGTTCATCCATTCCTTATATGTTACATGCCACTAGGTTATGTCCTCAATGGTGTTTTCCTTAGAAAATAAGGTTTTCTTTGAAAATGGTTACCAAAAGCCTCGCCAGACGCGTATGCAGCTCACAAAACGAAACAGAACAGCCCTGGGAGGTCTGTCTATTTTCGCTGGGCGAGCTCCATTTTGCCATTGGCGAGATGAGACAGGGAAAAATGTTGAAAATCGCTGTAATCTTGCCCCGAGCTCGCCGGGCGAAATTGTCAGCTCAGAAATAGTTCAAAACGGGATTTTCCACCATTCTTGACATATCTAAGCATACCCAGGCATCATAACAGTATAAGGAATGAATTTCTAATGCAAATTGATAGTTTAAAACATGATTTATCAAGGAATTGGCAAGCAAATGAAATTAAGATACAATTTCTAAACTTAGCTCAAAATGTAAAATTACTCACAAACTTACTCAAAGTTCTAAAACCCTAGGGAGCTCACATAAGCCTTGATTGGTGACTTAACAAGCCTTGATTCCTCTTCTTTCCTTGATTCTTCTCAACCCTAGCTTCCAATCCTTTTTCCCTTTCTTGCTTTCTTGGCCTCTTGGCTCCCAATATTGTGTTTGCATAAGAATTAGACAAGGAATGATGAGATGAAATTTGGGGAATATTGATGGGGAGAGAGGAAGAGGGCGTGGGAGATTTAGAGAGAGGAGGGAGAGGAAAGATGTTTCTAGAGAGAAGGAAGAATGAGGGAAAATGAGGGAAATTTTGGGGAAAAAGGCTTTTATAGCCTAAACTCCAAAATTACTAAAATGCCATTCCTTAAGAAATATCTCTGATACATTGTCTCAATACTGATAAATATTCAAGTCCTAAGCGGGATATTACATATAAACATTCAACATACATAAAACCTGGTTACAATCAACAACAATTATATCACATTTCAACTTAATACGACTAGTTATCATCTTACCACATTCACCTCATCTTCATATATTACCAACAATTAATTCCTCAACACTTTAACAACAAGGTACTTAAAGATTACATAACATATTATCAAAAACATGATCATCATCTTCATTTGCATCATCAACTCAACTATAAATCATTCACAATCTCACACATTCACCAATTAGACATTTACCACTTAAATGCACAAGTTCACACCAAAACATTACCAAACACGACTCAAGTGCATGAAATGCGCCAAACAAGACTCTATATGCATGTGGTACCATCATGATCTCAAAATCAAGCCCCCGTAAGTAGTGATCTTAAATCATCCACCAATAAATCTTGATCTTAAATCAAGCACCCATGAATCTTGATCTTAAATCAAGTACCTATAAATCTTGATCTTAAATCAAGCATCGATCGACTGGCCATGAATGCATGGATGTTCACGTATGGACTTGCAAATGCACACAACTATAAATCATGATCTTAAATCATGCGGCTATCACGGCTATGAATTGCATTATCAAACCAATACATCCACATCATTCATGCCATCACCACATCATCATTTAATCACAACACTAATGCATTAAGCCACAACATTCATCATCTCATCATATTAATGCATTCAACAAGTTTAATCATCATATCATAAACAACATGTTTACATTCTTCAACATTCACATAGTTCGCATCTCATAATTAATTCAAGCAAGTTACATTAATCCAGCATTAATCCACTGTATAATCATGCTACAACATCATAGACACTTCCATAACCAATTATCATGATCACATACAATCCACGACTCAATTAAAGATAGATTCTCAAGTTTAATTCACAATTTTCCAATTCTAAGTTATCTTTAATCATGCATCATGTTAATCATCCTCATACATCATAAATAAACACTCATTGATCAAGTTTAGGGGTTTGGGACCCAAAAACATGCCTTAGAACATTTAAAAACGAGAAAAACGAGTTTTCAGGACAAAACAGGGCACGCACGGTCGTGCTCCCAATACGCACGGTCATGCACTCTAACGTCAAGAGTTATGCACGGTCCGTGCGGTCAGGGCGCACGGTCGTGCGTCCTTCCCGTTTTAACGACACCTTTCAATCCCAAACGCACCAAATTCGACCAAAAACATTTATCCAACATTACTTACTCAGTTATGCTTCAAAATCAGCTTTAACAACTTAATCAATAATAACTTTCCATCAAAATCATCATGTTTTCACTTAATTTCAAACTTCGTCTCAAAATCACATTTTTCACCAATAATTCAACAACAACATGGATTAACAACATCAACAATGTTTTCTTCATATTACACATAATCATAAACACTTAATTCAATCATTACAACAACAACTTAATCAATTCTTCATCAATTTATTCATTTTCATCAAATTAAGTTATTTCCTCAAAACACCACAACAACAACTCAATTCACCACAAACTTCAATAATCATCATAATCTCATTCATTCTTTTCATATAATCATGGTAACAACTTAAATACACATCAACAACTTACTCAATTCACTTAATTAAGCAATTTCCTATGAACATATCAATAATCACTTAAACCACAACTTATTCAACATAACTCCATGATTTCTCAAACAAAACACATACCCATGCTCAAAATCAACTTGTTAAACAACAAACATAATCCAATTATCATGCTATTCATCAAAATCATCAAAATTCACCAAGTTATCATTTTACTATAACAAAGCATGAATTTTGACATGAACAAAACATGAATTCACCAAGTTTTAACATAATCCAATTAACCATCAAAATAGAGCACGAATTTCACATAATTAACAACAACATGAAATTAATCATAAGTTAAAAACACCTAAACTACCCATTTGCTTATTAAACCCAATTGGTGAAAATAATCTTCCCCCTTACATCAATTCTCCACCAAAAGTTGCTTCCTAGCTTGAATCTCTAATCTCTAGTGCTTTCCCCTATTCCTTCTCTCCAAGTTCTTCTTTCTCTTCTATTCTCTAATTCTTGCCTCTTCCCAAAGTTGTGAAATGTTTTGTGACCTAATTCAGCAACACTCACTACTATTCTTTATATAATATGGGTTATGGGCACTCATACTAATAAGCTTAGTCACATCTAACTCTCACAATTATTTCTCTACACTTTTACTTCATTTAAACCTCCCATTTTACTTATACACAACTATTCTCTAAAATTTCAATTTCTAGTTCTAACATAATTACAAAAATGTCACTCATGCTAAAAATGACCAAAATACCCTCAATCACTTAAAATTCCACTAACCCACCAATCACACATCAAATAAACATTTAACAAATATAATAATAATAATAATAATAATAAGAATAAGAATAATAATAATAATAATAATAATAATAATAATAATAATAATAATAATAGATAAATCTAATTCTAAAAATCGGGCTGTTACAAATAAGGTATACGGTGTACCACCTACAATGTTAGTACAACTTATTCATTTTGTGTTAAAAGTAACAGAGAGGGACCAAATTGGCTAACAGAAGCATATTTAAAGGACCAAAACGAAACTTTTATTAATTAATGGACCAAAACAAAACTTTTTAGAAACTTTTATTGATAGTTACCATTTTTTTGATGATCATTAGTTTACCGTTTTATTTTAGATTAGTTTGGATTTAAACACCATCTATTTATTAGTATTTTGGTTTGGGTTAATATATGTTTGCCCATGTAATATTAGCGGTTTTTGGTTTACCCCTATAAAAACTTTTGTTTAGATTCCATCCTAGTAATTTGAAGATTATTTGGTTTTGGACCTTCATGAATTTTGACTATACAAAATCGATGAGATGACAGGGGATAAACTGAAATTCGCTCAAATTACAGGGGGCGAATGCACCTTAAATTTTGAAATTTGATGTCATGAAGGTCCAAAACCAAATAATCTTTAAATTATAGGGTTGAAATTTAAACAATTTTTTTACAGGGGGTAAACTAGAAACCACTAATATTACAAGGATAAACATATTTTAACCCTTTTGGTTTTATTCACAACTATTAAAACACCGATTTTATTTGAAACATAGTCAAACATTAAACATGAATAACATTCATGAATTTTCGCCACCTTCTTGAGACCCTTCAATTACATTCAACCCCACCTTTTTTTTCCAGAGTATTGATATTTGCACATCTAAAATTGTACAACTTATTGAATAACTTATAAAACCAAGTGTTAATTTGGTTAAGAGAGAGATACAAAATATTTTTATAAAAACCTCATGAGTTGTTTTGAGTGTAGTTTTATAAGTTGTTGCAAAAGTTGTCTAATTAGATGTTCAGAATCAATACTCTTTTTTTTAGAAGGACATCCAACCCCATTTGGTAAAACACTAGACATCACTTAGTGACATAGTGGTGCCAATGTCATGTGACATTGGCCAACTACAATGTGCCACGTGTCACCCTTTACTCAAAGAAATAACAAGAATCAAAACATTCTTATGAAAAAGAAAGAAAACAACCACTTGTCACATTGTGGTTTGTAACACCCTAAACCCCGCATACTATTTTTAAATAATAATGCAACAAATATAAATAACATTTCAAGGTATTACTCTTCATCAAACATCAAATCCAAATCTCCATCAATATATTATAAAGTCACAACGGAAATGATCTCAACAACATAAGTCAGATAAAACATATCTCAGAATAAATACATCTTCAAACGAACTCAAGGTTCATCAAACATAAACTGATAACATAAATGAAATCCCGATAGTCCTAATCAGAGCACTACTAAGCTAGACTCCAACGGAAAGCGATAAAGGACGAGTAGGCTTCAAAACTATCCTCGAAAAAACTCACATCAACTACTCTCCTCGACCTGCAAGTCTACACCACAAGTGGCATAGGCGGAAAGCCACAAAAGGGTGAGAATTATTCAACGTATGAAAAGATACGAATGCATGTATAGTTAAAGGATAAACAAAACTTCATGTATGCAAGCATTCAACACTATCAAGCAATATTCACATGTATTCCCCTTCATATATTTATAAATAGATACAACGAATTTCAAAATTATCATCATAAGAATATAAACAAGAAATTGCATCTTAACATATCATTCACACCTTATCACCATCTTCAAATCACACATCTTTTACATAGATGCACATAATTAATTCAGACATCTCCATATAGACTCATAACTATGTATGCAATGCTCCTGAATCGACTCTATATGTATGTGGTACCATTTTTGGATATTAGAGGTATGTTATTGATTTATCCCACCATCGTCATATCATCGTTTTTGGATATCAGAGGTATGTTACTGATTTATCCCACCATCGTCATATCATCGTTTTTGGACTAACCATAAATGCATGAACATCTCATCTTGACTCGACAATGTACAACATTCATAAGACTCAAAGTTAAACATCAACAACATCGTCATATCATATATTCATCATCTTTATATCAACATCATCATATCAAAGCAACATCATTATATCAAAGCAACATCGTTATTTCACATATTCACCATTGTTAAATCAATTCAACATGTGTTCACATCACCTCATCCATATTCATAACACATCAATCAACCTCATCTTCATTAATCACATCATTTTTTTAATCGTCTAATAGTTCACAAAACAATTCATAATTCAACTCATATCAATTTGCAAGTCCAATATAGTAGCCAATCTAATTACTAATCTTACTCCCATCATACACTTAGTTAATTACTCATACAATCCAAATTATACTCCTATAGATTCAAGTTTAAGGGTTTGGGACCCAACCATGCATCTTAGGTACCCTTAGAAAACACAAAAATTGGAGTTTTGCACTACAAGGGGGCGCGCAGTCATGCGGCCAAGGCGCACAGTCGTGCATGACAGGGTCGAGCCACACGCACGATCCGTGCCTCCTAGGTGCACGGTCGTGTGTGTTGTATGTAAAGGTAGGGAAAAATGCATTTTTTTTCTCGGTTTTCAAAACGGGGACACATCTTTCGACACCATTTTTTGATCCCAAACACACCAAATTGACCCAAATCATCATACTCATGTTATATAATCAATCATACATTAATTATATCATAACCAACTTAATTCTACTCATTTTAACATGATTAACATAATTCTCATTATTCCATAAAATTCACCACAACACAAACGTAACATGTTAATTCTAAATCCATCATGGTAACAACAACAACAACATCATCACTTCTTCAAATTCATTCACAACAACATTCATCAAATCAAATTATGAAAACATCAAGCATCAACTTAACAATAACTTTCATGAATTTCACTAAATTAATCATGTAACTTAAGAACACAACAACACAATCAATTCATGAATCAACATCATAACATTATGGATTCTCAAATATTCATATACCCATAATCATAACAACATACTAAATCATAAATTCAACATCAATTTATCATCTAAACATGAATTTAGCAATAATCACACAAAACCTTAATCTACCCATTTGTTCATAAATCTCCAAATGAGAATAAAACTTGCACCCGTACCTCTTACTCTTCAATTCTAGCCTCCCCTTAGCTTGGTTCATCTCTCCACTTGATTTTCCTTAAGCTCTCCTCCTTCTCCTCTTTGCCTCTACTTTTGCCTCTTTCTCAATTGTGTGTTATGAGTCTAACTCTAATTCACCAACACCACTATCTATTTATATTCTATTGTTTTGAGCTTTGGTTCTCTCACACTAAATTGGCTTAGTTTCTATTCATTCTTTACAAATAAAGCATTACTCATTTACTTCACTTAAACCTCTTATTTACTCATACACCTCTATTTCTTCAATTTCCCCAAAAACTCTTATTTCTCATAACTTCACAAAATATCATTCACTCCTAAATTAACAAAATACCCTTATCTTCTAAAATTCACTAACTCGTCAATTCAACCACATTAAAAATAAATAACAAACAATTAAATTCTAAATAGTATTAATATCACGCAATAATAATATTAATAAACTAATAATGAAAATCAGACTGTTACATGGTTGGTCAAAGTCAAATGACATTGACATCACATTGTCACACAAGTGTTGTTTATAAAACACTAGTATCTTTTTAACCTCTAATTTATTTATTTCCTATGGTTGAAAATGTCATGGATGGTTATGTACTTATGTCACTGTAACAAGATCCAGGCTCGTATTTATACACGTTTTTTTTTATTTAGTTGCCACATACTAAAACGGTAGTAAAATCCAATTATCCGATAATATTTATAGTGAAAAAAATCAAGTAAATTGAAAAGAAAATCAAGAATAAAAGATGAGTAATTAATGGCAATGATTTTCTATACTCATCATCTTTCTCATTAAAAATTCCTTAAGAAAAAATATCTTTTTCATTGCAAATTATTCACCTCATCATCGTTTTTACGCCGCCAAACCCACCTTTCACTTTCTGACATCACTAAAATATCAAAACCTCGACCTCGTAACGAAAATGGATCAGCACAAACCGACCGGATTCAGAAGCCACGCCTCTTCTTCTTCTTCTTCTTCTTCTATTTCCACCCCCACTCTTAACCGTCCCTGCCGCCGCCACCGATACAACCACCACCAATTCAAACGCAAAGCTTCTCCCTTAGGCCCTCCCGGTTCCTTCGGAATCCTCGCCGTCTTGCCGGAAGAGGAAGAATCTTTCGATGCCGGAAACGTCCACGAAGCTCCGGTCTCGGTTTCTCTCTCCGCTTCGGTGTCCTCCAATTCATCTTCCTCATCATCCTCTTCACCAAAACCTATTCTTATTGTTCATAGACTGTCGCCAGACCGAACTCCGTC
Source organism: Medicago ruthenica (assembly GCA_018208015.1). Taxonomy (NCBI): domain Eukaryota; kingdom Viridiplantae; phylum Streptophyta; class Magnoliopsida; order Fabales; family Fabaceae; genus Medicago; species Medicago ruthenica. Next base: position 87,699,751 of record CM031372.1, read on the forward strand.
ATGGTCGTCTCCCGTATCGATTGAATTCTACCATTCCATGCCGATTGACATTCCTATTAGGCGGAAACCTCAGAACTTTTCATATTAATTACATATGAATGAAAGACAAACCGACAATAAACTGCTACTGCAACGACCGCGGCTAACTCTTTGAGGGCAAAACCCATCATCTTAAAAACTATATATATATATATATATATATATATATATATATATGCATTTGCCATTATGACAGTGATCCGAACATATCCAAATGGAAGCAAGCAAACCAGAACTTCTAGCTCTTGAGGGGGTGCAAGTCAAAACTAGATTCATATTTGACTCAGATATGCGGCCTCCGTCTATCTGACACCCATTTGTAACGTCCACTTCGGAAAAACAATCATCTGAGCAAATATAGCAAGGAACTACGGGGACTCAAATGTACTATATAGGGGTTCACGCACGTATGATCATTCACTTCACTTGTCACTTAAACTCATTAGTGGTACCATGTTTTACAATTTTCCCTATGTTTCCAACTTCTATATTTGTTGTTTTGACTATGAATCTTTGGTTTATTGCGTGTATGATCATTAGCTTCACTTCTCTTTTCTCTAATCTCTACTATGTCAATCCTTGAAAATTATTGTTGGAGAAGCGTAAAACAAAAAAGGCTTTATTATTCTTTCATAAGTTGAGAGGTCGAATTTTCCATGAAACTTTGAAAAAAAGGCAATCAATACTCTTCTATAGAGTATTTTGTTTTGTAAGGCACAAAATGTTTGAGATGATCAGAATATATGAGAGATGCATCTAAAATATAATTTTTATCGACCAAAAATAAAAGGAGTACATCTCAATACAACAACGGAAATGCTACTTGTCCCGAGAAACAATTTCCCGACAACATCACGACCTTGCAAACTAATACCTTTATCCAACTTATTATTTTCCAGCTACCCATGTATTGTATTAAAGGCCTAGATTTGACGGTTCCAAATAATTCATGATAAGTTCACGATGTTTTCTTTCCCACTAAATAGCACTGCTCATACAACAAATCATTTAATCATAAAATTATGGAAAACTAATCACGAATCACGATCCAACCTTAGAATTTTTTTTTTCACAAACCCAACCTTAGTACTTATTTATTATTTTTTGTATCCACCTTTATAATTTATAATTTTTGCAAAAAATTTCATAAAGTCCTTTTTAGCTTAAATATGTAATTGGTCCCCTGCAAATATGGGTTTTGATTTTGGTCCATGTAAAAAAAAATTAAATATACCCTTGCAAAATTTTCTGTCTTTTTAAAAAGGTCTCTGAGCCCATTTAAAGCGCTAGGTGGCAGTTTCAATTAATTTTATGTGGCGCTGACGTGGCTTTTCAATTAATTATAAAATAAAAAACACAGTTTAAAAATTCTGAAAATTGTTTTTCAAATTTTAAAACCTGAAAATAAATTTAAAAAATTGAAAAATCAGAAATAAATTTCCAAAAATTTCAGATTATATAATTTTTTAAAAAATTATATTTTTTGAAATATGAAAATAAATTTTTTTAAAATTAAATTAATATATGAAAATAAATTTTCAAAAATTTTAATTTTCAAAAATTATATAATCTGAAAAAAAATTGATTTTATTTTAATTTTCAAAATCTTAATTTTAGATTTTAATTTTCAAAAATTTAATTTCAGATTTTTGTTTTTCGAAAATTTTAACTTTAATTTCCGAAAATTTATTTTTAGATTTTTTTTCCAAATGTTTTGAAATTTATTTCTGATGTTAAATTTTTTAAATTTATTTTCCGGTTTTTAAATTGAAAAACAATTTTTAGAATTTTTAAATTGTGTTTTTTTATTAATTGAAAAGCCACGTCAGCGCCACGTGGTCAAAGTTGCACAGTCAGCAACAATCACGTCAGTGCCAAACTGGCACCTAGCGCTTTAAATGAGCTCAAAGACCTTTTTAAAAAGACAGGTTAATACCGCTTTTGGTCCCTGTAATATGAGCAAATTCCGGTTTTAGTCCCTATTAAAAAAAAGTTTAGATTCTGTCCTTGTCATTTTAGATTCTTCCATTTTTGGTCCCTCATTTAACTTTGTCAGCCGAATATGTATATGTGGCATGCTGACTGTGTAATTTCAATATTTTTTAATCCATTTATAATTTAAAATTATTTCCATTATTTAAAATTTAAAAACTTTAATTAAAAAGAAATCAACTTAAATAAAACGTGTTCTTCATAATCTTCAAACTCATCTCCTTCTTAAATCTCATCCAAATTCTCAAACTCATCTCCTTCTTCATACATCTTTTTAAATTTTCTATCAAACTCAATCATTCTCCCTTTGCCTCTCTTCATTATCACCATCATTTTCCATCTTCATTGTTGACCCATACAACTTCTCGTCGCTAATTCCCACTCTGTTATCACCATCTTTGTTCTTCTCCTTGCTATCCTTACTCAAAATCATGTGTTCTGACAAATTCGGAATGTAGCCTTTTATTTTGCCTCAGATTTGATGGTATTTTGATTTGAAAAACCCTAACCCCATATATTCTCTAATCTGAAACTGTGTTGAATTTATGGATTTGTTGTTTTCAGTTAAAGTGTTGTGAATTTGGTTGAAGATTTATGGGTTTCTGCTTGTTGTTTTATAAGTTTGAATACACTAATTCAGTGTGGGAGGGTTCAAATCTGAGTTTTTTTTTGTGAATGAGTTGACTTAGCAGACTCATGAGCGAGTCATGCCAAGAAGAGTTTCTTCAAAAAGGGAGGAAAAAAACACTTTTGGATTTGGGTTTCTTCCATCCATTGAGAAAAAAACAGTTTTATTTTTTTGTGTTTCCTCATCCCTTCATAGATTTTGTATCTGATTAGTTTCTATAAAGCTCACTTTCAATTTTAGATTTGATTTGTTTAAAAAAAATCAGATCTAATTTTTTAAATTAACCTTTCATACAGATTTGAGGTTTTAGATTGATTGAAAAAGAATAAGAAATAGAGAGTTTGAAATGAGTTGAGTTGAAACAAGAACACATGAAGCATTTTTATCAATAGATGGAGAGATGAAGAGGTTTGAGTTGGAACAAGAACACTGAGTTATTTGTAAAAAAGGATATGATGCACTATGAAAAAAAAATGAAGGTTTTTTTTCCGTTAAAGATGAAGAGAATTTGTTGTTTTATGTTTTTATTTATTTATTTTTGAAAATTTGAATTATATGTAACCTATTAATCCTTTTTAATAATGTTTTTTTGGTTTTTTTAATAAATATAAATTGCAAAAATGCCATGTGGAAACTAATTAAATTATAAAAGTAAAAAATTATACAGTCAATGTGCCACGTGTGTAGATTCAGCTGACAAGGCTTGACGAGGGACCAAAAGTGGAAGAATCTAAAATGACAAGGACAGAATCTAAACTTTTTTTTTTAATAGGGACTAAAACTGGAATTCGCTCATATTACAGGGACCAAAAGCGGTATTAACCCAATATTCTATATGGAACCATTGTGGTGCCAAAATATTCTATATGATTGATTATGGAATGTATTTTTAGGTGATATAATATATAATTAAAATATTTATCAATAACTTGACTTTTTAATTTATTTTTTTTAGACAAATATGTAGCGAGTGTTGAATTTTATTTTTGTAATACAATTATTCTTGAGTATTTTTTTTTGGTTGAATTAATTTTAGGTTTTTTTATAAATTAAATAACACAACAAAATAGATTAATGACGTGGCACAATCCTATTAGTTGATTGTGTAATCTAAATTTACACGGTCAATGCATCATAATTAAATTCTATAACATAATTTTTTTTAAAAAAAACTCTATAACATAATGTAAGTAGTGTATTCACAACTTTCATTATATTATAATAGCGGAAAGACGGACACTCCCATGTCCGTCTATTCGTTCTTTTTACCGCACTAACGTGTGTGTATATTTTATTATGTTTGTTTGTATAGTTTTGATTACAATTTTTAAATATTAATAGAAACTATTCGTATATCGATTTATCTACAAATTATTGTCAAAGCATATAACAAAATTATCTATCAACTCGGCATATTTTTTAGTAAAAAAAAATCAAATATTTTGGTTTGTCAGTATATAAAATAAAAATAAAATAACAATCATTTTCTTATTGATTATATTTATAGTGACATATATTTGATCTAGTTTGTTACACTTTTTTTTAAGGATAAATGAAAAAAATTGGACATATACTCATATCATGTTTGTTACACGATATATTTTGTGTGATAACAAAAAAAAGATTGTGTTTGTTACATTTTTTTTAATATTTGAATTCAATCTCATCATTATCTTTTTTAAATGATAAGGAAAAAAATCGGACATATACAATTTGTTACATTTTGTTTTAATATTTGAATTTACTCTTATCCATTTGTTATATGTGTTATTTGCATTAAAAGTTAAGGGTAATTTTGGAAGGAGAAAAAGCCAGCTAAAAAGAGCCGGAAGGGGCTATTTTCTTTATATATAGTATATATGTATTTTTGTGATTTTAATTATATTTGTTTTTTTTTCTTTTGAAAATAAAATATATTTTTTATTATAATATACTAATGTAATTTGTGATTTATTTTTTTAATGCAGGTTGAATTTGCCACAAATCAAGGAAGGATGAAGTGGAAATGTTACTTTTTATGATAATAGAATAAATGTTCACATTGGTTACAATTTAATGAACATTTTGAATGAATGAATCAAGAAATGTAATGTATACTTAGACATAGTTAAACAATTATCGATAAATACTACATGTAAAGTTTGTTGTGAATGTTAAAGAGACATGTCATATATACTTTAGACATTCTATTGATCATGAATTATCAATTTTTAGCTTTTACGAAGGAAGCAAAAGTTGTTAAAGAAGAATTAAGAAAATTGAAAATCAACAAAAAAAAAAAAACTTAAAAAAGTAAACATAATAAACAAAGTAATTATCGCCCATTAACTACTCAATCTTCCCATTAAAATTACGTTACGTTTTTACGCCGCCTCAACCTACCTGTCTCTTTCACATCAATAAACAGATAAAAAGAGCAAAAGGATTAAAAAAACCCTCAAACCCTAACTCTCAAATGGATCTTCACACACCGACCCGATTCCGAACCCGCAAATTCCTCCCTACCAAGGCGGAGCGTTTCCTCGGCGTCCAACCCCACGAGCCGCCGTCGTTTAATAATTCATCATCCCTCGAACTCACTGAAGACGACGTCGTTTTCAGTTTCGACTATTCGCACCCCTCTTCTTCTTCTTCACCTTCTATTCCCATCCCTATCCCCAACCCTAACCGCCACCACTACAATCACCACCAATTCCAACGCAAATCTTCCCCCTTAGGCCCACCGGAATCCTTCGGAGTCCTCGCCGTCTTGCCGGAAAACGAAGAATCTTCCGATTCCGGTGACAATTCCAACCTTCACAACGATGCTCCCGTCTCGGTTTCTCTCTCCGCTTCATCTTCCTCAAATTCATCTCCCTCATCCAAACCTATGCTCATCGTTCAACGCCCTTCCGACCGAACACCGTCATGGTCCTCACCGGCATCAGATAAATTCTACCATTCAGCACCGATGAACGTTCCGATGATGTCATCAGCTATGACGAATCGCGCGAGGCGATACGAAGAAGAAGACGCAAAGGCTTTAATTGAGGAAGATGAATTTCGAAGCACGATGCCGCCACATGAATATCTTTCAAGGCAATTGGATTTTTCGCCAATGCATTCATGTTCGTTGTTTGAAGGTGTTGGTAGAACCCTAAAAGGAAGAGATATGCGTCAAGTTAGGAATGCTGTTTTGAGCCAAACAGGTTTCTTTGATTGAAAGATACTGAATTTTGGATTTTATATTTTCTTGGTTATTTTTGTTCTCAAACTATGAATTTTGGTTGGGAAATTGCATATGTATAGAAACCCTAATCAATGGATATGAAATTGAAGACTTGGTCAATAATTTTGCTTAGTATTTTTTATTATAGAAGTGAAATTTTTCAATTTTATTATTTGTTTGTTGATGTTAGCTATAATTCTTCTGTTTTGATCAATGTATTATTTATTGTTTGTTGAGTTTTGGAGAATTTATGTGAATTATAGAAATTCATGTTCAAAAAGGAATAATTAGAGTCCTTATGCCATTGTAACTCGGCAAAGTAGCTTTTCTTTTGGTTATTTTGTAGGAAAAATTAGTCCTTATAACAATACAATACAATTTTGTTTTTCAAAATCATTTTATCTCTCTCCTTGAGCCAATATCAATGCTTATGCAGGTTGTATTGCATAGGGTGTTTGAATATGGTCATTTTTATGTGTTTAATTAACACATCTCGTTGATGATAAGAAAAATTGGAGATAAAAAATATTTATGGAGAGAAATTAATGTACATTCCATTAATCTTGTTTATCTCCCTATCTTGTATGCTGCTCCTGTTTAATTGACAAATATTGATAATTCATACTTTTAAGTTTAAATGTGTGGAACCCTGTTCCCACTAGACTCATGTATTTTCCAGACTCATTTAGCTCATATACTGACTGATATACCCCATATTTGCGACTTTCAAAAGCTAAGGGGTCTGTGTGCCTTCTAATGGTTCATCATGCTCACTGGACTGATCTAATTGGATAACAGATAACTCAGTCCGGAAAACCTATATTCATTCAGCTGACAAAAAGGCTCAAACCCAATATTAGAATGTGATGTAATCCCAAAGAAAGAGAGAACGTAAGTCATGCAAAAATACTACCCCATCAACTCAGAAAATGATAATAGGCTTTGCACCCTAAGGTTCCTCCATGAACCTTGTTAAACACTCATACTGACATTGAGGACTTCCCTTCATTCAAACCACAAAGGTCAAACAAACAAGAAATCCTTGCTCTCATACTCTTTTTTTTTTTTTTGAAGAACTTGCTCTCATACTCTTAATAACAAGTACAAGTTTGAATCCTCCAACCCAAGCCCAATCTGTGGGTGGGAGACCTGTTAAACAGATTCTTTGTCCTCTCAAACCTAGTCTTTTTTATTTCTTTGTTGAATTGTGTTAGTAAAGAAGAGAGAAAACAGAAAACAGAAGATTGTTAAGAAGAGAGAAAGTGGATATTTTTTTTGCAATAGAATATACAGAGTTTTGAAAAACATGTTATGTGAGAATTATCTATATACATAATCATCAAAGTTATCTTGTGTCATATATAAAAAAAAAATAAAAATACCTTCTGTGTCTTCTACCACCGAGGTCTAGGCGTCTAGCACAAGTGGTTGATGTGCGGCGGGTGAGTATTTAGCTTTTTTTACTGGCCATTTTTATGTATGTATTCAACTCAGCTGTTTACATCAATTAAAATGAAGACAGTCATAAGACATTTGCAAAAATGTTTGATCCATGTTCTTTAATTAACTCTTGAAGTATATACGCGGATGATGTCTTGCTCCCGTCGTAGGCTGAAGTGCGATTAAAATTACTTGGTTAACACCCCTGCTTTCTTGTATTCTGGAGTCCTTTTTATCTCCATTTATTTCTTATCGTCCGTTTAATCTTTGTTTTAAAACATGGAAAACTTCTCTCCAACTGTCCGTTATCTTTAAAGGGGGATTTACACACTTTCACACAACACTCAAATTAAGTAACATGCACAGCAGAGATGCCAGAAGAAAGTGTAATATCTTAGTGAAGGATTCCGAAGACTTATGTTTGTAAATGTAATCACTTTTGGTTTTTCTTGTGGTTCTAATGCTGTGCTTCTGGGCAGCATGCAACAAAAAGTGGTTGCATGCAGTAATGCTATTGCTTTCATTTTGATTTTTGTGTCTTTAATTGTTTTCTTTTTTACTTATTCTCCCACACTTCAAATACAAATTGTTGAGAATTCAACCCCAAAATACAAGGTCACTATGACACCAATCACACAAACAAACAGAACCCTATTAGTGAAATGATCGTTCTTCCGATTTTGAACAGATCCCTTTCATCCCATGACAGGTTGCTCACAATATAGAAGAAATTAAAAGTTGGAATGTAAGAAAGGAGAGAAGGCTGAATGGTGCATCAGTCATGGCAGTTGTTTGTAGCCTTGAATTATCCATTCAAAAGTGGTTACAACAAGCGGATATAATAGTGGAATATGAATGTCTTCCTTGAATGTCTTCATTGGGCGTTTTGGTTGTCTCATTTATGGTTTAGAAATTGGGACTTAAGCTCTTCAATTTTATAATGTGTAGTGTTGTATTATTATAACAAGGGATTATGTGTAGTTTTTCTTTCTGAGCTTGGGTTGTTCTTTTGAAGGTCAATTGTGGATGTGTGGTATGGGGACGGTGATGTACCTGTTTTGAGCCCTGTTTAGTTTCCCAGCAATGTTGATGTAAAAAACTGATATTTTCCCTTTCAATCTAGCTTTAGGAAGTTATAGAGTGCATTTCCTTAACCATTACTAGAAGGTGAGGAGCATGAGTGTCGGTTCGTAGGGTGTGTGAGTGTTGAAAACCATGAGATATCAAGTTCGATTCTTCCCGATAAAAAAGGCTAGTGTGTGATAACTAGTAGTGATGCTAGAGCTAGGTTACTTAATAAAATCTTATCAAAAAAACTTGATGTTTCAAAGATAAGCATCGCACTACCAAAGAAGTTTTTGAAGATTTCCATCGAAAGACGACTATTAGAAGTGTACAGCATCTTGTGTTACGAACGTTACAAATGTGGTCCTTTAATATTAAGTGATGATATTGATCTTACAATTGACGTAGCACACGAGAGATCAAACAAAACAAAAATAAAACGAAGGATCAAGTTGAGTCTTCTCCTCCAAATCAATGGCCTAGGATTTTTTTTATTGTCCGAAAGGTTCTTCTTTCCCAAATTCTCCATGACCTTTTACATTGTTACAAACTCGATATCCATCATTTTCTTTTTGTGGCAATATGTGCTCATCAACCAAATCTCAAATATATGTATTTATCATTAATATGTGCTCATCAACTAAATCTCATATATGTATTTATCATTAGAACCCCTTTCATGCTATCTTAACACTTTTTTCTCTATCGTCCAATCATGAAAGATGCAATAATGACTTGATTAACAAAAATGTCATGTTAACTAGTGTCCTCGGGGCACTAGTTAAGGAAGTTAAAAATGAATTTTTTTCATTAAAAACAACAACTTTTTGACTTTTATAAAGTGGAACATTCAACTTTTCATCATTTTTCAATGCAAAATTTCTATATTAGTCTTCTTAACTAGTGTTTCAGAGGCACTAGTTAATATTTCCCTTAACAAAAATAGAGGAATTGGTACTCAATGCAAGTGCAGATGAATCAGTACCGACCAGGCATATGTTGAGACTTAAATCGAAATATGTATTTATCATTAGAACCACTATGACGGCATAGTTTGTAAGTACACATGTGAAACATATGATATAGTATAAAATATTAAATGAGGTCTAATTTTGAGCATAACAATATGAAGAAATTGGAGGCCTAAAACTTTAGTTTTATGGGCTTTAGGGTTGGGTGAATGTGTTAAAAAAAGGTGAAAACTCAATTTTTCTAAAATTACATCTCGGTTTATGCAATGCAAAGAAATCCTAGATCATCATCAATTTGAAAAAGAAATCACTAGAAAAGAAGACTCAATTTGGTCTTTTCGATTATCACTCTATTGTCACAGAACCTAAAATTAAAGATTATGAACGTTATTTTCTTTTAAACGGACTAAATTATAATTTTTTTGACAAGCTAAATTAATAATTTGTTGTTAGTGTTGGAATAATAGTATTTTTTTTCCTTGTCCGGTTTTGAATCTAAAATTTCTAACACATTTAATGTTAACTCAAATCGTTGAACTATTCAATCAAGTGAATAGACTTTTAACTCCCAAGCATAACCCTGGTAAATATGATTCACAACGTAAGCATTACCTTCAATAACAATTTTTCACCAATTTTATTTCGCAGATTATCATAAAATAAATAAATAAATATAATTATTTCAAAAATAAAGAAATAAATAAATGAAATATTTACTTTTTCGGTGGTTCCTTCCTCTCTTCAAAGCATGACTTAAACCCGTCACATTTTGCGCCAAATTTTAATTAATACATTGCTATTTTTGGTAACGTAACACTCTTCAGTCATTTTCTTTGGGGACAAGGACAATACAATATGGCAATAATCTGTCAAGCCTTCATTTCTACGACATGATTTCAACTTTTCAAATCATATTTAAAATCGAAACTAAATAAAAAAATAATTTATTTAAACTTCAAAATATTAATTATTTTAAATACATTTGAAATATATTGGAGGTTTTTGGCTTACATAATTGTTTTTTATTGGTTAGAATCAAACTTGGTACCTAAGAATTTACAATACTCATACACCCTAAGTACAAACCACTTGCGCTAGATGCCTGCAAAAATACATAGTTACTAATAAATGATTAAAATAAAATAAAAGACATTTTTTTTTAAAAATAAAATAGAAGACTTATTGCCTATTTTAGAAGAAGCATATTCAGTTACTATTAATGTTTCTTATTAAATCCAAAAAACGTTTCATTCAATACTGTAGCGGTGGAGTAGCTATGGCTTGGTTAGGGTGATACATTTGTTAACGAACATTTTATTCTGATGCACGTGGAGGTTAATTTCTTTCTTAAAGTAGCTTTCATTAGACGTAGAATGAATGCTTCTTTCCCTTGCATTTGCACTATATAGGAGAAAACATATTGTTAGTGCTTCTAATTTATTTATCCATATTTAGATGACTGACATTCAAAACATCCCATCATTTTCTGAAAGAAAAACATGTCATCATATATCTTCATAACAGATATTGTGAACAATCATTGTATTTGAAAACATCATCTTCCTGTGCACCATTCATCACCTCATTTTATCTTTATCTTTTTCTTTTTTTCACCTCATCAATCTATCATATCGCTCTTATCTACCAAGTAGTCATATTTGTACAACCATTTGATAACAACTTTTGTGACAACCTCTTTTTCTCATTTTTTATTGGTCAAAAACAATAGAGAGAGAAAAAAAGAAAGAAAAAAAATAAGAATATCATGTGAGTATGAGAGAGAAAGTTGTCCAAATTTTTTTACAAAATAGTTGTACAAATATCATTTCTCTTATTCATTCCCTCTCAAAATTTATACACATATGGGTGTACACCAAGTACTTTTCTCCTGTGAACATGCAGCTTAATAATGCATGGCTAGCAAAGTCAAGCTATTAGCTTATAACATATATGCTCGTATGATCCAACTAGAATTATTTGGTAGCAACTAGCAATAAATTTCTCACGAAATTATAACTCTCTTTTTATTTGTTTATAGTGTTTTCATATACTACTTTAAATAGTGTTGAACTTATGACTTAAAACCTATTTTTCTCCTCCTTTTTACTCTCATCATTTTAACTAAGAAATATTTTGTCATTTTTTATTTGTATCTAATTCAACGGTTAATTTTACCGAATACTTTATATTTAATTTACTAACATTTAATCTTATTTTTAGGGAAACCAACTTAATTATATGCTCCTCCTACAGCGCATATATACATACATACATACATACATGTAAATGAGAAAATTCGGTGGTCATTATTCTTCTAATTCCGCTGTCTCTCTTGTTGCTTTTAAGAAAATATTTAAAAAGGTAGGGAATTTATTATTTCATCAAAAACAAACAAATTTGGAGGACATGTGATTTGTTTCCATCTAATAATTAATTCGATGTACAGTACTTATTTATCATGATTTTGTAGCAGGAAAGTAACAAATGAGTAAGCTTACTACAATTGTGTGGATGCTATGCTTTGGTGGTAAAAGTGTCCAAAACAAAAGGGAGCCTAATTATAAGCCACCCCCGTTACTGGTAATGGAAAATCTTTCACGTGAAAGTATATTCAATTAAAATGAAAAATATTGTTTGTTAAAAAAAAATAACTATATACTTGCAACAAAAATCGGGTTGCATATTCAATAGATTACGTGTTCGTTCAATTAAAAGAAATTCAATAATGTACAAGGCCTCATTCCTTACTACATTGATCATGTTTGGCATGATGTTGGATCATTCATCCCCACACTTAGTGGCAATCACTACAGTTTTTTTTTTTTTGAAAAAGCGTTAAGATGTATGGTTAAGATTTAAGAGATGTTGTCCTATGAAGTATGAACATAATTCAGTTAATGGACATTCGTTTATAGGAGCAACCAACAACGCCCCATTTATTCACACTTAAAAGTATAGTATTCTTGATAAAAAGTATAATAGATACAGTTCATACCTTAAAAAGTATAAACTGTATCTATTTTAGTAGATTTTTAGTATAATTCTATACAGGGTCTGCCCAATGCATTTGTAGGCCTAAACCGAATTTGAGTTGAAGCCTTTAAATATGCCGACAAAGAAACATAAAAATTAAGAATCTTAAATGTGTAATTTTATTTGAAGCATGTTGAACACTAATATGAGTATCGCTCACGGTTAGCGTTTGGACATTGAACCGGAAGGTTAACACAAATTTTGTTTTTGCTACCTTTGAGATCAAACTTGCAACATGAACTACAAGTACAACTCTCCATTTAACCAAGCTAGACGCAAAAATGTTTAAAAAATTTAACTCACAAAAATATATTTAAATCGAAAAAAGATTCAGGGGCATAATGTTAGACAATATTAAAAATTTGGGGGCCTAAAGCCCTTGCTTTAGTGGCGGTCGCCTTAGGCCGGCCCTGATTATATATAATATATCTTTGCTTATAAAATTTTTAATTTAATTCTTAAAATATGGTTGACATATACAAAATTTAACAATTTTGGTCAATTTATTTCAAGTGTCTATTGACTCCACCAAAAAGATTACTACTTTTGACTCAAATATAATAAAATACGTGTCCTATTTTGTGGTCACAAATAAGAGAAAAACCCAAGTAACTCCACCCTATTTAAGCTATTATTCTCAAAATATTCTTCAATAAAATAAGTTCTCATACAAAATTTAATGAAAATAAATGGTATTTTAGGAAATCCAATTACTCTTTCGGATAACACTAATGTCAGGTCATTTTTTTTATATTTAATTATTTTGAAGTTAATTTAATTTTTGATCCAAAAAGAAAAATCAATTTAAATTTTTAAATTAATTTTGTCTACCAGATACCTATACTCAATAAAACTCTTGAGTACAAAATAATTGTCATTTTTATTACATACAAAAATAAGATTACCCATTTTTTTTTCTAATCTGTGTGTGAGTAGGGACATATCCAAAATATATCAAGCATAGGGCTGAACATAATTAAGTAATTTTTTCACATAATTATAGTAAATTAAAATATTTATTTTTTGGAAGAAAAAAAGTTTCATAATATATTATTTTCTATACAACTAATAGATTATTATTAAAAAATGATTAATGGAAAAATTATATTATATTATATATGTATACATATGAGGGATTGATTAATGAGTGGGAGATCGGGGCTATTAGAAAAATATTCAAGTACTACAAAGAATAAAGATAAAGGTGCAAAACAAATTATAACGGATGTCACTTTTCACCATAAACTAGTTTTATAAAGAAGAATTAGATCGATGATAAAAATCTACTAGGGGTCACACCTCTCGACTGCCCCATGTAGATTTGTACAAGACGGATCTAATGGGACCACTAAGGCCTAGCTTTTGGTCCACCAATAAAAAAAGGGTTTCATGAAGACAAAAAATCTCCCGTATATAGCATTAGAGGAATGCTAGCAACACACAATTTTCAACACGCTCTCTTTTGATTAGTTAAAATCCACATGAGTCCCATCAAATTATGTGGGTCTCATATAAATTTGGTGGGTCCTATGTGAATTTTAATTAATCAAAGAGAGTGTGTTAAAAAGTGTGTGTTAAAATGTGTGTTGCAAATATTTCTCATAGTATTAAAATTTACTTTAGACCTCACTTACTATTAAAAATTATAGGATCCACGTTAAATTTGTTTCTCCTATTATTAGTCATTTTTTCCCATATAATTAAGTTTGGATTGAGTATAATGAATCAACGCTGGCTGATTAAAGTGACATATGCCTACTACCTTGTTTACTTCTCTTAAACAAAACTTTAGAGTCCCGTAACGTGAGTTAAAAAAGATAGACGATGAATTGGTCCACCAATGTGACCCTTCAATACCGTGATCATGACTCATGATCACCCACTACTTACGGTTCATTAATGAAATGTGGTACTTCTTTAGTACTTCCACGTAAATTGTTCTTCCTTTTTGACACCATAACACGTAAATTCCTTGTTAATTATCGCCTCTTATGCATGCATTCTTACTACAAGGATATAGGCTCATTTGAAAGCGATTTTATCTTACTTAATAAGTAACCTATGCTGCATTTTGTTATTATTGTCCTAACTTTTTTATTTTTCCATCATCTATTTTTCGTCTTTAAACAGAATGACAATAATCACATAAAAATTTACACACACACACAAGAGAGACATCAAACTAGGTAATTAAGACTAACAATCTCTACAATATCAGTTGAATTAGGTCGTATGGACATCTCATTTTTTTCTTTTTAAATACTAGAGTTTTGCACTTAGAAAAGCCTATGCTGCCTGAAGTAATATTTTTTTGCTTAAAGATTAAAAACATGAAGTTTCATCTTAACATTTATTTTAAGTCTCATTATATATGTTACGTTGGACTGGCACTTATTACCACTTTCCATACAGTCACGGATAATCGTATTTTTGTTTTGAAAAGTACCACTTTTAAGTCGTTTCATACCCGACTTTATTCACGTGATGCATCGATATGTGGACACCAACGTACGTAAAACTTTTGCTACAATATCTACACGATACAACTACAAAAATTTTGTTTTAAGAAAATTCTCACATAACTAAACTCTACATGCAAAAACTTAACTATAGTTAAGTGGACACCAACAACTAATAGCAGCTTACATTTAATATGATTTTATGTCACAAGTTTTCACTATATATAACTACCATTTTCTCTTCAAATTTCTCTAACTTACTCACCTATAGCTATTTCTTGCTTTCACATTGATCAATATGGCATTTGTTCATGTTATCACAACACTTCTTTTTGCATTAGCTCTTGCTAGAATTGACCATTCTGAATGCCAAATGGTAAAGGGCAAAGTTTCTTGCAATGACTGTGCTCAGGACTATGATTTCTCTGGTTTGTCTCAAATCTCATCACATTTTTTAATTTACTTGATTTCAGATTATATTTATGTTTTATTTTATTTTAACTAACTCAATTTCCTAGCTTATTAATATATCCTGAGCAATCCTAGGTAAGTATACCTAATGGCACCAATGATTAAAATTCCGTGCGGTCAGGTCACAACTGCAATTGTGCGTAATCTATATAATAATGATATTAAAAAGGCTTGTGCAAGTAATTTTGTACAATATCAAATATTGCCTCATAATTAATTGTAACAGTGATTATAATTAAACTTTAAAACCTTATGTAAATTCTTCAAAATAATATCATATAATTCATGGATCAAATCTTTTCTGTTTCACAAAGAAATGGAGGACTCTATAATGACATAGAGAGACGAATTAATGAGTTTGATAAGTTTCTTGTTTAATAGGATCCATATTGGTGGATCCACAAAACTCATTAATATGTGTTTTCTCTCTCAAATGAAATTCTACTCCTTCTCCTTTTACATGTTGTTTTACAATTTTAATAAAAAAAGTTCAATTCTTAATAATGTAGATTTTTTTTAGAGCAATTCTTAATATTATAGATGGATATATATAGAAAACTACATAATATATTATTGTAATGTCTAAGTATTAATCACATTTTTTAATTCAATACTAAAATCTAAAACTACTTTAAAAAAATTGGGACAAAGTTAATATTTATTGAATAATGTTAGGAATACACTCTTTAACATACACATCTAAGCATATGTTGAAATCATATGGATCCCACAAAATTATGAGGGTCTCATGTGAATTTTAAGTGAGCACGTTGACCTGTCTTTTAGAGAGTGTGATACTAGCACTCCTCATAATTTTTTAGCTATAGAACATACATCGATGCATTGATTCTACAACTCTACCATGGTTTCAGGAATTAAGGTCACAATGAAGTGTGAAGGTGTGAAAAACATGGCAATGGCAACTACAGAAAATGATGGCTCCTTCATGGTTGATCTTTCCACAGGCCATGCAAAACTTCCTTATGATAATTGCCATGTAAAACTTCTTGGTGGGCCAAATAACCTTTATGCTTCAAGAAGAAACCAATTCTCCCAAATTGTGAAGGGAAAGGAGGAAAATAGCTACACACTATCCACTCCTCTCAGTTTCTTCACTTCTTGCCCCCAAAACAAAGAATGCAAAACTGAGAAAAATGAGTTTGGTTCATCAAAAAGCATCAATTTCCCCCTGCCTCCAGAGTGGGGTTTGGCACCAAGTAGTTATTATCTTCCTTTCTTCCCCATCATTGGAATACCATGATCATATGTTCCATTAATAATTACACTATTTTGTTGTCACCTGGAAGAATGGAAGGCATAGTAAAAATAATAATAATGTATGTTTAAGAAGTTTATGAAGTAAGTTCATTTCTTTATTTTATTTAATTTTTTGTTGCCAAGCCAGTTCATTAAATTCTTAGGTTCAAAAGCAGATAAGTATATCTTGCTGTTTTGTCCAGTATTTATGTTGAACTATTATGATATGTAAAAGCTTTCACTACTAAAAACTCTCGATTTTCCTGCGGAATCTGATGAAAAATCCGCAAGAAACCTGTTTCCTGCGGATTTTACCAAGGATTTGCACTCCCAGGTAATACCTTCGTGGGTAATTGTTTCCTGAGGATTTTAAAAACCGCAGGAAACTTTCCTGCGGAAATTTCCTCAGGAAAAGAGAAAAATATCCGCAGGAAATATTTTGGTCAAAATGGGAGAAGTTCCCCTGCCCGTGCGGACATTCCGCAGGTAATTCTGCAGCAAATGCCATAGGTAATTCCGCAGCAAAGCTGTTTCCGCAGTAAATCCTCAGGAAACTGAACCAATCCGCAGAAAAACCGCAGGAAAGTTACTGGATCAGTAAATTTTTTGGTTCTTTTCTATTAATGAATACAAAAAGCCATATTAAAAGTCATTTTTATTTATTTTTTTGTTAAAGAAGTTTATTAGAAACTATCTTGAGTCAAATTTGGGATATAGCATATGTTTTTTTTTTTTTTTATAAAAATAACATAGGTAAAAGATCCAAAAATAGCATCCACTCAACAAAAAAAAAACAATGACAATAAAAACTTGTTCATTGTAAGAAAAACATTAGTCATACAATACATCAAGTCTTCATCAATATGAAGGTGCAAAATATGCATAGAAAACATTTCAACAAACACTAAAATATGACAAAACACCCCAATTATATTTGGGAACATAATTCATGTTATGGAAGAAACTACAATGTAATTTTGCCATGTCTTCTACTCTTAGTCTTGCAGCCATGTAGTTGCCATGCCCTGTCTTCTGCCAATTGTTTCTCAAGCCTTGTAGTTGCCTCCTTCAACTTTGACTCAATCTACAAAACCATATGATTGATAAAACACAAAAAAATACAAGGAGAAATATTCAATTATGTAAGATAACTATATCTCACATTCTATCATGTGAATACTATTTAGAGAGGCTGAGATCTTCTAAATAAAGTTCAAGATTAGAACAAAAAAGTACAATTCATAACCAAGAAAAAGAGAATGAGATACCATTACTACTAGGCAGAAAAATCTTGATGATTTAACTCCATTCGGCTATACAATTATCTTCCAAATTAAACTAGAAAAAGAGAGGACACAAAGAGTCCAATAGAGAAACATACCAAAATTTGAGACTCCAAGTTACTAGTTATCAATATGATAACTATTGTTATCTTCATCAACATCTTCAACAAAATCATCGTTATCTTCATCGACATCTTCAACAAAATCATTGTTGTCATCTTCATCAATGTGCTCATTTGATTCATTGTTGGGGTTTGAAACATGGGAAGAAGATCCAACAAATCCCAAATGTTTCATAATGACAGCAAGTTTTTTATTAGTATTAACCATCTCTTTTTCTTGCCGTTGCATTTGTTGCCTCATCTGCAACTTCTCTTGTTCTTGTCTTTGCAACGATGCATTTAAAGCATGCACTTGGCTTCTCAAAAATTCAACCTCTTCTGAATTAGCAGGTATATTTGTTTGTTGATTAGAAGATGGAATCAAGGTTTTTGATATGGATCCAAGACCAAATATTCTCCCTTTCTTTTTACCAACAAAATCTACCCATATATTCAAATCAGTTGGCATGTCATAGGTTGGTTGACTGTCAACTTCATCCTCTCCTAGACCAAATGTGGAATTCAGAGTAGATAAGTCCATCTTTTTTTGTTCAAATTTGTCCTAAAAGAAAATAAAAGAAGAAGTTCAATGCATCAAAAATAAAAAGTTACAAATAAATAGGGCTGTACATATAATTAGAAATAGAGGAAGGCTAAGTAAAACTACGAATACTAAACTGAATTTAACAGTTTTACAGTTCAAGTCCAGTTTACTAAACTGAATTGGTTCTTTGGTCCAGTTTTCCATGTTTGACCAAACTGAACAGTTCACAATCTTCACTATATTATTAATATCTTATCAACCAATCAATTCCAAGACAACTGTGATTTTATTAGATTAAAATAATAATATACTCACATATGCAGATTCAGCATGCACACCCACCCAACTTTGATCCTTTTTGCGATGAGGTGCTTCTCATTTTTGCACAACTTACACGGACATCTTATTACACCTTCATTCAAATATTTTTTCTGCTGACAAGCGAATTCGATAAACTCATTGACGCCATTTAAAAACTCAGATATATGTCCTTTTCGTCCAGGATGAAGCCTATTATACATCCATGTCCGATGCAGGGGAACTTCCATCTCCAAATCCAATATTTTGGTGTTCTATAAAACATTAAATTGTGAAAATATATTCCTAAAAGAGGAAGGGATAGGTGGGAACATAGTAATAGCACCACCGAAATTACTGAGTTTAGCTATAGACACTTAACAATATCGGCGTAGTTGACGCCGATATTGTTGGTAGTTATACGCACTAATATAAGCTATAGAAATAAAAACTAAAACATATTCCATCACATATGAAAATAAAAACTAAAACATTTCAAAAACATAGTCAATGGCACAGTTAACATATTCAAAAACATAGTCAATAACAC
This sequence comes from Medicago ruthenica, assembly GCA_018208015.1. Taxonomy (NCBI): domain Eukaryota; kingdom Viridiplantae; phylum Streptophyta; class Magnoliopsida; order Fabales; family Fabaceae; genus Medicago; species Medicago ruthenica. The sequence goes on from CM031372.1 coordinate 87,719,089, forward strand.
AAAGATAAACACTTATGCTATAAGCTGCAAGTAAGCTTTTACTCCAAACAATGCCTAACAATGTCATAAAAGTATAATGAAAATAACTTCACCGGGTCTCTATACTAGTTATAATTTAACATGATCTAACATATAGAAAACATATTGAACATAAGCCCAAAATTGAGCACCTAAAAATTAGTACATGACGGGGGCATACACATTGTTGTGACAAAGATTAAATTCAGTAAACACAACCTTTTCGAAAATACACGGATAATGAACAAACTATTTTCGAAAATACATGAATATAGAGAAAATACCTCAATAGTTGAGATTTAGAAATCCTCCCTTAATAATCTGGATTCTGCTCTTGGAAGAAATTCTTTCCGAAAATCCTACCTTAAAAACGAAAAAGAACTTCCAATAAACACACTAATTTGCATGAAATAACTTAACAATATTCTAAGAATGCAGCAATGTTTACACATCAATTTCAAATTCAAAACACATAAAATAATTAAGTTTATTGCCTTAGAGGCTGAAGCTACTTCACTTCGTAAATTCTGAATTATTCCAATACAAATTTATGCCATAAGCTGAAAATAACTTATGAATAATCTCATAAGCTATTTCAAAATCAATAGGAACACACCAATACAACAAGTCTATTTCAAAATCAAAATTAACACAACAATCATAAAAAAACAATGAATCAATCGTAAAAACAACAAATCTCATATCAATAGTACTATAACCTCGTGAGAGTAAGAGAGTGTAACGATGAGACCTTTGTGATAGCATGAGCACCGTGAGGAGCACAAGAATTAGAAAAATCAGCTTCAAATTCAGAAGAATCTGCAAATTGTACACATAAATTAGAAAAATCAGCTTCGAATTCAGAAAAAATTGATGAGAATGGGAAAAAATTTCAAATTGAGACCCTACCGCGATAAGAAGAAATCAGCGAAACTGACCGATGAGTAACGACAAAAGGATGAGATCGGTGAACGATAACGAGAGAAGAAAGCAGTGTATGAGATCGGTGAACGGATCTGAACGAATCTGGCCAATAGTGATGAATGAGTGATGAACGAGAAAAGAGGGATTTTGTTGTATGAACAAGAAACGAGTGGTGTTTGTCAGAAAAGAGGGATTTGGTTAATTAATATCTCAATCTTTTTCTTTAAGTTTATTCTTTTTAGTAACAAAAAAATCAATTTATTTTTAATTTGTAATGTGTTATATCAAAATTATATTTACTTTTATAAAAAATATTTTGGATACATTCAATGGTTATTGTGATTATTCGTTACAAAAATGACTATTATCCCAAATATAAATAAAAATTAATTTAAGTATTTATAAAAATCTAAAACATTATAATAAAAGAGATAAAACTATTAAATTGATCTTGCACACACAATAAATACGGGTGTGACCATTTCCAAACACAGTGTCCAAGTATTTTGTCAATATTTGTGTTATAGTATTTTTTGATAGAAATTTGTGTTTTAATATTATTTTTCAAAACTGCCTTAAAAAAATATTATTTTCAAAATATTTTAACATTGAATATGTATAAAAGAAAAAAGGGTTAAATGGTATTTCGCCCCCTGCCATTTGAACGAGTTTTGAATAACCCCCTATAAATTTGACCCAAGAAATAATTGCAATCGACAGAAATAGTTTAACATTTAATTTGGACTTAAATTTAAAATTATAGGGTCCTTGTTCACTATGTAAAGAGAGAAAAAAAAATAAGATACTCAAAATCTTTCAATTTTTAAAATTTCACAAAGAAACTAAAAAAAGTAAAAAAAAAAACAAATCCGTAGGAAAATCCACAGGAACAGGGACAAAAACATTCCAAAATCTTTCGCAGGAAAAACCTCAGCAAAAGTTACAGTTACCTGCAGATATTCTTGCGGTTACAAGATCCGCAGGAAAAGTCCTCAATGTAACAGAAGTAGCAGGAATTTCCTGAGGTATTCCTGCGGATTAATTTCCGCAGGAAAATCCGCAGGTAAATCGATAGTTTCTAGTAGTGAATTTATTCTGAATATGCAATGACTTGAGTTATCCATATGAACCATATATATCCTAACTAATTTTGCAATGTCATTAAATTTTTATACATGAAGACTCGTAGCAAATGAGTCTTTGGTAGTAAAATGGTCATTCTGCTCACTAGGTAACTTGAGTTTTTATTAGGTGTTTTACTTTAGAGTAATATATTTCTACAACCATTTTATGATAATTTTTGGAACAACCTTTCTTTTTGTAAAAGAAACCGGTTTTTAAAAATAAAAAAATTGTCGAAACAACAAAAAGAAGCACCTAAGACACTGCATATAAGTTTTGTCTTTGAAAGAAATCATATAAATATTGAGTTGGAAAAAAATCAGCTACAAAAACGATAATTGTGTTAAGTGACTAAGAAACGTTTTTCTTGGATTATGATTTGTTTGGGTTGATTTATTTGAGTTTATCTAATGCACTGCCAACAAAAAAACACCATGAAAAAAATTGAGTTTATCTACTGACATAATATTTGTGAGACTGTTATATAGAGAATCAGTTTATAAAATGTTCATAATTTGTTTACAGATTATTTCTATAAGTTCTTCAAAATAACTCATGAAAACAACTTATAAAAAAAGAAACAACATGAGAGGTAGAGAGCGTGAGAGAGGCGATTTTCCAAGGCTCCTCCATGGACGATCCTGCCGGCAATCTCCTTCGCCGGCGGTGAGGTACTCTAGGGGGACATGGGTCCAAGCAAGGTGCCACCAAATTGGGGGGGTGGGGGGGGATAGGGGAGATTGGTCACAAGTGAGATCGCGGCGTCGGAAAGCGTCTGGACAAGGGCTTCTTGGTCAGGACAGGCAACGGCGGGAGTCAAGGCACGGAGGCAGAGATTCGTCAAGGTATGCTTCGGCTAGGGTTAGGGATGATTGCATTGTTGATGATCGTTGCAGGGATGCAGGTTATCATGTTTCACGTACAAGAGGGCAAGTCGTTTACGAGACATATGGCATGTATGATAGAGAGCGACGACAGTCATCCTCTTGGCAGTCGCGCACAAGGGTTCCGACTGGCAGGTCTGATGCAGCTACTAACCGCGTTCAACACAGTGATCATTATAGTGAGGATGGTCGCGGGTTGGGTTTTGATTTTAGGAAATACGTATCATTTTATGTCACTAATATTCCAGACAGGGCTTCCTATTCTTATTTACGGCAAGGTTTCGAGGTTTGTGGAATTCTCGAGGATTTGTAAGTAGCAAAGAGGCGGGATATAAATGGTCGAGTGTTTGGTTTTGTTCGCTTCTGTAACGTTCGTGATGTCGACAAATTAACAAAAGTGTTGAATCATGGTTTAGAAATTTACGTGTTTTTGCAAAGGTTGCTCGCTTCGACAAGTTTGCGAAGCCTGTTGAGGGTAAGAAGGTGGGAAGGGTTCCGATGAGGGAGGTGGAGGAGAGGAAGCTTGTGAAGGTGGGAGAAAAAAGAGAGCTGTCAGGAAATAAAAATGGGGGAGGGGGGCGTGTGGTTTTGGTGAGGGAGGTGGAGGGGAGGAAGCTTGTGGAGGAGGGAGAAAGAAGAGAGCTGTCGGGAAATAAAAATGGGGGAGGGGGACGTGAGGTTTTGGTGGGGGAGGTACCGATGGTTGTTGGGTCGGGGAGGGTGGGGCGTGAAGTGGGTGTACATGACGAAAGTGGGGAGGCTGGGCCGAGGGATATGGTGGAAGGAGGCGAGCTGAGGGGTGAAACTGAGGTCGAGCAAGAGAAGGGGGTGAAACCGTATGTTCTTGTTCCTTCTTGCGCACCTTTGCAGAATCATATTGTTAAATATAGGTCCAATGCAGAAGACTTATCATGGGCTAAAAATGGTTTGGTAAACAAAGGTGATTACTGGTGATGTTATTCTGGTTATTCAACAACGTATTTTGGATGCCGGGTTTAAGAATTTGGATGTTATACCAATTGGAGAGGACAAGGTTTTTTTACGAGCTATTTCGGGTTCAGATGTAAATCAACTCTTTGGAGAAGCAAAATAATTTTTTTTGCAATTTTTTGCTCCACCTACTGTCTGGAAAAGGGATGTGGTGCAGTTTGAAAGGGGGTGCTTGGGTCCATATTTATGGGGTTCTGTTACATACTTGGAATGAATTATTCTTCAAATAGTGTTACCTTGATGTTGGAAGGTTGCTTCATGTAGATGGGAGCACGTTGGATCAGGAATGGTTTGATTATGCACGCATTTTACTGGCTACGTCTACATTAGAGATCATTAATCTCGTTACTTCTGTGATGGTTGACGGCGTTGTCATGAATTTCAAAATTGTGGAAGAGTGTGGTTTTTCTATAGGTGAAGATTCTTGTTTGTTTGAGGAGGACGAAGAGTTGGTTTCAAATCGTTCGATTCAGGACGAGTTGCATTGCGGCGTGGATAGTAATAATGATATTGACATGTTGGTGGAAAAAATTGGGGCAGATTTTGAAAGTCAAGAGAAGACTAGGCAGCAAGCTGACTCGTCGACGGACTCATCTGGTCACAAAGGCTTAAACAATCAAAATCACCAGGTGGAAGACCTCTTTGCGCCGGTTGAATTATCTAATGTTGTGCCAAACGTGTCGCGACAGGAGGTTAGTCATGATCAGGTGCATGGTGCGGACACCGCAGATGATATTTCTAGTTCTCATAAGGACCACATTGTTGATAAAATTGGGAGTTTGCCGACGAATTTTGTGCATGGGGCACCGAGTGTTGTGCCAAAAGTCATGGGAAAACACCCTTCTTCGTGCCCTCCAGGTTGGACTCGTTCAGTGGTGTCTGGCCCTTGGAGTGTGGAATGGCTTTCTAATCATATTCATGGTGATGTGGGGGTGGTTTCATCTTCTCGAAGGTTGGGGAGCAAAAAGGATACTATGGTAGATAGTAAATAGGTGGTCAAAAAGTGGTCGGGCGGTTTGTTGCGCCATTCTGTGTATAATTTGAAAAAGTGGCAAGGCTTCCTGAGAAGGATAGAAATGAGGTTTTGAAGGTGCTGAAGTGGAAAGTTTGCAAGCGTAGAGGTTTTTCAGAAGGGAATTCAGTTAAAGTGGTAAATAGCAAGAGCATTCAGCCTGGTGAGTCTTCTCAGTCGTCTGTGAATAAGGACTGGGAAAATTGGGTGGCTCTACATGGTAATGAGGAAGTGGAGGTGGCAGACATTAGGGGAGTAGGGAAAGTGATAAGTGTGAAATTTAATGGTGATAAGTCAAATATGTTTAATGTGTTATCTCGGGAAGGGAGGAAGAGTAGGGAGGGCAGGGGTGTTTCCAAGGAAGGTGGGAGCAAGTCGTCATGTGGGGGTCGGTGAGGGTGGTAGCGAGGTTGGGAGGGGGGTGGAAATGTTTCAATGAAGATTATTTCCTGGAATGTTAGGGGGTTGGGTGGGTTTGAGAAGTGGGTGGAGGTTAAGAAGTTGGTTGCAGAAAAGAAATCGTTGATTGTGTGTTTACAAGAGACTAAGCTTTCGTATGTTGATGCTTTTGTTTGTGCTTCATTGTGGGGTAGCAAGCCTTATGCTTTTTCTTTTCGTCCCTCTGTTGGGGCGTCAGGCAACCTGCTTACTATGTGGGAATGTGACGAAGTTGAGGTGTGGTCTTCCTTTTCAGAGGAGCATCTGTTGGTGCTTAATGGTAAATTTATTCAGTCGGGGGAGGAGTTTTCCATGACAAATATTTATGCGCCTTGTGATTCAACAAATCAAAATGTTTTGTGGGGCAGATTATCTTTTCGGCTAGAATCTCTCTTAGGCCGCAATGTTTGTGTTTGTGGGGATTTCAACGCGGTTTGTTCAGCGGAGGAGAGGCATAGCTTCGGCGTTCATTCTCGGGTGTTGGGTTTTGACGCTTTCAATAGGTTCATTGAGGATAATTTTTTAACTGATCTTCCTTTGATTGGGCGCAGTTTTACTTGGTATAAAGAAGATGGTAAAGCTATGAGTCGGTTGGATAGATTTTTGCTTTCTGATAAGTGGTGTCTAGCTTGGCCTAATTGCATTCAGGTAGCTCAGTTAAGGGGTTTATCCGATCATTTTTCTATTGTGTTATCAATAAATGAGGATTGGGGTCCTAAGCCCTTTCGGATGCTGAAAAGTTGGGCTGATGTGCTTGGTTACAAGCAGTTTGTGACTACTCAGTGGCGCTCCTTCCAGGTTGAGGGATGGGCTGGTTTTGTTTTAAAGGAGAAATTCAAGTTGTTAAAAGTGGCTCTCAGATCGTGGCATGCCAATCACACTAAGAATTTACCAGGTAGAATCTCTTCTTTGAAAGACCACATGTCACAATTAGATTATAAAGGGGATAATTTGGCTTTGTCTGAAGCAGAGATTGCCGAACTACATGGCCTTCTAATGAGTTACATTCTTTGTCTCAGGTCAATTCTAGTATTTGTTGGCAGCAGTCTCGCTTGCATTGGCTCCGAGAAGGGGACACAAACTCTATATTTTTTCATGGTTTAATGTCCAGTAGGCAGAGGGGAAATGCTATATCCTCCATCCTTGTTGATGGGGCGCTTGTTCAGGGGTTTCCCTTGTCCGTGGAGCTATTTTAAAGCTATTCCGGGGGATCGACCTGGTGTGGAGAATCTTGGGTTCCGTACTTTGTCTCATGGTGATGGTGTGGGGTTGATCAAGCCTTTTTCAGTCGAAGAAGTCAAAGCCGCAATCTGGGATTGCGATAGTAATAAAGCTCCTGGTCCGAATGGTATTTCGTTTGGGTTTATTAAGGATTTTTGGTCGAAACTGCAGAAAAATATTAGGAGGTTTGTCATGGAGTTTCATAGGAATGGTAAGCTCACAAAAGGTATTAATTGTACGTTTATAGCCCTTATTCCAAAAGTTGACAGCCCGTAGAGGTTGAATGATTTTCGTCCTATATCCTTGGTGGGGAGTTTGTATAAGGTGTTGGCGAAAGTTTTGGCTAACAAGTTACGTAATGTTATCGAAAATGTTGTCGCCCCCTCGCAGTCCGCTTTTGTGAAGGGTCGACAAATTTTGGATGGCATCCTTATTGCTAACGAGCGATCGATGAGGCGAAAAATTGTAAAAAAAAGAGTTGATATTATTCAAAGTGGATTTTGAAAAAACTTATGATTCTGTTAGTTGGGATTATCTTGATAAGGTTATGGGGAAAATGATGTTTCCTTTTTTGTGGAGGAAGTGGATCAAGGAGTGCATTGGTACGGCGAACACTTTTGTTTTGGTGAATGGTAGCTTGAAAGATGAGTTCCCTTTGGAAAGAGGCTTGTGACAAGGTGACCCTCTTTCCCCCTTTCTGTTTCTGTTAGCTGCGGAAGGCCTTAATGTCATTATGAAAGCTTTGGTTGCAAATAATATCTTTACGGGTTATAGAGTTGGTGATGCGGCCGGTGTTTCTGTTTCTCACCTCCAATTTGCCGATGACACTATTTTGTTGGGTGAGAAGAGTTGGGCTAATGTTAGAGCTATGAGGGCAGCTCTCCATATTTTTGCTGCTATGTCCGAGTTAAGGGTAAACTTTCATAAGGGAATGCTAGCAGGAATTCATGTTGGTGAGTCGTGGCTTCATGAAGCGGCTTCGGTGTTGAGATGTAGGGTTGGTAATCTGCCTTTTGTGTATTTGGGCCTTCCAGTTGGGGGTGATCCTCGTCGTCTTCGTTTTTGGGACCCCTTGCTTGCTCGATTTAGAAGCCGTTTACCGGGTGGAAAAGCCGTCATTTATCTCTTGGTGGGCGTCTGATTCTGCTTAAGTCTTTCCTTACCTCTCTCCATGTCTATGCTCTTTCCTTCTTCAAGGCTCCCTCAAGTATCATTTCCTTTATTGAATCTCTTTTGAATTGTTTTTTTTTTGTTGGGGGGGGGGGTTGAGGAAACTAGGAAAATTACTTGGGTCGATTGAAATTCTATTTGTTTGGATAAGGAGTCAGGGGGTCAGGAGGATTATGGAGTTTAATGTTGCCTTGTTGGATAAGTGGTGTTGGCGTATGTTGCATAAGAGGGATGGGTTGTGTTTTAAGGTATTGGCAGCGAGGTATGGTGTGGTTGGGGGCGGCTGAAGGAGGGGGCGAAAGGGTTCTAATTGGTGGAAGGAGGTGCGCCTTATCCGTGATGGAGGGGGCACAGAGGTGGGTGGGTGGTTCGACGAGAACTTTAGGCGGACTGTGGGTAACATACTTGATTCTTTTTTCTGGACGGATAGGTGGGTGGGGGATGTTGCTTTTTCTGTTAGGTTTCAGCGTCTCTTTTTGAGTTGTCTGAGACCAAGGGGTTGCCGGTGGCAGAGATGTTTCATCTAGGGTGGGGGGAGAATGGAGGAGCGTGGAAGTGGCGGCGTAGGTTGTTGGCATGGGAGGAGATGTTCGGGGAGTGTAGGGATGCTTTTCTTGATGTGTTTCTGTAGGTGGATGTCCCAGATCGTTGGCTTTGGCTTCCGAATCCTGTGAAAGGTTTCACGGTGCGTGGCACTTACAACCTTATTATTATTGATTGCCATCACCAGGTGGCAACAGTTCCCAGTGTATTTGGACCCAGGAGGTACCTTTGAAGGTGTTTTTCTTTGTTTGGCGATTGTTTCGAAACAAATTACCTACCAAAAACAACCTTTACAGGCACAAAATTCTACACCATGATGCTCAGTTGTGTGTTGCGGATTGTGGCCATTCAGAGTCTGCAAAGCATCTTTTTCTTTAATGTCCTTGATAAGTGGCAAAATATGAATAAATCCATGTCTTTTATAATGCCTTTTAATTACTTGTTGTGCAAGTTATCTTAGGAAAAGCATGGAATTTGTGAATAAATGCCAATTATTCTTTGTATATCTCATTCTTCCCCATTTGTGTAGGAAAAAGCAAGCCAGGACCTGAACATCAAAAGAATTATTGAAGAGAAGCATGAAGACAATCGCCTAGCGATCCTAGGGCGATTGCTGAGCGAAGAGATGAAAAAGATATTTCGCCTAGCGATCTGAAGGCGAACGGTTGGCGAAGGTAGGCAGAGAGTTCAGCTGGAACAGTAACTGCCAGATTCGCTCAGCGATGGAGAGGCGAAAGGTTAGCGAAGGTAGACAGAGAGTTCAGCTGGAACAGGGGAAGCTTATTTCGCCCAGCGATATTTGGATCGCTCAGCGACATCATCAAGGCGGTCTAACTGTAGAAGATGACGTGGCAAATCTCTATTGGCTGTTTTGAATTGTTCGCTGAGCGATGATACGTATCGCTGAGCGAAAGTGTATTTATCAGTTTAGTATTTAAGCTATTTACAGTTTTTAGGTTAAAAAACTACTGTTGTATTGCTTACAATTTTTATACGAAATTTAAGAGCTTATTCCTAAGAAAGAGAGATTAGGCATAAAAGGTTCAAAATAGCAAGTAACTTTGGATTGAAGAAGACATTTTAGAAGCTTTGAGACATCAAGCTCTACTAAATCTTCATCTTCCTTTCTTATTTTGCAATGGTTGTCATGACAATGATCAACTAATCTCCTTGTTGGGATTAATAGGTAATCAATCATTACATGTTGTAAACTTTTGATTATTCAATATATGATTCTAGAAATTTTTATATACCATTGAATTTCTTCTTGCTTTTCAATCTTATGTTTGATTTAAATGTTGTTGAAAAAGACTTTTGAATCTAGGTTTAGAATGATTTTCTATCAAGATAAGAAATTCTAGAAATGGGATTTGGTTTTGATAATTACATTATAGTATTGAATCATAATGCTTTTGGATCGTTTAATAGAGTGAGAAATCATCGATTAAACGATACAATCGATCTCACGACGTCATTTGGGAAATCAATGATGTTGTTGAGCAATACGTAATAATGTCATATATAAGAAAACGCTAGAATTCGTATTTGTAATCAATCGGATATAAACGATGTTTGATTGATGAAAGTTAATCCTAACACCTTCTATGTCCTATGACTCTACTATTTATTTATTATGTTTTAAAAAATGATGAGTAGTGTAGTAAAACAAATGATTAAACCCTAACTTAAGACGATAATCGAAGTTGAACGGTTTATGATATCACATTAATCCCTGTGGAACGATATAAAAACTGATACTTACTTTTGTTCATTCAACAAAATGGCGCCGTTGCCGGGGATTAAAGTTATGATGTTATAATCATTGCAACTTTAATTATGGTTTTAAGCAATTTTGCACAAAATTCTTTTATGTATATAACTAATACTTCTTATCCATCTTGTTTGCTAATCCTTTGTGGTCAGATTGTTGATATCGTTTATGCGAGGTCAAGTTTCAGAGGACCAACTTCTTTTTGATCCCGAGATAGAAAGAACAGCTAGAAGAAACAATAGTAAGAATCGGAGAAAGAAGCAACAAGCAAGGAAGAGGCAACAAGAGGAGAGTTCTGTTTCTAGTCAATCATCTAATCCTAGTCCAAGCCAAGAGTTACAAATGGCTGGAGAAGATCCTGGAGGTTCAGGAGGTTCAGGCGGTCGTGGGATGCCATGTAATAACAGTCCACGTCGTTTCGCACAATTGGGGAAGACACCGCGGACTGCTAAGCAAACAGAGATGAAGACGGGGATACTACAAATCTTGTATGCTAATCCATTCTCAGGATTAGACCATGAAGACCCGTATCAACATCTCACAAAATTCTATGAGATCGCGGGAACCCTTGGTGAGACGGAAAATAACGAAGAGGCAATGTGGATGAGGATGTTTCCACATTCATTGATAGGCAAAGCTAAGGAGTGGTACTTGGACCAGCCACCGACGGTTATGACAACATGGAACACGCTTGAGGAGAAATTCCTTGATAGGTTCTTCCCTCAGAACCGGTTCATGGAGGCAAAGACAACCATTGCGGTGTTTTCACAAGGTACAAGTGAAACACTATGTGAAGCCTGGGAGCGTTTCAAGTCAATGCTCAGACGATGTCCGAACCATGGATTTGATGAATTAACACAAATTCATCTCTTCCGGAACGGAATGCAACAACAATCCAAGCTTTTGCTTGACGCTGCAGCTGGTGGTTCTTTAATGGCAAAGAGCGCGGAGGATGCTGTTGCTATAATTGAAAGAATGGCTTTGAACGATCACCAAGCTCATCACAACCGGAGCCAAAGCCAAAGGAAGGCGGGAATCCTTGATTTGGGAACTAATGATGCGATCCTTGCACAAAACAAGTTGCTCACGCAACAAGTGGAAGAGTTGACAAAGAAAATGGCCAACCTTCCCCAACAAATGAAGGACATCCAGAACGAGCAAAGAAGACAACACCAAGTCGCATCTTGCGAGCTTTGTTCGGGAGACCACCCAACCGGATTCTGTCCGCCCCCCACAGAAGAGGTAAGCTATGTTGGTAATCAACCAAGGCCTCAACAGTTTCAAAACCAATTCCAAAGCCATCCAAACAACTTCCCAAGAGGGAATAATCCGAATTATGGCCAAGGTTGGAGAGGAGAAGCTGGGCAGTACAACCGACAACCTTACCAAAACTTTAACCAATATCAGCCTCCACAACAAAACCGCAACCAATCCACTGATGAAACCCTCAATCTATTCATGCAGCAGTCAATGGCCAACCAGAAAAACACTGATGCGTCCATCAAAAATCTGGAGACGCAAGTGGGTCAATTGGCACAACAACTTTCTCAAGCTACTCAACAAGGCGGAACCTTTACCGCCAACACACAAACCAACCCTAAGGATCATGCATCATCATCGAAATGACAATTAAGTCATTTTGATGAGGAAGTCCTTGCAACAAGAGACAACGAAAATTGCAAGGCAATAGCTACAAGGAGCGGGAAGGTAATTGGCCAAGGTATAGGGGACAATCTTGAAGTAGAAAGAAGGGTTGTTGAGAATGAGGTGAGGGAGAAGGATGATGATGAAGGACGTGAGGAAGAAACGGAGGATGTACATATAGAGGATATAGTAGAAAAAAATAATAAGGATGTAGTTGAAAATGAAAACATTGTATGGAAGAAGGATGTGGTGAAGGAGAAGAGCAAGAAGCAAGAAATAGTGAAGAATGCACCAACACCGCACCTACCTTACCCAACTACACCAGCCAAAAAAGAGAAGGAGAGGCAGTTTGCTAGGTTCCTTGAAGTATTCAAGAGGTTACAAATCAATATACCGTTCTCGGAAGCCCTAGAGCAAATGCCGACCTATGCCAAGTTCATGAAGGAAATCCTTTCCAAGAAGAGAAGGTTCAATGAAGAAGAAACAATTTTGCTAGACGCAAATTGTAGTGAGATCATCCAGAACACATTGTCAAGGAAGAAGAGAGATCCGGGCAAAGTTACATTGCTCGTATCCATTGGCAATGTAGATGTCGGCAAGGCACTCATTGATTTGGGTTCAAGCATCAACCTAATACCACTATCCGTTGTCAAAAGGATAGGTGATATAGTTGTGAAGAGAACCAACTTAACCTTGCAGTTAGCCGACAAATCCTACACTCGTCCATTGGGAATTGCTGAAGACGTGTTGGTGAAAGTCGACAAGTTCTTGTTCCCCGTCGACTTTGTAGTGATGGATATTCCGGAGGATGATGACGTGCCACTACTTCTTGGGAGAACTTTCATGCAAACGGCACGGATGATGATTGATCTTGACGGAGGCTTAATGAAAGTCCGTGTGGACGATGAAGAAGTCAATTTCAACATCCATGAAGCCATAAGATTCCCTAGTGATAAAGCTGCGTGCTTCAAGATGGATGCAACGGAAGAATTGATAGTTGATACGAGAAACCAGTTGCATGACTTGACGCATCTTGAGAGAGTTTTGACAAACGCACTAAGTATCCTAGGAGAAGAAGATGAGCTAGAGCTTGATGAGTGTTTGAAGGAGCTCGATTCGTTGAAGGAAATTCCTCCTCACAAAGCCAAAATCGAGGAATTGACGAATGAAGCTAAAGTAGAAGAAGTGAAACCGGAGATGAAGATATTGCCCTCACATTTGAAGTATGTGTTTCTTGATCAAGAGGGTACCAAACCGGTGATCATTAGTAGCTCCTTATCAAACCACGAAGAAACAAGATTGGTCGAAGTTTTGAAGTCCAACAAGGAAGCAATAGGTTGGACACTATCCGACTTAAAAGGGATAAGTCCTTCCTATTGTATGCATAAGATCATGATGGAAGAGGATTATAAGCCGGTGGCACAACCTCAAAGACGGCTAAACCCAAACATGAAAGAAGTAGTCCGGAAAGAAGTAGTGAAGCTACTTGAAGCCGGCATGATATATCCGATCTCGGATAGCACTTGGGTTAGTCCGGTTCAAGTTGTCCCTAAGAAGGGAGGTATGACGGTTATCACGAACGAGAAGAATGAGCTCATACCGACGAGAACCGTGACCGGTTGGAGGATGTGTATTGACTACCGGAGGTTGAACAAAGCAACGAGAAAGGATCATTTTCCTCTACCATTTATGGATCAAATGCTAGAGATGCTGTCAGGACAAGCTTTTTACTGTTTCCTTGACGGGTATTCAGGTTACAATCAGATATCAGTGAATCCAGACGATCACGAGAAGACTGCTTTCACATGTCCTTTTGGGGTATTCGCATATCGACGCATGCCGTTCGGTTTATGTAACGCTCCAGCAACATTTCAAAGATGCATGCAAGCTATATTTGCAGACTTGATAGAGAAAAGCATTGAAGTGTTCATGGACGACTTCTCAGTTTTCGGGTCATCATTTGATTTATGCTTGGATAATCTGGACACGGTACTGAAACGGTGCAAGGAAACTAACTTGGTGCTTAATTGGGAGAAGTGTCACTTCATGGTAACCGAGGGTATTGTCCTTGGTCACAAGATCTCCTCCAAGGGTATCGAAGTTGATAAAGCTAAGATCGACGTGATAGGGAAACTTCCACCGCCAGTCAATGTCAAAGGAATCCGAAGCTTCCTAGGCCATGCCGGGTTCTATCGGAGATTCATCAAAGACTTCTCAAAAATCGCAAAGCCATTGAGCAACTTGCTCAACAAAGATAAGTCTTTTGATTTTGATATTGACTGTTTAAATGCATTTAATAGTTTAAAGGATAGCTTAACATCCGCACCCATAATCACCGCACCAAACTGGATATATGATTTTGAACTTATGTGCGATGCAAGTGATTATGCGGTAGGCGCGGTGTTAGGTCAACGCAAAAACAAAATTTTTCATGCTATACACTACGCAAGTAAAGTTTTAAATGACGCACAAGTCAATTATGCTACCACTGAAAAAGAATTACTTGCCATAGTGTTCGCATTAGAAAAATTTCGTTCGTATCTCATAGGTTCGAAAATTGTTATTTGGACTGACCATGCAGCTATCAAGTACTTGATTACCAAACCCGACTCAAAGCCGAGACTCATCCGTTGGATGTTGCTACTCCAAGAGTTTGATTTGGAGATTAAGGACAAGAAGGGGACTGAGAACCTAGTAGCTGATCATCTGTCCAGATTGGTGAACAAAGAGATAACGAAGAATGAAAGGGACATCCTTGAAGAGTTCCCGGATGAGCAGTTGCTTATGGTGCAAGAAAGACCATGGTTCGCGGACATGGCCAACTACAAAGCAATGGGTTTCATACCGGAGGATTACACATGGCAAATGAAGAAGAGGTTGTTGAGAGACGCCACTCAATTCATTTGGGATGACCCATACTTATTCAAGATTGGAGTAGACCACTTAATAAGAAGATGTGTTGCTAGAGAAGAAGCCAAGGACATCATGTGGCATTGTCACAACTCGCCATATGGTGGTCACTACAGTGGAGAAAGAACTGGAGCAAAAGTTCTTCAAGCTGGCTTTTATTGGCCCTCGTTGTTCAAAGACTGTTATGAACATGTGAAAGAATGCGAGAGTTGCCAGAAGACCGGAGGGATTTCAAAGAGGAATGAAATGCCTCTACAAAGTATCCTTGAAGTCGAAGTCTTCGACTGTTGGGGTATTGACTTTGTAGGGCCATTTCCATCTTCTTTGAACAACGAGTATATTCTGGTGGCTGTCGACTATGTGTCAAAGTGGGTTGAAGCAATAGCATCTCAAAAAGCCGATAGCAAGACGGTGGTCAAGTTTCTGAAAAGAAACATCTTTTCCCGATTTGGAACTCCAAGAGTGCTAATAAGTGATGGAGGTTCACACTTCTGCAATCAGCAGTTAGCAAAAGCACTTGAGCACTATGGAGTAAAGCACAAGGTAGCTTCACCATACCATCCACAGACCAACGGTCAAGCCGAGGTATCCAACCGTGAAATCAAACGGATACTTGAAAAGACCGTGTCATCTTCAAGGAAGGATTGGGCGATGAAACTGGACGAAGCGTTGTGGGCCTATAGGACCGCATACAAAGCTCCTACGGGTTTCACACCATTCCAATTGGTGTATGGGAAAGCATGCCACTTGCCGGTCGAGTTGGAGCACAAAGCGTTTTGGGCGCTCAAGTTTTTGAACTTTGATCAAGAGCAAGCTGGGGAGAAGAGAAAGCTTCAAATGCATGAGTTAGAGGAAATGCGTGACCAAGCCTATCAGTCTAGCAAGCTCTATAAGGAAAAGGTTAAACGGTATCATGACAAGAAGATCATGAAGAGGGAATTCAGACCTGGTCAAATGGTCCTGCTGTTCAATGCAAGGCTACGACTATTTCCGGGTAAATTGAAGTCCAAGTGGTCCGGTCCGTTCATGATAAAGGAAGTAAAGCCTTATGGAGCTGTGGAGCTAGAGGATCCTATCACCAAGTTGACATGGACAGTGAATGGACAAAGGCTAAAGCCATATTTTGGAGGTGAAGTTGTTCGGCACACGACAACAATTTCTCTCATTGATTCTTACGCTTAAGCGAATCAGGCGTCGATCTAATGACGTTAAACAAGAGCTTGTTGGGAGACACCCCAATTTTGTAAGTATTTTACTGCTTTGCATTTTAGTTTAGGTCATTTTTCATTCAAAATCAGAAACCAGTCCAAAATTCAGAACTGAAAAATTTTACCTGTCATGGATCGCTAAGCGACACAGAAGTTCGCTAGGCGACATTTATAGGTCAGTTTGACCAGTGTTGACCAAAGTATTTTCGCCTAGCGATGACACTTTCGCTCAGCGAAAATGCGAAGGCAGACAGTTCCTGTTTCCAATGCCAGACAACCCTCTCTCCATCATTAATGTGTCCCAACCGTTCCCCAACCACCCAGTAAACCAATAAACCGGTTCTAACTCATTGTTTCTCCATTTTTCACAAAACCAACTCAAAACCTTTCATATTCTTCTCAAAAATTCCAACCCAAGCTCAACTAAAGCCAGATTAAGCACCTGCATTTCATTGCATCATTTCATCTCGCACTTAATCTTCAGGTTTGAGTCCCTTTCTTACTTTTTATGAAAAATTCGAAAATGGGTTCATTACTTTGATTTGATAGGAATAGGTTGTATGTGTTGTAATTATAGTGTTTAGAATGCTGGTTAGGTTAGAAATTTATGTACGTTAGATATGAACTAGAATAACAACATCAATGCCATGCAAAATCACGATTTTGAATCAATTTTTTTTGGACAAACCCATTTTGTATAAATTTGAAATAAATTAGGGTTTGGGGTGTTTGTATGCCAAAGTTGTTATTTTATCTCATTTCTAAGAATGTTGGGTGTGTTAGGTTGTGATTAGAAGTAGTTAAAGGTAGTTCAAGAGTAATTTTCGCAAAAATTTTTCACTTTCTGCACATTTTCGCCTAGCGAAAATAAGATCGCCTAGGCGAAAGTTCATCTGGAAAACCCAGAATTCATGAACATTTTCGCCTAGCGACGCTTGTTTTCGCCTAGCGATGTTCTCCAGAAATTTTTTTAAATTTTTAAATTTTTGCTCTAAGTTTTTCAATTTGATTTTATACTAACCTCTATCTATATATGTGTTCTGTGTGTTTGTCTAATTGTTTTGCAGCATGGCACCTAAATCCAAATCAACCGGAAGCAAAAGGAAAGCCGGAGAAGGATCTTCTCGAGCATCCGCTCCATTTGATGCGAGTCGCTTCCGGAGCGCACACCACGCTGCTAGGTACCAGGAGCTGCTTAAGAGGAAGTTTCTGCATGAGAAGCAGTTCATCATTAATCCTCAAGGCAAATACACAGGCATTTTGGGAATTTTTGAGAGTAGGAAGTGGGAGACATTGGTCAGTCCTCCGACAAATATCAACGCCGATATTGTGAGGGAGTTCTATGCGAACGCAATACCGGATGATCCTGAGGACCCCTTTGAATTCCAGACTTTTGTTTGAGGCCATGTAGTGAAGTTTCACCGCCCAGCCATCAATGCTTACTTGGGAAACCCCTTAACTCCTGCTGAATCAGAATACTTGTGTGAGTACCACACTCAGCAAGCTCGTGGCAACTGGGACCACGAAGAGATTAAGAAGGCTATTTTCAAGGAGGGCAAGGATTATGATCTGAATGCATCTGGGAGGCCTTTTAGGGCATTGAAGCAGGACATGACAATGCCAGCTCAGGTGATTCTCAACCTTATCCTACACAACATCCGCCCCAAAAGCCATATGTCCTCAACCACTTTAGATGTCACCCCCCTCATTTACTGTATCCTAGCTGGGAAGAAAGTGGATGTTGCCAGGATCATTGCCAAGGAGCTTAAGACAGTTGCAATGAGTGGCATAACCACTGCTAAGTGTCCACTTGCCTTCCCCGGATTGATTATGGGCCTGTGCCAGACAGCACGCATCGTCCTCCCACCACAGATTCACGAGCAGATAGTAAATCCGGTGGATGATGCTTATATTGCCCGACACAATGAGGGGAGGCCAGTCAGAAGAACCCACCACCAAACCCAAGATCAGCCTAAACCATCACAAGCACAGGAGCAGCCACCTACACAGCCACAGCAGCCTCAGATTCACCAGTGGGATCCTAGGTATCAGAGTTTCACTTGGGATGCTATGGAGGCACATTACAGAGGTCAGCTGGGTATCCAGGAGTCGCTCTACCGTATGCAGCAGCATTGGGGTGCTCCATCAGACTCTGCTCAGCAGGTGATGACCCCGGATCAGTATCGCTCCTATGTGAACTATCCTGGGGACAGGCCATTCTATTATGGAGGGGGCAGTGGAGCTGCAGTTGCTGATGATGATGATGCAGTTGCTGGTGCTGATGATGATGTTGTAGCAGCTGAGGGTTCGGATGAGGAGACTGCGAGTGATGAGGAGATGGAGGATTGAGCTGAAAGCAAGACAAGGACTTGAAAGCACGCGCATACAGTGAAAAATTTCATTTAAAGCTTTTAGTCATTTATTTTTTTTTTGGATTGTCGGAACAATATCATGGCTTGTATAACTGAATTCCCGTACTTTGTTTCTGTATTTTGTTTTGTACTTTGCTTCCGTACTTTTAATTCCGTATTTCAATTCTGTATTTTGAATATTATGTACTTTTGGTACAATTTGCTTAAGTTATGTTTTTTGTTAATTTTGTGTGTTATAGTTAATTATTTTAGTATCATGTTTTAGTTAGTATAGTTATTTTTCAATTGTGTGAACCCTGTTCAAAATACTCAATGCTAAATGCTTGAACTAAGCCAAAGCTATGAGCAAAAGATCAGGTGAGTGATAATGATAAAAAGTAGTGATAAAGCGCGCAGCTAAGGTACTCGTTTCTTGTTTTTTTAGGTATATACTTGATTGTGAAATGAGTCCTTTGCACACAATTTTTATGTTACTCAGTTTTAAGTAAGCACGTATTTACGTTTGAACCAATTTAGAACTAGCCAAAAATGTGAGGAATCCTCAACCAATGTATATATATGCAGGAGACCAATATCATGTTTTAACTCAGTTATTTTATGTTAAATCTGTTGTTGTTTTAAATTGTGTAAAAGCATTGAAATGATCAAGGCATTTTTTTTTTTTGAAATTTGAGAGAAATACTTGACCAAATGAACCTACCCTGTGAGATGTGTGAGTATCTGTTAACCCATCTGAGCCTAATGGAATCAGAATTGTTAACTGTGGACTGTCAATTTAATAAGCTCATCTGCTTATTTAAATTGCCGGAGTTTGTAAAAAAATTCAGTTCATAGTTAACTCTTTATTAAATTCTGATAGTTGTTTTCTTTTGAACCCTTATCCATCGTTTTTATTGACCTTTGCCATAATAACAAAGGAACATTCGATTAGGGTATCATTGGAATAAGTTGGGGAGAAAGGAAGGTTTTATTTAAGTTAATGTAAGGGTGAATAATGTTAATTGATCTTGACAACAAGAAAAGAAAAAAAGAAAGAAAAGCAAACCAAGAAAAAGAAAAGAGAAAAATGAAATGGTTTGCAAGAATTCAAAGAAAAGTTGTCAAGAATCGATCAAGAATAAGAATGAATGAAATTCACCAAGTGTTGTATTGGAAAAAGAAGGAAGTGTAATTAGATTGAATGTTTCCTTTTGCTTGGCCATTTGAATTCAAATATCCCACATATGACAATTCTTTTGTAACCTAGCCCAATTACAACCCTTAAAGACCTTTTGATCAATGCCTTTTATGCTTTTAGAAATGATAATGAGATGGACACATAATTTGATTGTATGTTATCATGTTTATTGGATGAGTGTTCATAACCCTTACAAATGTTCAACATGTTTATCTACTTTTTTATAGAAGTGTGTTAGGTTGGTTCAAATTTAAATATTTTGTTTGCCAAGAATTGTGAGATATAAACTCTGTGCTTAGGACTGTGTCACAATCATGGTATGTATTTAGTGGAATGAGAAACTTTACTATTGCTCGCGCTATCATAGTTGAATCATTCACCTGAAAAATCTTTTCTTCCATTTTGGAAATTTTTGCCTCATGCTTAACTTTGTCCAAAGCCTTGTTTTTCCAATTATTTTGAATCTTTTGTTTGAGGACAAACAAAGAACTAAGTTGGGGAGTATTTGATAAGTGGCAAAATATGAATAAATCCATGTCTTTTATAATGCCTTTTAATTACTTGTTGTGCAAGTTATCTTAGGAAAAGCATGGAATTTATGAATAAATGCCAATTATTCTTTGTATATCTCATTCTTCCCCATTTGTGTAGGAAAAAGCAAGCCAGGACCTGAACATCAAAAGAATTATTGAAGAGAAGCATGAAGACAATCGCCTAGCGATCCTAGGGCGATTGCTGAGCGAAGAGATGAAAAAGATATTTCGCCTAGCGATCTGAAGGCGAACGGTTGGCGAAGGTAGGCAGAGAGTTCAGCTGGAACAGTAACTGCCAGATTCGCTCAGCGATGGAGAGGCGAAAGGTTAGCGAAGGTAGACAGAGAGTTCAGCTGGAACAGGGGAAGCTTATTTCGCCCAGCGATATTTGGATCGCTCAGCGACATCATCAAGGCGGTCTAACTGTAGAAGATGACGTGGCAAATCTCTATTGGCTGTTTTGAATTGTTCGCTGAGCGATGATACGTATCGCTGAGCGAAAGTGTATTTATCAGTTTAGTATTTAAGCTATTTACAGTTTTTAGGTTAAAAACTACTGTTGTATTGCTTACAATTTTTATACGAAATTTAAGAGCTTATTCCTAAGAAAGAGAGATTAGGCATAGAAGGAGGAACACTTCAAAATAGCAAGTAACTTTGGATTGAAGAAGACATTTTAGAAGCTTTGAGACATCAAGCTCTACTAAATCTTCATCTTCCTTTCTTATTTTGCAATGGTTGTCATGACAATGATCAACTAATCTCCTTGTTGGGATTAATAGGTAATCAATCATTACATGTTGTAAACTTTTGATTATTCAATATATGATTCTAGCAATTTTTATATACCATTGAATTTCTTCTTGCTTTTCAATCTTATGTTTGATTTAAATGTTGTTGAAAAAGACTTTTGAATCTAGGTTTAGAATGATTTTCTATCAAGATAAGAAATTCTAGAAATGGGATTTGGTTTTGATAATTACATTATAGTATTGAATCATAATGCTTTTGGATCGTTTAATAGAGTGAGAAATCATCGATTAAACGATACAATCGATCTCACGACGTCATTTGGGAAATCAATGATGTTGTTGAGCAATACGTAATAATGTCATATATAAGAAAACGCTAGAATTCGTATTTGTAATCAATCGGATATAAACGATGTTTGATTGATGAAAGTTAATCCTAACACCTTCTATGTCCTATGACTCTACTATTTATTTATTATGTTTTAAAAAATGATGAGTAGTGTAGTAAAACAAATGATTAAACCCTAACTTAAGACGATAATCGAAGTTGAACGGTTTATGATATCACATTAATCCCTGTGGAACGATATAAAAACTGATACTTACTTTTGTTCATTCAACAGTCCTTTGTTCGGTTCCTTTTGGAGTGGAGTTTGGTATGGATTGGTTTTCTCCCAGTTTCTCCCGGTAATTTAACAGATCATTTCACTTAGTTTCGGAGTTTAGCTGGTTTATCGAGATCTAAGAGCTCTCTTCTCACATTGTTATGGTGTGCTACTTCTTGGACCATTTGGAAGGAGAGGAACAACAAAATTTTTCAACACAAAGCCACCTCTGTTTTAGAGCTTATTGATAATGTTAAACATATTTCTTTTTGGTGGTTAAAGGCAAATTCCAAATTTATTGCTCTTGATTACCATAGGTGGTGGCTTACCTTTCTCAAGTTTAGGCATTGGCTGATAGCCTCTTTTTTTTTTTTTTTTTTGGTTTCAGGTTTCTTGTGACTGTTGTTGTAACTTTTTGAACCTCCTTTCCGGTACACCTTGTGCTAGGAAGAGTGTTGTTTGGTTTTAATATATTCCATTTTGGTTTCTTAAAAAAAACTTATAATTTATGTGAAAACAATTTGACTTTATTTTACATTTTATTATAAAAATAACTTATACATGCATAAACATTTATATGGTAGTCCCCGCGAGCTTAACTCAGTTGGTAGAGACATTGAATAATATATACAGGGGTTGATGTTCGAACCTCAGACACTCTACTTATTCATTTTTAAGAGATGAATTTATAGTCATTAGGCTACTTGACAAAAAAAAAATTATATATGATAGATGTTTATGCTATAAGAACTTAATTACCTTGTTTATTAAAACAAGGTCTACATTATTTTTTTGGTAAAATGTCACTAGTTAATTTACTATGATATATGAAATTCCAAAAATTAACTTTCACATAAAAAATCATGGCATAGTTTTATTTCAATATGAGGGGGAGTCTCAATACAAGTGAGATCGAACACCACATCTTGTTCCAAAATTGGGTCATCTCACTTATTTTTTTTGCTCAACTTCAACTCTTCTATCAAATGAAAAACTTTAACTCACATTATAAAACAAATAACAAATTCTCACTCTTTCTAATAAATTAATCACAAACATTTTACTAAAAAAAGTTCAAATACAAAATATGGGAAGTACACAAAATTTTGGAATTTGATTTGTTTGGATTTGAATTTACTGCACTCCAAGTATTCACATACTTAACACATTGATAATTGTTGAGCCTCAATTTCGAATAATTCATATTTCAGAATCAGTATTTCAATTTTTTTAAATCAAAATATTCATTAAAATCTCGATCTAACGGCCACCAATATATCAACTAATTGGATTCATAGAGTTGGTCAGCAAATCCAGATTAAAAAATGCGATGATGATAACCATCATACAAATGTATGCCCAAAATGAGGGAACACATTTTCGGGGGCAAAACAAAATGACGTTTTCTTTCTTCGTAACCGCGTTGAAGTTTCTAACCGATCCCCACCTCAAACAATCTTTTCCCATTTCACACGTAGAATCTAATCTTATCACATCTTAATTAAATTAATATAAAGACATCCACATAGGTCATAAAAATACATACATATATATATATATATATATATATATATATATATATATATATAAGCTTAGCTCAAATTATATAGACACAAACAATATGGAGGATCCCCCACCTGGTTTTCGTTTCTACCCAACAGAAGAAGAGCTAGTTGGCTTCTATCTGCACAACCAACTGGAAGGACAAAAGCATGAAGACATAAACAAAATCATACCTGTCATTGATATCAATGGCAAAGAGCCATGGAACCTTCCAAGTAATTAACACAACTTTTTTACGTAACTCATTCATTTCTTCATGATATATCAGTCACTTTTATAATTTTGATTGTCTCAAAATACACTTCAATATCTCACAACACTAGAAATATAAAATTAGCCATGAAGAAAAAAATTATCTCAAAATCTCTAGTAACTTAATTTAGTGATTTTATATTTGACATGCATACTTTATCTATAAGTAGTGTCATGGTAAGTTAATATCTTTCATATTCTATCAGAAAAAAGTTAATATTTTCATAGATACAATACAATAGTTATTATTTTTATATACAAATAAATATTTTTGCTTAATAAGTACATGTCTATGATTCCCTAAATAAAAGTAAGTACATGTCTAAGATTGACACTGTCATTCATGTAGATATTTTCTAAGATATTATAACACATGTGAGAGTAATTAATATCTTACTAAAATATGACTGATGGCAATGTAAATATCTTGCTTGTAATCAGCATTTGCAGGGGAGAGATGTCGTGGAGACACAGAGCAATGGTTTTTCTTTTCACCAAGACAAGAGAGAGAGTTGAGAGGAGGAAGACCAAATAGAACAACATCTTGTGGGTATTGGAAAGCTACGGGTTCTCCTAGCTACGTTTACTCTTCTAACAACAAAGTCATTGGAATAAGGAAAACCATGGTTTTTTACATAGGAAAAGCTCCATCTGGAAGGAAAACCAAATGGAAGATGCATGAATATAAAGCCATTGAACAATCTGACCCCTCCAATACAAACCCTCCCAAGGTATATTGTAAAAAGTAGAACTCGCTAGCATAATTAATATTAATACTAATCATGCTAATGAGTTCTTATTTTTCCTTCCTTTTTGGATCGTGTTTCAGGTTTGCATCGGTTATGTTTGACCGTGATTCTCAAATAATATATCACATATTGTAGAGTGATTGCACCTTAAAATATTTATCATAAATTTATAAACTTAAAAAGAGATCTGTGACAGCAATCAAGATTGTGACATCATAATTTCGTTTTTTTTTTTTTTTTGCGTCTACAATGCTACTAAATGCGATTAAAGCCATATTGATTAGATTTGACTGCAATTTTATACAATATACAGTAAATTTTGACACGGTCTTATTATGATTACCATATACTAAATTTTAGTCATAAATTCACATATTATCATAACTTTAATTTTTTCTTTTTTGAATTGATCAATAATTCATTTTGGTGTGTTGTAGCTGCGACACGAATTAAGCTTGTGTCGCGTTTATGTGATATCGGGAAGCTTTAGTTCATTTGATCGAAGACCATTAGAGAGGCCAAATGCAGAGTTACAACTTGACCATGTTGCTTCAACAAGTCTTCAACAAGTGGTAGGAGAGCTGGATGGATCAAACTTATCAACTACCCACTCGGGAGAGGTAGGGAGAGACCCTGATGCTGCTCTTAATATTGGAGGGTCAAGTGACACAAATTGGAATGATGTACCAAATATTGGGGTTGATGAACCTGAGACTCTTTGGGAATGGGAACAACTAAATTGGATTTAACCTTATAAGTCAAAACATGCATAGACTTTGCAAGACCTCTTCATGTGGACGTTGGTAAACAAAGACCAAGACAATCGTCTACATGTTAGCCATAATTGATTCCTAAATCGGGAATATATAACATAATCATTAATTTGTTTTTAAAGGATAATCATTATATTTGTTGTTTACAATAGTAAAAACAATATCTTGTCTTTTTTCTTTTTTTAGTAGAAAAAAATCTTGTCATTCTTTTTGGAATAATTATCTGTAGTTTTAGTCTTTCATTGAAATAATATAAAAACAGTAATATCTTTTTTTAGTTGAAGAGTAAGTTTTTTTTTACTATATTATAATACAAAGTTTTCACCGCTATTTAGTAATAGAACAAACGAGATGAATTTCTTATTTCATTAGAATTTTTTCCACACATATAAGTAAATTGTTTTTTTATCAACTAACCTAGTGAGTAAAAATTCACCTTTTAAATGAATAAGTGGATGTCCAAGATTCGACTCCGAGTCTTACTCTTACCAACTTAGCTAAGGGAGATAATTGATTTTAATTTGTTGTCTTTCTGACAAACAGGGTGTGCCGAATGTATAACAACTACTTTATCACTCTCTATAATGTTTTATTAGAAGTGTATTAATGTTTTGAATATATCTCCATCACAAATTATTATTATTTTTCTGAAAAAGACTAAAATATATTTATATAATATATCTAAGGCATAAAGTGTGTTAAAGATAAATAAATAAATAACGTACAACTACAATTCAAAAGACAATTTGTCAAAGTATAAAGCTTCACCTAGATACATAATAATGTGACTGCACCCCAAAGGATTAGCCACCAAGAATGCAAATAAAACATAACTTTCCCACCAAAGACCCGAAACACAAAATAGATTTGTTCATATAACTCAATCTTAAAACCTTTAACATTAGTTTTCGGCCACCACTATGACTTTAACATAACCAATTCGAGTAAACCACCAACAACGATCTCCTTTTAATTTGTTGGAAGATCTTAGCATTTCACACATTCCTTATATATATAGTCCAAACACAAGTCATCCAAACCACATGAATTTTTTTCTTGATGCACTTTATGACTCAAACATAGGCCATGAAAAAAATGAACATATGCCATAACATTATTTGGCATAACACAGCTAATGTCCAACCAATTCAACACCAAGCTCCAAATATAGCCTAAAACTAGGGGTGTGCAAAAATATGGTTAACTGAACCATATCACCAAACTGAACTGCACTGAACCATAAAAAAACCAAACCATATTAAATGATTTATGAACTGAACCATAAAAATAAAACAGTTCAGTTAACCAAACTTAATTAAATAACCGAATTTAAACTGTTTCACCAAAACCATTTATTTTGATAATAAAAATAAATCAAAAACATAAATAAAATAAAAATATCACAAAAACAATTCAGAACCCCAAATTCACCACTAACCCTAACCACAATGATGAAGAACCCTAGCCCCAAATTGATCTCAATTCACAAATTCACAAAATCAATTCACTAAACCTAGTTCCAATTCGGACGAACCCTAGTTCCAATTCAAACCATGAAACGCATAATCACTTCTCAAACTACCCAGAATCATGATTTCTCATCACCCTCACCATGAATCACGATTTCGTCACCCATTACTCATAATCACTTATTCCCAATTTGTGTTGTTCCTAAACTTAACAAAATCATTCCCAAAATTGTTCTCAAACCCATAATCGCTCCAAATCTGCGAAGGTTTTGCTGTTTCTGTTCGGTATTTCTCAGACCCATAATCGTACATGTCATCTTCGTTCTCGTCGTTGCTGCCTTCAAGCTAATTGTTTGTTAGCTTTGCTATGTTCGATTCGTCATTTTCCATTGTTCTCGTCGTTGTGGCATCTTTGTGCTTAGACTTGGAACAATTAGATAAGTTGTCACATAGATGCACAAAGATATGGAATATAAAAGATGTCATAATTCTTCAACTTTGAAGAAAAAACGATTCTAGCTCATACTCTTGAATGTGTTGAACAAGTAAACGACTATGTGTTGTCTTTGATTGTCGGTGAAGAAAAACACTATATGAGTTCTGATACACCCTGCAAGTCAGATGATGATTATGATATTCAAGGAGATTGGTGTACCACTGAGTTTCTTAATGATATTAAATGTTCGGGGATACCAAACCATCGACTGACATTGAAGGTTGGAGTTCCCATCATGCTTTTAAGGAACATTGATCAAGCAAATGGTTTATGCAATGGAACACGTTTGCAAGTTAACCACCTTGGTAAAAATATAATTACCGCAACTGTCATTAGTGGAAAGAGTATAGGTCAGAAGGTGTTAATCCCAAGGATGGATTTGGTTCCCTCGGATTCAGGATTTCCTTTCAAATTCAATAGAAGGCAGTTCTCTGTTTCTTTATGTTTTGCAATGACAATAAATAAAAGCCAAGGCCAATCATTGTCTAAGGTAAGGTTGTATTTGCCTCGAACGGTATTTACACACGGACAGTTGTATGTCGCCGTGTCAAGAGTAACTACTAAGAAAGGGTTGAAGATGTTGATTTTGGATCAAGATGGAAACCAGTGTACCTCAACTTTCAACGTGGTTTATCCGGAAGTGTTTGAAAATTTGTAGATTGCATGCATACAAGGTACTAAACTATAGTTATTAACTAAAGATGCTTAAGATTTCAAACACTGTTATTTAAAATATATAAATCAATTTGACATATCTTTCATTTATTATGTAGTTGACTCAGAAGCTTCAAAGGAGTATAGAATGCTTTGTCTTCAAGGACAATTTTTTGGCTTTTTTTTAATCCTATTTACGTTTTTTGGTATGATTTGTAACATAATAATACTAATAGGATGACTTTAACACATTAATGTGTAACCGAACTAAAACAGTATAACGACAGTTTGCCAATATTTTGCAAGTTAGATTATTTGTGTTATATGTGATAAGGTAATCTTATTGATATATATATATATATATATATATATATATTGATGACAATATATATTAGGTATTTTGTTAATTTTTGAGCGTTAATGGAAAAATTCACTACAAATTGCTTATTTTTGCCTGTGCGTTGCACGGGTCGGATACTAGTATTAGACATTTTAATGCCCTGTTTTTGGTCTCATTTGACACATGTCAATCTTTTAAGTCTGTCATCTAGGAATCAATAGTTCTCAAAGGTACACTTTTTAACCACTTATAGCATTGAAACTTAACAACCAATAACAAGGCTTGATTCAAATGTTGTAGCGGGAAACAAAAGCCCAAATAGACAAAAGTTTGAGGAATATTGCTTTATACACTTCAAAGAAAAGCTAAAACACACTAGTAATTTACGTTTTTAACCCCATCGGTAGTTAACGGCCGATGGGAAGGATACAGCGGCAGCTAACTGCCGATGGGAAGGAAACCAGCGGCAGTTAGCTGTCGTTGCCATGTTTTGCCTATATTTTCTAAAACTTCACATTTTTTCATCTTAATGTGAACAAAAACGATAAAATGACATGTGATTAAAGTGAAAAAGCTAAAAACAACAAAAAAAGTAATAAATAAAAATAATAATAATAATTTGAAAATTATACTCTTAAAAATAACAGAAATTATATTTTCTTTTATTATTATTATATATATGATATGATTTATTATATATATATAATTTGATTTTTTATTGCATTTTTATTTATTATACTCTTATATTAAAATTATACTCTAAAAAGCAATTTTGATTTATAAATATATATAGAAAAGGAATAGAAAAAGAATAGAAAAAAATGGAAAAAAATGGAATATAAATAAGTCAATGTGTGGAAAATAATGAAAAAAAAAAACAAATTCATGCTCCACAGTAGTTAAGTGCTGATGGAGTAGATATGTGAAACGACAGTTAACTGCCGAAAAATGTGAAGTTTTATAAAATATATGCAAAACATGGCAACGACAGCTAACTGCCGCTGGTTTCATTCCCATCGGCAGTTAGCTGCCGCCGGATCCTTCCCATCAGCAGTGCCGATGGGGTTAAAAACATAAATTACTAGCGTGTTTTAGTTTTCTTTCGAATGTATAAAGCAATTTTCAAGTTTGAGTCAAATGTTGTTCTCAGTCTGTCACCACACAAACAAACAAAATGCAAGCCTCGAATCAAATATCAACAAGCTGTCCCAAAACCATTCCATTACCTATTGTTTTTCAAATTTCAAATGTGGCTTCTTACTCTCTCTCTCTCTCTCTCTCTCTCTCTCTCTCTCTTTCTCTCTCTCTCTCAAACATGGTAACACTTCTTCCTCTCTCTTCTCTACTTCTTCGTCCTCCCCCTTATAAATTCAATTCAATAGTTCCATCTTCAAATTACTCCTTAAATTACTCATTTCATTCGTCCATCTTTTGTTTCTAGGTATTCATCCTTTTCAATTTCGAAATTAGCTAGGGTTTCAGAGACATTTGGTTCGGTATGGAATTTGGGTCATCTCTAAGAGTTTCAAGCTTCAACTTCTTTTTCTTTTAATTCAAAATCCCATTTTTTTTTTATTTTTGTAACTGAGTCTTATTTAATTTAAAATCCCATCTTTTTCTTTCATTTTTTTTATTGGCTGATAGATTTTTTATGTTGTAGGGTGCGGACTCTTAGGTTTGTGCTAACTTTTCTGGGTCCAATTTTTGCCAGCAGCTACAAAATGGCGGTGACGATAGAACAATAATCCTTCAGAGTTTTGACATGCATTGTAATGTCCTGAGAAAATTTACAACTTGCTTCTTCATCCTTTATTCCATGATTTTATTGTTTTGTTGAGTGTTTTATAGTTTGTTCAGATTTTTCTTCTAAGTCACATCTCAGATTGTTTACCTTTTCAGATTGTCGAACTACTTTGTTCTAGTTTTAATGATTTTCTTCTTATTGTTCTCATTTGTTTTATTTGTTTTATAGTCTGAGAGTTGGAAAATAGAACAACATTCGGAATATAACATTCCCAATAGTATCATGCGTTGTGTATGGGTATGTTTTTGTTAACAAAATCCCCTATTCACCCTTTACGTTCTATTTGCATGCAAGTAAGTTATAATTTATGAAACTTTTAATTTCTTTATTTTCATGATTTTGTTCTATATATTAAAGTTGCATTAGCATATTATTATTATGATCATCATCATCATAGATTTGTCTCTGGTATGTTTTATGAAGCATTTTTCTGAAAACAGTCTTCGTTTTTAACCTACTAACCTATTAGTGCGTACTTTTTAACCTATTAGTGATTTTTTCTTGAAACAAAATAGATATTTCTAATTCATTTATATTTACGTTTTTGTTTGTTCACGTTCCATGTGTTGCAGGTGGATCAACATTTGGCAAGACAACAATTAGTTTTATTTCAGATTATATTCCTTCCCATCACCTCCATGTACAAGACTGATTGGATTCCACATTATCTAGCTGCAGTACCAAGTTTTAGGGTAAGAACATTTGAATTTTGAATATGCCTCTTCTTCTTTCGATTTGATTTCATATCTTTTATTGATAATTTTAGGCCCTGAATTTTAACATTATGTGATTGATTAGAATGAATTATTTTTTGCAAGTTTGGTCACGATTCATTTGGTTACGATCCAAACTATATATCCAAGTTAGACACAAAGTTGACTTAATAAAAAAGCATCTTCTCCATGAATCCCATATCTGTGCTATTTTTTCAAGAATCTTTCTGCACGCTCCTTCAAATCTAATAACACTACAAAACTAAAACAGGATGTACTACTATGCTGCAAAAGCTTCCTAGACAAGCTTTGTACAATTCAAATTCAAATTGAATCAACTTCCCCCTTTTTACCTTGCAATCTTTGAATCTCTCAAACTATATCTCTCTCAAATCTCTTCTCTGTTATTTCCGTTCCAATCTTATAAATTTTAATTTAATTTATTTACTTTAATATTATTGATGGTGATTTACTCTTTTTTAAAGAAACTTTGAAATCTGCACAAGAATTTGGACCTTGAACTACACATCAAATTGTTGACGAACATTAAGATATAGAAGAACTAGACACTTTTTCTCAGGATACAATTCCTTTTATTATAAGTCATTATCATGTTTGTGTATTTGTGGGCTTTAGTATCAATTACATGAAGGAGTAGCTCGCTACGTGCCGAAGTTTGAGATGTTGCATACCCCTTTGTACAGTTTGGCAAATAGTTTAGCTTGAAATTCTTTGATAACAAGCAGTTGACAAATTTGAATGACTTTCTTAAATTTAATTATTAGAATTCATATTTTCATCATTTCCATATGATGGATTATGGCCTGCACCATCAATTGCATCACTATGGTTATTCTTACTCTTGGTTTAATTGAAAGACGAATATAACCAATAGATGTGGTTCTGTTTTAACATTTGCACGTGTTTATAATTTGTTCGTTTGTTAATTCTGAAACACTAATATTCTGTGTCCTTATTAGCATGGAAAACTTTTGCATTGGTATTATGAAGCACCAATATTTTGTATTAGCTGCCATGCTGATGTAGTTGTTCTGTGTTGCAGTTAATGTGATATATTCTCCTCCAACTTCATTCTAAGTGATACTAAGAGCACTCATATCCATGCCCATCCATGTGGTATAAATGAGTCCTACTTAATTTTTTATACTATTTTATACTTCTCAATTATTTAAATCACTCAATTATATTTTCTAAATATCGATACTATTCATTCAAAAGTCTACAATGGGTCCCACTAGATTCACAATAATCAATCACATGACATCTAAGCAACAATATATCGCATGGCATGTAAGCATGGATTCAAAATCCTTACTTTATACCTGCAGACTTACAACAACCCTAAATTGATACAAGATTTTGCCTTTAAGAGAATCTTTTCAATATATACAAACCAATCCATTTCCTCTTTTATTACAATAACAGGGACAAAAAATTCAAACCATCCTTAAATACCAAAATTTTCTATTTGTGGCATAGCCCTCTTTTTTTCGTTCCCTCAAATGTAAATGTCAAATTTGAAAATCTCAATTCTGTTTATTCAGGTTTAGTTTTATGTTTAACACACCCAGCTTATTCATGTCTTCTCTATATTAGAGAATTGTAATTTAAAGTATGTTTTCCTCCTTTTTATGCTCAACTCATGTGCACATGTAATATTTTAAATTAATATGATGGATGAGACCCGTGTTGTAATACTTTTCAATTTTTTTTTACTGAATTGTTTATTAAGCGAGCAAAATTATCATTGGTGCTATATTATTAGATCCTTATGACAAGGATACTTTTTTCTTTTGAAGGATATACCGAGATATTTAAACATATATAAATTTTGCAATCATTACTAGATCCTTATTACAGGTGGTTTACGAGGCAAGAAGAGATATTTTTAGTTGCACGAGGATCTCCTCAAAAATTTGGAAGACTTGCAATTATTAAATAAGTAGATGATACACCCTTCAAAAAAAATACTCCCTCCGTTCCTTTTTAAGTGTCTCTTTTGAAGAAAATTTTTGTTTCTAATTAACTGTCACTTTCAAAGTTCAATGCAAAATTAAATGTTGTTTTACCAATATTACCCTTAGTTATTTATTGCGGAGAGAGAAATATATGAAATGAGATATTAAATGAATAAGGTCATTATAGTAAAAGTATAACTTATTGCATTAAAAGTAGTAACATTTATTGATTGTCTTGGTTTGTGTAAAATGTCAAAAAGTGACAATTAAAAAGGAACGGATGTAGTATTATTTAATCAATATTACCTCCGTTCCTTTTTAATTGTCACTTTTTAACATTTTACACAAACCAAGACAATTCATAAATGTTACTCCCTCCGTTCCTTTTTAATTGTCACTTTTGAAGAAAAAATTTGTTCCTTTTTAACTGTCACTTTCAAAGTTCAATGCAACTTTAAATAATGTTTTACCAATTTTATCCTTAGTTATTTATTACGGAGAGAGAAATATATGAGATGATATATTAAATGAATAAGGTTATTATAGTAAAAGTATAAATTATTGTATCAAAAGTATTGACATTTATTAATTGTCTTGGTTTGTGTAAAATGTCAAAAAGTGACAATTAAAAAGGAACGGAGGTAGTAGTTAATACATATATCAATCAAGTCAAATCTTTATAGGTGACTATTAAATGTGTGAGGATTTTATAAAGATAATACATGTGGTTAAACAGAATTCAAGAAGATATATCTTTAAGTGAACAACTATCTCATCAAAAATTAAGAGGATTTAAAAATACCAAATTAGTACACAATTTCTCAATCCGTGCTCCAAAAACACGGGGGGTGTAAGATATATTATATGGTATAAAAATAAAGAGAAATAATATTTGTACAACTATTTTTTAATAATTTTTGTGACAACTAATTTCTCTCTCATACTCATATTATGTTTTTACATTTTCTCTCTATTGCATTGGTCTTTGTGTCAGTACCTCTTTTTCTTTGTAAATTTATGGTTGCCAAATAAGTTGTCATACAAATGGTTGTTCAAATAACACAACTCAAAAATAAAATGGGTTAAAAAATTTCTTTGTTGGGTTAACATATTATAATTTATTTTCATTAATACGTATGATATTTAATATTAATTGTATTTTATATTAACTATAAGTATAAAATGATGTGTATATTTATAATTAATTTTCTCCCCGTGCGTTGCACGGGTGTAAATACTAGTATCTCACATACACAAGTAAAATAGTATTGCATTATGTACAAGTGTATTTTTCAACGTTTGATCAATAAATCACATGATATCTTATTTAATTTAATGGTGAAATTTATTGATCCAACAGCTAAAATTAGTTTTTACACGATGTAAGACTTGTCTCACTTGTGCACCATGAAATTTGGCCTCAAAACAATACTTATTGTTCAAAACATTTTTTGTAATGTGGGATCAAAGGATATATATCCAATGGACTCGTGTTAAAAACATATAAACATTTATTTAGTTTATAGGCGAAGTAAAAATTACCACATGAAACACAACTGTGAATATAACTATATTTTTACTCTGTAAAAAAACTATATTTTTATTAGTAAGTATTATAGATATAAGTATTTTTTTTTAAGGATTATAGATATAAGTATTGTTCAAATAGTATAAACACTTTTTTATTAGTAACCAACCGGCATATATTTAAGAAAGGTACCTACTTGTTGTGACCTTTTTTGTTTCTTTATAAACTAACTATAGTCCCTAAAAAAACAAAAACAAAAAACTCCAGTGATCAATTTTTTTTTCAAGAAGTAAAAATATAGTATATACTTTTTGTTTTTGTAACATATAATATAAACTATATAGTAGTGTCATTACATGACAGCATTAACTTCATGTTCGTCGTATCTGCAACCAATTTTTAAGCTTGCGCCAAAATTGTGTTAGAAAGGAAAAGCATCATTTTGGTGCTCTCAGTTTATGATTCCTTTTTGTCTCCATGCATATCTTTCCCATTACCAAACTCTCTTTACTGTTAGGTTCATTAATATTACCAAAAACAAAACATCACAATAATAGTCCTCTCTTCCACACAACCTTTTCTCCTTCAATCTGATCACAATCACAAAACAAACAAAAAACACCATTCCGCAAAACATGGGAACTAGTCTTATGTTAATTTCTCCACCGCTTCCAACAAAAACTCACCAAATCACACCTTCAATATTCCCTTTCCTCAAACCACATCACACAAAATCACTTCCATGTTCAAGAAAAACTAGTACCAAGATCAACAGCACAAAAAAGTTTGGAAATTTCCTTGACTTGAAACCCGAGTATCAACCCGAAGCCTTAGATTTCGACCTTCCGTGGCACCACCCTTCTGATCATTCTCAATTCGACGTGATCATAATCGGTGCTGGCCCTGCAGGCATTCGCCTTGCGGAACAAGTTTCCCTTTATGGAATCAAGGTTTGTTGTGTTGATCCTAACCCTCTATCTATTTGGCCTAATAACTATGGTGTTTGGTTCGACGAGTTTGAAGGTCTTGGGCTAGAAGATTGTTTAGATAAAACATGGCCTATGGCTTCTATTTATATTGATGATAACAAAACGAAGTATTTGGATCGTTGCTATGGAAGGGTTAGTAGGAAGAAACTTAAGGAGAAATTGGTTAAAGGTTGTGTTTTTAACGGTGTTAGATTTTACAAGGCTAAAGTATGGGAGATTAAGCATCATGAGTTTGAGTCTAATGTTGTTTGTGATGATGGAACAATGTTGAAAGGGAGTTTAGTTGTTGATGCTAGTGGTTTTGGTAGTAATTTTATAGATTATGATAATCATAAGTTGAGAGAGAGAAACTATGGTTGTCAAATTGCTCATGGTGTTCTGGTTGAAGTTGATGCTCATCCTTTTGATTTGGATAAAATGGTTTTGATGGATTGGAGAGATTCCCATTTGGGAAATGAACCTTATTTGAGAGATGGTAATTCAAAGTTTCCAACTTTTTTGTATGCTATGCCATTTAGTTCCAATTTGATTTTTCTTGAAGAAACTTCGCTTGTTAGTCGTCCGGTTTTGTCTTACATGGATGTGAAGAGAAGAATGGTTGCAAGGTTAAGGCACTTGGGAATTAATGTGAAAAGGGTATTGGAAGATGAAAAGTGTTTGATTCCAATGGGAGGACCTTTACCAAGGATATCTCAAAATGTGATGCCATTTGGTGGAAATTCTGGTATAGTTCATCCTTCAACTGGATACATGGTGGCTAGAACAATGACACTAGCACCTATTGTAGCTGCTTCTATTAAAGAGTGTCTTGGCTCCACAAGAATGATAAGAGGGAAAAATCTTTATGCTAATGTTTGGAATAGAATGTGGCCTATTGAGAGAAGATTAGTTAGGGAATGTTACTGTTTTGGAATGGAGACTTTGTTGAAGCTTGATTTGAATGAGACTAGAAGTTTCTTTGATGCATTCTTTGACTTGAAACCTTATTACTGGCAAGGGTTTTTGTCTTCAAAATTGAGTTTAAAGGACTTTGCTTGGTTAAGCTTATCACTCTTTGGACATGCCTCAAATTCATCTAGGTTTGATATTGTCACAAAGTGTCCTGTTCCATTGGCTAAATTGATGGGTAATATTGCTTTAGAATCTATAGGATGATGGAAGGTTATGAAATACAATTTTATGGTTTTTTCCCGTCATAGCTGAACTTTAAAATTGATCTATTGAATTATCAATAATAATATCATATTTTACTAGCTGAAAATTAGTACATTGAATTGAATTTGTTATTGACATCCACTGCTTGTAATATCTAGCAACCACCGGATATAAGGACATGGTTGGCTTGCAACAATTAATTTAAATTATCTTTTAACTAAAAACTTATCTAACTTGATGTGGTGGCTGGTGGTGGCACCGGTAAGGTGATGTGGTGGCTTGCAACAATTAATTTAAATTATCTTTTAACTAAAAATTTATCTAACTTGAGAGTTGAACCTTTGACCTTTACCTCTTTACAAAATTTATTTACCACTACACCAATATAACTTATGTGACAGTATTTTATTGTTATATATATATATATATATAAATCTGTTTTGTTTTTAAATTTGTATTTTTTCTCAAAAATAATTTTTGGTTAAACATTGGTAAAAGAAAATAATAAAGAGTTCAAAACAAGTTAAAACTGGTTTTTAAATTAAGTTTGGTTAACTGAATTGGTTTAAATTTGTGCTTCAGGTTATGAACCATTTAATAAGGTTCAGTTTTTTTTGTGGTTCAGTTTGGTGATATAGTTCAGTTAACCACATTTTTGTACACCCCTAATAGGAACAACGGATTTCGTTGATTAAGGAGTATGAACGACGGATTTTGGAGTATGAACGTGTCAATATGTCATTAGTGTCAGTTAATTTGATTTTGATGGATTGAAATTTGGATGAGATTGAAATGTTGTTTGTATTTTAGACCAAATTAGGATTTTACTGTTTTTGGTCACTAAATAATTTTGAAAAAAAAAATATATGAAGGAGAAGGAAATTAGATGAACTTGATGGTTTTGATGAAGGGGGTGGTTGCTGGTTGCTGTTGGTAAAAGAGAAAGAAGGGAGAGAACAAAGTGTTTTTGGGAGAGAAGGGTTGAAAGGGTTAGTCACGTGATCATCTTTTTTTTTTTTTTAATCTATCAATAAACATGTGGCTTTTTTATTTTTTTTTTTAAAATCAATAATTACACACGCAGCATGCCAACTGGTTTAATGAGATGCCACATCAGCGTTGAAAAACTCAAAATTGGCAAAAAGGATGATTATTGCAAATGGGCTAATTCATTGGTACTAAATTTTACATTTTTTCTAATAGGGGTTAAAATCGCAATATTTTAAAACTTAAGGGGTCAAAACTACACTTAATCCTATATTCTATTTGTTATCTAAGAAATTACTACCAATTATATTGTACCTGTTTAGTTATGATTCAAAGTGGACTAATAATGATGGCCGGAGTTGATTGAATACGGCGGAGGACAGCGTTGTTATTCCAGAGGGGTGGTGTACTTGCAAGGACTCCAATCCGTTGGAATACTTTTCTGATGTGAATGCTAATGTAGTTTGTTGATATGTATTTGTGTGTGAGTGATGTTGTTGTTATTGTTAACAAAAGAGGGTTTAAGAGATTGAATGTGTTGTATGAGCATTAGTGTGGTGAGATTGTTCAAAGGAAAGTGATTTCCATGAGGCTTGCTGAACTGAATTCACTCTGTTATTCACTGTTGCAGGAGCATTTAATGTACTTTTCTTGCTCTGTTAATGTTTTCGAGATTCTTACCAATGAGTTTTGAAGCTGCTTCGGAATATTCAGTTCCTATCTTTTTGGTAATATTCAGTTCCTATTTATCTCTGTTTACAAGCATATTGCCTTTGATTTAGCATTTTCTCTCATGCATATGCCTGAAATATATTTCTTGCTAAATTGATTCAAGAAAGTGTGGTATGAAATATAGAATAACAAGGAGTATTCTCAAGAAAATGGTGTTGTGTTAGTGGTGCAATGGTTTTTACCTGTGGCATGAGATGTTGACATTTTATGTTTTAAGTTTTATCTTGGTTTCTAATTGGGGGATTATATTTCAAGTCTATTCCTGAAGATAGAAAAAGTAGTAATGTACCCAATTTGACAAGGCTGTGAAATCTATGTGGATATGTTAGAAAAATATATTATTAAAGATATATCACGAAAGATAAAAAAAAAGCTGATTATCATCTAGAAAAGCTTTAAATTAGCCTTTAACCTTGTCTTCTTTCATAGTTTTGCAAATCAAGAGAATGATAATATTATTGGCAGAATTTGGTTGGCTACTAGTAGTAGCAGAAGGTTAATTTTGAATGCAAATGTGCATGTTTCTGCTTTTGACCACACAGAGTCCTCTTGAAAATACTCACAGCTATACAAGGGATGACAATGCAATTATCCTCAAAATAAATTAACTTCTCAGTGTAGCTTAAACAATACTACAATTATACAAAGTGTGACAATAGCACTAGATGGCATGTTCACATGTACATGTTATTTGAGCGTAAGTTAAATTGTAAAGGCACATATTATGGGGCTGCATTGAGGAGAAGAGAAAAATACCCTGGGTCAGCTGGAGTAAAGTGTGCAGAGATAAGAAAAAAGGCGGTTTGGGCATAAAAATTCTTTAACTCTTTAATTTATCTTTGTTGGTTCAATGGAGGTGGAGAATATTAGTGGAAGATGGGAGTTTACGGTGGTAGATACTAAAGTTCAGGTATGGAGACTTGTTCGAGGCGAATTTGAGACAGAGCACAATGAATAAATCGTCAATTTGGTGGAGAGATTTGAGTAACTTGGGGTCAAGTTGCGGGTTTGGAACCGACTGGTTTGTTGCAGCTACTAAGAAGAGGTTAGGTGTGGGTGACACTGTTAAATTCTGCACCAGTTCCGTTGAAAGATTTGTTCTCTCGGTTATTTATGGTGTCTGTGCAGAAAAATGAA
The DNA here is from genome assembly GCA_018208015.1 of Medicago ruthenica. NCBI lineage: Eukaryota > Viridiplantae > Streptophyta > Magnoliopsida > Fabales > Fabaceae > Medicago > Medicago ruthenica. Next base: position 87,757,703 of record CM031372.1, read on the forward strand.
ATAATTAGCAACATGGGGGAGTGGATTAATAATGGGTGGTCATGGAGGCTATCTTGGAAGCGTAATGCTATTGGTTGGAAGGCCGAACTGGTGCAGAATTTGAACAAGCTGCTGCTGTCAGCGTCTCCAAGGCAGGACCAGCCTGATACTGGGTATGGAAACCAGATTCTACCCAGGGGATTCAGCTGCAAAAGCTGCTATGGAATGCTGTCAGATTTATGTGCAGGCGATGAGTTTACAGCAGCATGTCACCTAATTTGGTGGTGTGTTCTTCCGTCGAAAGTGCAGGTTTTCACGTGGAAGCTCTTGCAGAAGAGGCTGCCGACAAGGTTGAATTTAATCACAAGAAACATTATGCCAACAGATCATAATTCATCTTTCGTGTTCTGTTCAGGCGATAATTAGAGCGAGGAACATCTATTCTCCGGCTGTCAATGAAGTTTTGTGGTTTGGTTGGAGTTTTATCAGTGGATTGGAGTGTCAATTGTAACTCATGTAGATCCTGTGGTTCATCTGCTGCAGCATAATGTGTTCAATCTCTTAGTTGGAAATGGATGTTGTCGAAAATAGGAAGGAATGACATTCTCAGGCTGGAGTTTATGCCATTTGGAATGTTTAAAAATGTTGTAAAAGCTGAACATTTTGTATTGGGTTGAGTACCTCTTGTACTCCCTATCCATATAATATGCTGCTTATATAAAAAAAGCATGTACATGTTAATTTGACTTTAAGCTTGCTATAAATACTTCTATCACCTAGGAGGAGCATGCAATTGGTTGGATGATAGATTTTCACTCTATGTGGCTCTCTACTTCCCCTAACTTTGCTGTGAATTCTCTATTCCCAATTTCTTTTGTCTATAGTTTTTGGCATTTTGAAAAGGATGGAATTCATGTTTTTTTCCTTCTATTGGTAAAGCAACATCAGATCATGAAATCAAAAAATAATTAAGTGAACAAGTACCCACATCAATGTGCTGCAATATTGTGGACATGTTAATAACATAATTTTTAACAGGGTTAGGTAAAAAAAAAAAAAATTACTGGAAACAGATTTTAATAGTAACAAGATAGACTTCACCAAAATAGAACAATAAAAGAATATCGTATATATATAATCATCAATATTTAATAGTTGTTACATTTTCACATTTTCTAGTTCTAAGCCGCTGCTATTTCCAATCCAAAGAGCACTCCAGCATGTTTGTTGATGTTGATTTTGTTGTTGATGAAATGAGTGTCTATCATCTTCTTGAAAGCTAGCCAGGTCAACAAACTATCCGAGCCGGCTTGATGAGAATTCCCGACTGCGCGACTCACTTGAAGTGATTTAGCCACCCGCTCCAGACCACCGTACAACTCGTTACAATGCTTGATCATATACTTCATGTCGTACACATTTTTTCCAAACACTTCTGTCAAGAGACCTAGAAACTCCTCTAAGCGGGATGGTAACTTCCTCCTAGTAAAAATTTTGATTAGATATCCGAAATCATACGAGCTATGAAAAGTCACCCAAACAACTTGGTCGTTGAAAACAAGTCCGGAAGTCAACATTAATTCAGAAAAGCGAGAAGAGCTGACGCCACAAAAACGATTTCGTTGAAAGTCGATCCCTTGACGACGGAGCAGATTAATTGAGTCTGGATTTTGAAGATCATGTTCGACATCAAAATCATTGAAGTTAAATTCCCATATGTAAGAATGATCTGTTCCAAAATCAGGAAGGTTACCCCTATCATCGGTTAATGTAAGCCCGACTTGGATAAGCTTGAGGTCGTCAACATTAGCCTTCAAATAAGAATAGTGTTCATAGGGATCTATTTGGCGTAGGTGGTAAGGTATGGTGGCATCGACTTTGGGTGCATGAATGACACCGGGAAACTCGGTATCCATTGATATGAAAGGAAACTTGCGAACGATGGTACGGATGTAAGAAAATTCTTCATCTAAATTATTAGACCAAACTTGACGGATCACAACAGGTTTAGTTGAAGAAGACTTTGCCTTTGGCTTGCTCATGATGGAATTTCTTGAACTCGTCGATTTGAACTTTAACTCTCAAAGATTAGACTGAGACTTATTTTTCTTTTGCGATTTGATTTTTATGTTATGAGGGGGCAGTGGTTTTATTTATATAGAGAGATCTTTGTTCCTTGGAAAGTGGGGGAAGTGATTGATATCAGTGTAAGTGGGGGATATATAGATAATGACCCATTCAACTAATAATAAGATATGATTAGATTAAATAAATTTGAACATTTGATTTTATTTTCTTAAGATTTGATTCACTTTTATTCACCAAAATAATAGGGATTTAGTTTTCTTTCTTTTTTGACGGTAGATGACAGATTACACATTCTCTAACTAAAAAAACATATTTTATTTTATTTTTCCAAAAAACTATGATTTGATTTATTTTATTTTTATAAATGAAAGATTTGAGTTTTTTTTAAATAAAGATTTGATTTTCTTTTAAATGATATTGTATCTGTTTTTTCACATAAAAAATAAAAGATTTGTTTTTTCTATTCATACTTATCATTTTCTTTTTAATTGGTTTAACTGCGAGTGATTTTTCAAATCACTCTTTATTGTAACTTATTATCTCTTTTGTAGTTTTTATCAGTTTTCTTTTCTCACACACTCCAAAATAAATTCAATGAATTACTACTAATTCTTATAATGTCAAGACAACTTGAGTGACTTTTTTAAACACATAGGAGAAAAATCCTTATGATTTGGAAAGAGAGAAGCAGAAATGAGAAAAGTGGTAAATAGAAGGAGAAAAATACACAATATGAGAATGTAAGTTGAGAAAAGTATAGAGTATGAGAGATTAAAGGAAGGAAAGACAAAATAGACTACGAAAAAGAGAAAAGAGGAGAAAATTAGACAAGTTATAAAAACGCAAGATTGCATAGATATTATGAGAAAAAAGGACAAGGTGAAACATCAATTTTTTTTAAACAAAAAAACTCCTTATAATGGAAGGAATTTGATAGTAGATGAACATTCGCACTATAAAAAAAAGATGGACATTCAAGAGAGAAATATAAACTGAAATGCTTTCAAATTTTATTGATGAATCAGAAACTAAATGTTACAAATACAAAGACCCCTTTTTATATATGAGAAGGGAAAAATAATGGGATTAAATGATCTTATATTTAGGGACAGAGGTAGTAACAAACTTTATAGAACAACCTAACTTCTAAGTATATATTTGGTATCACGGTGGGTGTGCCAGAATTACAACGACCCACCGTGATTTTGCAGAAGCTACAAAGTGTAGCTTTTGAAAAATCACGGTGGGTCACCGTGATTCTGGCACACCCACCTTGATACCATACATGTACTAATTGTTTGCTTAACATAGCAAAAACATATTAACTAAACAAAATAGAAAGTAGTTAAGAAGGTTCAATATGCCCCTTCAAACCGGAATGAACATCAAGCATTCCATGTTTGAAGAGAAGCCGAAGAGAAAAAGATGCAGAACTTTAGTAAATATATCAAATATTTGTTCTGCTGATGGAATATGCATGCATAAGATGCGGAGTTCCTTCTTGTATCTTGTCCTGAACTACTTGGCAATCACCCTTGACGTGCTCGGTGCCCTCATGAAAAATTGGTGTAATTGCGACAATTATTTTAGGTTTGTTGTCATAGTAAATGATAACAATAGATGAATGTGAAATATGAAAGTCTGTAAAGAGAAAAAGTAGCCATTACGCTTTACATGTTGCTTGAGCAAGGGCTTGATACTCAGCCTCTGAGAATGATGTGGGCACAATTGATTATTTCTCTCTCTTCCATGAAATTAATGATTTGCCAAGTAAGAAACAAAAGACACTTGTGGAAATTCTAGTATATTGACAAGTTTCTCAATCTGAATCACAAAAATCTTTTAATGAATGGATGCGTTGTTAGGAAGAAAAATCTTTCTCCTAGGTTGTTTTTTATGAACTTGACAATTCCTAAAATTGCTTGAAGGTGTAAATCAGTTGGAGAAGAAAGGGACTGACTAAGCCTCAAAATAGTAAAAGATATGACATGTCTTATATTAGTAAGATACAATTACTTGTCTATTAGTTTCTATGGTAACTGCAAATTTTTCTGGTTTCATAACAATTTCTCATGCGTTTTCGATACATAATGTCCTATAAAATCCACAATTTACTTGCAATCTAATTCTAGTCTCAAAATTATCAAAATTGCCAACTGTAAAATCATTTTTTTTTCTAAAAACTCTTGTGTACATCTTGAAGGGAGCTCGAGTTCTTGATGATTTGAGACCCAATAATTTTTAAATTTTTATTTTTGAATGACAAATATTAATGTGTTAATTGTTAATATTTTCATATGTAATATTTAAATGTCAAACCAACACTATACGGTTTTTAATAATTGTAATTCAATTAGCAATTCTAGTCGTTTTGACTTGTGGCATTTTAGATTTGGTCAAGCTTCTTTTAAAGTCCTAAAACATGTATGTAATATTTTTCATAAGTAAATTTGTTTTTGGGTATTGAAAGGAGCTTAAGCAAGTAAATTTTCATATCAATAATGTATGCAACTATAGTCGGTCACCTTGCTAAGATTTTTTTTTTTTTTTACCATTTCCATTTGGTAATTCTTGATTCTTCTACAACTAAACCTTTTGATATAATTCATGTTGACATTTAGGGACCACTTGCCATTAATCCAATTCATGGTTATTCCTCTTTTCTTATTGTTATAGATGACCACACACGTCACACTTGGATATACCTTATGAATTCAAAATTTGAATCAAGACAGCTCTTGCAACACTTATGAAATTCTGGCTGGACAGACTAAGAACACGATACAGGGCACAATAACTTGCTAAACAGAGCACACACAAACACAATGTAAAAGCAAGAAAAGTAAAGTGCAGGAAAGTAAAAAGGCACAAGGTTTATTAACCCAGTTCGGAGTAAACACCTCCTACTCTGGGGGATACCAATCCAGGAAGGAATTCCACTATAGGAATTAATCCTTAAGACTCAAGACACTGAACCCCAATTCCCAGCCTAAGCAATTAACTTCCTCCTAGTCTGAATTCTACCCAACACGTTGAGTATTAGAGACCACTAACTTCCTATTCGAGTAACAAACCTGTTACTGAACAACTTAAACAAAAACTACCCTGTTTTGAAGAACAACTTCAATACATATGACTGCTTAGTATGTGAATCACTTAGAACTAGCCTAAATGTGAGGAAACTTTCCATTGTTTTACTATATGCACAGGAGACCGGCAATGTTTTGTTTTAACTCGGTCGTTTTATGTTAAATCTTGCAACTATTTTGAAATGTATGAAAGCATAGAAAGGATCAAGGCAAATTTTTGGAATTGAGGATAACTCTTTAACCACATATAGCCTACCTAGTGAGTGAGCGAGTATTTGATAACCCATCTGAGCCAAATGTACAGAATCTACATCAATTTTGAACTGTCAGATTCACCAGGTAAAACCTAATGCGCTTAGTGAATTTGCCCTAATTTTTCAAAATCCAGTTCATAATTGATTCACTGATAGATTTTGATGATTTTTCTTGAATGATTAACCATGAACTTTCATTATTACTTAAATTATGTCCCTTGTCTTAGGATAGGGGAATATTCAAATTAGGGTTATGTTTTGTGCAAGTTTGGGAGAAAAGGGAGGTTTACTTGAACATCAAGTAACATGGTGATCTTTAAAGTTACTATCTTGACAACAATGAAAATAATGAAAAGAAAAAGAAAAGAAAACATTGAGAGAAAAAAAAGAGAATAAGTTGTCAAGAATAGTTTGTATCAATTGTTTATCACCAAAGGGTTTGCAAAAAGATCAAAAGAGGAGATGTATTTAAATAAGTTATTTTGTTGTAAATATCAAAAGTAGAAGAATTTTCCTCTAAACTATGGCCATTTTTGAATCCATTTTCCACATATGACAATTCTTTTGGAACTGGGCTAAGTTACAACCCATAAAAGACCTTTGTGATCTATGCTTTAATCTTTTTAAAATGGTATGCTTAGATGGACACCTAACCTGATCAGGATGTTAGCAGGATTGTCGGATGTGAGTTCATTTCCCACATACTATCGTATTATCTTGTATTATCTACTTACAAAGAAGTGTGTTAGGTGTGATTCACTAGTAGCCATGTTATTGACTTGCACTGCATGGCATGAATTTTGTGTTTAGGACTTGTTTCACATTCATAGTTCATTTCCAGATTAGTGAAGGACATGAGACTTGCCCGTGCAATTCACAGTTGAATCATGCATTCTAATTTTTCATATCAAATTGATTGATTCACAAAGAAAAAGAAATCATTATAAATCCACTTTTGCATTCAAACAGCTTTTCAAGGCATGTAAATGTCATTTTTGAGTCCTTTGTTTTAGGATAAACAAAGATTTAGGTTGGAGAGAGTTGATAAGTGTCAGGAATTGATTAAATTACATATATAATTAAGGCACTTATTTACTTGTTTTGCAAGTTATCTCATGTAAAAGCTCCAAAATAATAGATAAATTCCAATATGTGCTTTTTATACCTAAATTCAACCATTTATGTAGGTAAATGCACTTGCCATGGACTTTAAGATCAAAAATGGAAGAAAAATATGTCAAGAGGTTTGCTAAGCCATCTTAAAGCTAGTTCAAAGCAAGGAAAGTCAGAGAGCAAAGAAAATATGGAAATTGAAGGCATGGCTAAGCGAGCTCAAAGCGAAGTCAAAGCCAGGAGATATGGCTAAGTGAACACAAAGCGAGGTCAAAGCAAGGGAAGTCAGAGAGCACTGGAACCCAAAATTTAAGGCGTGGCTAAGCGAGGTCAAAGCGAGCAAGCGTGGCTAAGCGAGAAACAAGCTTGCTAAGCGAGCTAAGGCAGTTTTAAAAGCTCCAGTGCTGATGTGGCAGAAACCCAGTGGGGAAGAAAGCTGAGCTCGCTTTGAAATCCCTTTGAGCTGGCTAAGCGAGCTCTAAAAATGCAGAATACATATAAATAGCTAAAAAAATCAGAAAACATATTATTATGTCATTTTGAAGAGAGAAAAACATAGAAACGCTTAGAGAACAAGGATCTAACAAGGATTGAAGGTGGATTCACAAGATTCATTGAGAAATCAAGTCTTGATGTCAATTCATCTCTTTTCTTCTCATCTTTGCAAAGCTTCCATGACAATGAGTAGCTAAATCTCATTTGATGGGATTAGATATAATTGACCAAATCAGTATGTATTCCTTTTGATTATAGCAATATATGATTCTAGTTGTTTTTGAATATTGATGTTATCCTTGTTTTCTTATGCTTAAGTTATGGATTTGAATTGTTATTGAGAAATACTTTTTTGAATCTAAACTTAGGATAATCATTTATTGAACACTAAATTCTAGAGATGGATTTGGGTTTAATAATCACTTAAAGTATCGATTCTTAATTCTATTGTATTGGTTAATAGGCTGAGAAATCGTCGATTAAGCAATACGATCGAACCCACGTCATTGTTTAGACATAAATGATGTTCGTCAAGCGATACGTAATAATATTGATTAATAACTAGAGTCTATATGATTTATCAAGAGAATACATGCAAAAATTGGTTGATGAAATCTAATCCCAGCAATCTTATCTCTCTGTGAATTTCTCAATTGTTTAGCATTATTATATTTCATCATTTACAAAATCAAATACCTTTTTATCACTTAGAACAATATTGATTGTTGAACGGCTTAAATATCGCACTAGTCCTTGTAGAGACGATACAAAAAATATTTACTTTTGATACTACATCAGGGCCAACATCGATTATGATCACATCGAATTGATAACGATCAGAAGGGTGGTGCCATGGAAGGTTGAAATCTAAGGCTTCAAGTTGATACTTGGATTTTAAGTCAAGAAAATTTCCAAACTTTCTGATGTTATGGATCTTGGCTTGGGATTTTCTTGAGGATGCAACATGGGTTTTGAAGAGATGGAAAAGTTGGTTAGTCTTGTTTGAAGGAGTTGAAGAAAATAACATAAGACTAGTGGTCATTGTTTTCTCTGAAGGGTCTCTTTTGTGATTATGATATGAGTGAGTGAATTAGAATATATAGTATGTGTGGAAAGAAATTTTTTCATAAGAAATATGCATAACTTTTAAATAAGAAATATGCATAACTTTTAAATACATTTATGCATATGTCTTAAGAAAAAAATTCTTTCCACACATAGTATATATTCTAATTCACTCACTCATATCAAAACTTTTAAATACACTTAACCAAGTGATTATGCTCAAGTGGTTAATGAATTTCACCAAAGAACGAATCGTTTGAAAGAACCGAGTTCGATTCCTGGATGGAACAATTCTTTGTCAAACTATGCTTACCTTAAGGTTGAACTTCGAATTACCAGGATCTCTTTCCCTAGAACCGCAAAGTTAACACCAATATATATATATAGTATAAGACGGAGAGTGTAATCTATTAAAAAACTAAAACTTGTTGAAATTTTGATCATTACAAAACTAAAACTTGTATTATGCTACTCTTTTAAAAATAATGATGATATTTTTGGCGCATGTAGCTTGACAAACATTGCTGCTAGAAGTAGCAGAATGCCAAATTTTGTTGTTTTTTTGTGATCTTATGTGAAGATGGACTATTTGCTGTGTAATTCCATTTAAGTGATGCTATTATATAGGTAAATCTTTAGGTAGATTTTTATGCCGTTGTAGGTCAAATGCTGGATGCATTATTAAAATTGTAAAGTTTGTGGAAAAGGACTAACGGTATACAAGTGTGTGTGAGATAAAAATGACAAAAAATAAGGATGTAAAATAAAGAGCAGATAAAAATGTTTGGATTTGATCGGTTTATTCTATTTTTATTAACGCGTAATTATAAATTTATATAATATATTAAAATTAATCAAATGTAGTTTTTTATGTGAAAGGAAGTATTATTTATGTTTAAAACATGTAAAATAAAATAAAATAAAAATTATAAACTAATAGTAATAGGTATGACCCGAAAAATATGATTCAATTTACATCCTAGCAACCCGTTCATACAGTACATGTTTTTCTGACATCTGATTCCGGCTTAACACAGCTTATCCAATCCTTACATAAAATTGGGTTATGTTATGTTAATATATACATGTCATCCGTAAATATATTTATTTACAATCATTGAGGCTTAATTAGTGGTTTAGTCATATTGGTGGTAGGAACCTAACAAAATCAAATAAGAATGTTTTTGGTACGAGGTGGAGCAAGTGAATTCTTAACAACTCCTTGATCATAATGAATTGTTATGTTAAATCAGCTTCTTTATGCATCTATAAATACACAAGTAACAGTTTCATCATTACACACTACAAAAAAGTTTTCTCAATATCAGCATATAAATAACCTTCAAGAGAGCATTTACAAAATCTGATTGCTCAAATGGACTCAAGAAGAGAAGTTGAGGAATCATCAACAGCTCCCATCCTAGAATCCAAAAGGACAAGAAGCAATGGAAAAGGGAAATCCATTGATGGAGATCATTCTCCTCTACCTGCTGCAACTGTTGTTACCACAAAAGCTACTCCACTCAGAAAAGGTGGAATGAAAAAGGGAATTGCAATCTTAGACTTCATTTTGAGGCTTGGTGCCATTGGTTCTGCTCTTGGTGCTGCTGTCATTATGGGGACTAATGAACAAATACTTCCTTTCTTCACTCAGTTCCTTCAGTTTCATGCTCAATGGGATGATTTTCCAATGTTTAAGTAAGTTATAGTTACATAACAGTGATGTCCAATTTGATTTTTACCAGTACAATAATACAGGTTATAGATTTAAATAGGCTAAAATATGCTTTTAGTCCCTGCAAATAGGGCTCGTTTTGCTTTTGGTTCTCGGTAAAAAAAAATTTTAAAAACACCCTTGCAAAATTTTCTGTCTTTTAAAAAAGTCCCTGGGCCCATCAAAGCGCTGAAGTGACATGGTTTTGGTCCCTGCAAATATGTCCAGTTTTGGTTTTCGTCCCTGCAAATATGCCTAGTTTTGGTTTTGGTCCCTGCAAATATGCCCAGTTTTAGTCCCTGCAAATATTACCAGGGACGAAAACCAAAACTGGACATATTTGCAGGGACCAAAATCCTGCCAAAATCATCACTGAAGTGGGCCCAGGGACTTTTTTAAAAGACAGAAAATTTTGCAAGGGTGTTTTTAAAAAAAAAAAATTACCGAGGACCAAAAGCAAAACGAGCCCTATTTGCATGGACTAAAAGCATATTTTAGCCATTTAAATATCATCCTTTTTATGGATCTAAACATGCAGGTTCTTTGTGGTGGCAAATGGAGCAGCAGGTGGATTTCTCATCCTCTCCTTACCATTCTCAATTGTCTGCATTGTTAGACCCCTTGCAGCTGGTCCACGGTTTCTACTTGTGATCATTGATTTAGTAAGCTTGAATTCAATATGAATAAAGATAATGCATTAATCACTTAACTATAAAAAAAAATGTTGACTACCCAATTGCAGGTATTAATGGCCTTAGTGGTTGCAGCTGCTTCATCTGCTGCAGCTGTTGTGTACTTAGCACACAATGGGAGTCAAGATGCAAATTGGAATGCCATTTGTCAGCAGTTCACTGATTTTTGTCAGGGCTCAAGTTTGGCTGTGGTTACTTCTTTTGTTGCTGCGGTTTTCCTAGCTTGTTTGGTTGTGGTGTCTTCTGTAGCTCTCAAAAGGACTTAAAAAGTGAAATTGAAGGATGATGATGGTTGATTTAAAGTTAATTACTCTTTTTATGAGTGTTGTAAACTTGTTTGAGTTTGTGGTTTATAACAGTGAAGTAAAAAATCATGTTCAACGTTTGTTGTTGCAACAAATTCTATATTGCAAATGTGTCAAAGGTTAAAATGCTTCTTTATCTTCTTCCTGCTTTTGTTATAACTAAGTTGATGTTTTGATGATAATAACAAGGCAAAATGTTATATACACCACTAACTGTATAACGTTCGTCAGGATCGAGTTTCCAATCCCATTTATCTTGCACACGAACCTGCAAAAAAAACATATTATACAACAAACCATAGCACACCCCACTGATCCTCCTCTCATGCTAGTAACCCTCTAATGCCACTTCCATCCATCACCATAAACATCCCACCCTAAATTGTTCATCTCAGCAACTGACACAAAACGATTTTAACTAAATTCAAATAGTCGTCTGAACCTAACATATAAAGGACCACCTATCAACCATGGATCAATCCAAAAAAACGAATTTACCTTATTACTCACCAACCCCACTAAATTATCATCAAACCAATTCCCACCCCGGAACACTCACCTCTTCTAATAGCAACCATATATATGTTCTATACTCGAATGATAAAACATTGAAGTATTACTCTCCTTGTTTATGTTTTCTCTTTCATATGTAGCAAGGTGTAATTTTCACCCAACAACTTGCCTTCCACATCCATTTCGTCAACTTCTTCATGGATTTCACCGTCAATTTGGTTCAGCTCCAATCCATCTTTGGATGATAATTCTATTGAATTTTCTTCAAGAACATGATTGATTAACACTATTACTTTTTCCATCCTACAAAGTTCTCGCGTGCCCTATTTTTTCCAAAAATGTCCTTTGGATTCTAAAATCTGAAACGAGTTTGAATTCTAAAATTTGAAATTTTTCTATATATAAAACGAAGACAATAACTTTCCTCATTTCTACAGTTTTATGTTTGAACATTTGGTTTTTGTTTTAAATTTAATGTTTAAAAATTATGTTGTTTTTTATCGTTTCTATTAAAATATTTATTTTATACGATCACGAATGCATGTTTATATCAAATTCACACCGTATGTATGTCTCAGCCAAAAAACAAAGCTTATATCTTTGTGCTGAGTAAATTCGGATTATATAATCCGAAATGTTTTATGACATCTCAGATTATATACATGTTTTGACATTTTAGATTATATAATCCGAAAAGTGTTAAACACTCCATAGATGACAAATTTTTGAGTAAAAAATGCACTTTTCGGATTATATACAAACAGAGACAAAAGCTTTGTTTTGTTTTTTGGCTGAGACATACATATATTAAGAATTTGATATAAACATATATTTGTGATCGTATAAAATAAATATTATATAGCTTAAAGGACTGGACCAATTTGTAACAAAAAAATTTACAAGGACCAATTGGTAATAAATAAAAAACTTAAAAGACTAATTTGTAAAAAAAAACTTAAAAGGTATTTGGCCAAAAAAAATCTAATTAAGAAAGTTTCATTTATCTAGCCATTAATGTTTTTTGTTGTTGTAATAATTAGATAATTTCAAACATTGGATTAGATAATAAGATATTTCTTTGGGCTTAATCGGAAGGAGCACATCGGTTTGTTACTTACATCATGTGTGTTTCTAATGCGGTGACGGAACTGCATAACTTGCACACTTCGACCACAACCAAAACAATTCCTTTCAAATTTGATTTCGAAGCAAAGATTGGATTGGTGTCTCGTAGAGGTGGGAATAGGCTAGACCGGGTTAGGCTTTGCAAGGCCTAAGTTTGGTCTGCCAAATTTTTTAAGGCCTAAGCCTGGCCTGCGACCTGTCATAGGCTTACTTTTGAGGCCTGAGTTTGGCCTTCTGAAAGTCTGATAAGGTCTGCTTGCCTGTTTAAAAGTTTATATCATATGAACATCTTTAAGTAAGCAATGTGATCTAAGTTAAATAGACTAGCGAACTAATAGATTAATTAGATTAAACTCTCTTTTAGTAATCAACATGAGTTTTTAGGGAATTTAACTATATATTGCATCATATTTCAATTCTAGTTTATAATAATACATTTGTATATGCGAAAAATTAATGTATACTAATAAACTTAAATTACTAACGAATTTATATTTTAATTCAAAGTACAAAATATATTATAATAATAAATAATATTAATCATATTTACTTAAATATGCCGGCCTAATAGGCTTAAGAGGCTTTTTGAATGGCTTGTGGCCTGACTTTTTAAGCTAAATAGGCTTCTAAAAAAGCCTAGGCCTTCTCTATTTAAGAAAAAAGTCTGGTTTGGCCTGGTCTGTCGTAGGCCCATGTAGGCCGGTCTGGCCTATTCTCATCCCTAGTGTCTCGGGATGTCTCTTTTCCCATTGATAATATATTGCTTCAAGGAATGTTAGGACAATTAATGTACCTTGATGAGAAGTGGCAACGGGAGACAAATTTGTTTATATTTCAATGTTTTTGAAATCAACAAAACTTTGGAGTATGTGTTGAGTTATTCTTTACTTGTTACTCTTGGTTTCATATCACTTGGAAGTCATGGGTAGTTAGAGGTGAAAACAACATCAGTGCTTAAAAGGAACCTTAGAGGAACAAAAAAGGTAACATATCCATATCATGCCTTAAATGGCTATACCGAGATTTATTGGTGGATAACATGGCTTTGGGAGGTTATACGTATACTTTCTACAACACAAAGAGAATGCTCATCTTGTGTACTGCTCTGGGAAAAGCCAAACAAAGGAAGCATGTTATGTTGTGAGGCAAGGTTGAGGTCCTTAGAATTCAAGCAATGGGATCCCAGAAATTTACCACATCAACAAATTTAATTTTTACAACCTTGAGGATAAGGTTGATGGTGAAGGGGTGTGTAATAAAATGAATCATGGTAATAAAATAAATTTAGCAAGTTTATTTTATAAGGGTCATTTAGGTATATTATATTAGATAGTTACTTGATAGTGTGTATAAGGATTGCATTGTCTGAGGATAGAAATGAATGAAAATATAATCAACTTCTCAATCTTTTGTCCCTAAGTTATCCCTCTAAATTTTGGAGTTGATCATACTCGAATTGGGTCGTATCAAAATCATATAAACACATATTCTCAAATCAATCTAAGATGTAGATTAAAATCAATGACGGCCAAATAGATCTAGACTTCTAGAAACAAGAAACAAACGACGCGGATCTAGATTGTGCACACTGAATCGCGTTGCCACTTGGAATATTCCTTTGTCTGAAAATCGTTGAACACTCCCATAACTCTTTGCGGATCATAAATTAGTGATTCATCCTCCTCCCTCATTATTAGTGTTGCAACCTCTACTCCTCTACACATCGGCCATGGAAGAACGTCGGTAAATGAAACATCGACGAACCACCCAAAAATGGCATGGCGGTGGTGGAGTAGAACAAGTTAATCGCCCCATGTTCGAAGTCGGGATCAATAGTGGGAGAAAATTGATAAGTTGTTCGATTTTCTGTATTTTTTTTTTCAAAATTTCAAACGTTATTATTCATATATATTATGATATCACGATGGTAAATCCATAAAATTTAAGCTCGACAAACCGAAATATAGGGCTTTGTATTTTTCGAAAGTATGCTTTGCATGTCGATAACTGATCCACTGAACAATTAATTGATAGAATAGAATATTAGTCTAATTAGTTATAATTATTTTTCTGTAATTATGTGGTATCATAATTAGATAGTTGACCTACACATGTGTGTGTGTGTGTATTCTATTCACATAATGAAAAGGCAAGCAATTCCATTATCTTACATGGTATCACCCTAATCGATCCCTTAATCCCTGTTTTCTTTCTCTCAAACCCTCGCCCATACAAACAGCCGACGTCGTCACCGTTCATACTCTTTCTCTCCGTCACGTGATGTCCGAGTCTGATCACAGTGACAACAGCAGCAACAAATCCCCAAAGTCCTCTAGTCGTAATTCTGGCAAGATGACATCCTCCTCCTCGGCAGCTTCCAAAACCGAGTTTCATCCTACCCTTGCTGTTTCCAACATCAAGAACCATATCCCCATTGTTCTTGAGATGGAGAAAGACAAATATGGTATTTGGGCCAAACTTTTCCGCATTCACGCTCGTTCTCATCGGGTTCTGCATCATATTGTCCCTTCTAAGGACAAGACCACACCGGCAGATACCTCCAGTGCCGAGTATGAGCAGTGGACCACTCTTGACTCCATCGTTCTTTAGTGGATATACTCCATAATCTCCACTGACCTGCTGACTATCATCCTAGAACCAGACTCCACTGCTATGGAAGCCTGGAATCGTTTGGCTGACATTTTTCAGGACAACCAGAATGCTAGGGCTGTCACTCTTGAGCAAGAATTCTCTAACACTCGAGCAAGAATTCTCTAACACTCGCATGGAGGATTTTCCTAATGTCTCTGCTAACTGTCAGCGTCTTAAGATGCTCTATGACCAGTTGAGAAATGTCGGTTCACCTGTCAACAACCATCGTCCGGTCCTTCAGCTGATATATGGTCTCCCAGAAGCTTACCGCAGTGTTGCCACATTGATTCACCAGAGCAACCCTCTTCTTGCATTCTATCAGGCTCGCTTCATGCTCACCTTGGAAGAAGCTGGTATGGCAAAAATGGCATGCACCGACTCTCATGCTGCCATGCACACAATTAAGCCCCGGCCTAATGTAGACACCTCTCAGCGCGGCCAACGCCGTCCTAGAAACCGCTCTCGCTCCCGTGGCAACCAGGGCCACGAAGGGGGACGTGGCAACCGCAGTGCACCTCAATTTGGCGCTCCCAATGCCCTGTCACCATGGTCCGCTCCACCTTGGCAACAACAACAACCGTATGTATCCTGGCAACCATGGGGTTGGACTCCACCTCCATGGGATATTCCTTCATGCCCGTATCCCACCCCCTAATGGATGCGCCCTACCGGTCCTCCGAAACATCCAGGTATTCTAGGACAACGTCCTCAAGCATATGCAGCTTCTACCTCACCCTAGACACCGATAGACATTGAGGCAACTATGCACACCATGTCACTTCACACTCCTGACAATCAGTGGTACATGGATACTGGCACAATGTCTAACACGGCTGTATCATAAGGTAATCTCTCGTCTTATTTTCCTGTAAGTAATTCAAATCAGAAAGTTATTGTTAGCAGTGGTCACGAAATTCCAATTCACTGCACCAGACACACACAAATAGCCACATCTCACCAACCTCTTCACCTTAACCATGTCCTGCATGTACAGAAAATTATCAAAAATCTAATTTCTGTGAGACGACTCACTACTGATAACAATGTTTCTGTTTCCTTTGACCCTTTTGGATTTACTATATCTGATTTTCAGACGGGATCACTCTTCTCAGATGTGATAGCCGTTGCGATCTATATCCAGTCACCACTCTTCCCAGTTTTGCCGGTCTCACGTCAAGTCTTTGGCATGGTCGTCGTGGTCTTCCCGGCGTGTCTGTTTTAAATTCCCTTCGCAAAAATAAGTTCATATGTTGTGAACATTTTAATTATTATGTTGTTTGTGACTCTTGTGCTTTAGGCAAACAAGTTAAATTGTCATTTTTTAATTCTCAAACTACGACATTGATGCCCTTTGATATTCTACATAGTGATTTATGGACGTCTCCAATTTTAAGTTTTGCTAGTCATAAATATTATGTCTTATTTTTAGATGATTTTACAAATTTATTGTGGACTTTTCCCATTAGCAGAAAATCTCATGTATTTGAAACGTTCAAATCACTTACTCAACTCATTCAAACTCAATTTTTACAAAAAGTCAAATCTTTTCAATGTGACAATGGTGATGAATATAATAATGAGCCTTTTCAACAATATTGCACTGATCATGGCCTTATTTTTCGTTTCACATGTCCCCATACATCCTCACAAAATGGGAAAACGAAACGCAAAATAAGAACCATTAATAACATGATCCGCACTATGCTAGCTCATTCTTCTGTTCCCTCGTCATTTTGGCATCATGCAATTCACATGGCAACTTATTTGTTAAATATTCTTCCCTGTAAAACACTTCAAAATAAGTCACCAACACAGCTCTTATATCATCGTGATCCCACTTACACACATCTACGAGTTTTTGGTTGTCTATGTTATCCAATATTCTCGTCATCTACCATTCATAAATTACAACCCCGCTCTACTCCGTGTGTCTTCTTAGGTTATCCGTCGAATCATAGAGGTTACAAATGTTATGATTTGTCAAACAGAAAATTAATAATTTCGAGGCATGTTATCTTTGATGAAACTAAGTTTCCCTTCACCAAAATGCATTCCCTTTCACCTGAATCTTATCACTTCCTAGACGATGACCTCAATCCTTACCTTATACATCAGTGGCAAAATCAAATGTCACCACCTGTCACCAATAACCAACTGACACCACACATCATAATTGATCAGCCACTTTCACCAATAAACTAACACTCACTCTCTTCTCCAATCAACTCATCCACTACAAATTCCTCTCCCACAACATCACCAATCCAACCTCATCCATATCCACCTCCACCTACTCGAACCATTACCACCCGTAGCATGAAAGGCATTGTCAAACCCCGCACGATATTTAACTTATCCATCTCTCACTCAGACCACATCGTCTCTCCCATACCTAAAAATCCAAAACTAGCCTTGTCCGATCCGAATTGGAAATCCGTAATGCAATTTGAATTTGATGCTCTTATTAGAAATAAGACGTGGGATTTGGTTCCTCGTCCTTGTGATGTTAATCTTATTCGATGTATGTGGATTTTTAGACATAAGAAAAATTTTGATGGCTCCTTCGAGCAATATAAGGCCCGTCTTGTATGTGATGGCAGGTCACAGATCACAGGTGTGGATTGTGATGAGACTTTCAGCCCGATGGTTAAACCCGCTACCATTAGAACAGTGCTCACCATTGCTCTCTCTAAATCTTGGCTCATTCATCAACTGGATGTCCAGAATGCCTTCCTACATGGTGATCTTCATGAAACTGTTTACATGCATCAGCCATTGGGTTTCTGTGATTCTCATCATCCAGGTTATGTATGTCGTCTGAAGAAGTCCCTTTATGGTCTCAAGCAAGCACCCAAAGCATGATATCAACGCTTTGCTGACTATGTAACCACCATTGGTTTCTGACATAACACATCATACCACTCTCTCTTTATATATCGACAACACTCTGACATGGCCTACATTCTTCTGTATGTAGATGACATCATACTTATAACCTCCACCCACACCCTTCGCAAATCAATTATGTCACTCCTAGCATCTGAGTTTGCAATGAAGGACCTGGGCCCCCTGAGTTATTTTTTGGGTATTGTTGTATCTTGTCATCCTGGTGGCATTTTTCTTAGTCAAAGTACATACGCTTCTGAGATCATCGAGCGGGCTGGCATAACATCTCGCAAACCATCATACACTCCTATCGATACCAAGCAGAAACTCAGCACATATTCTGGCACACCTTATGAGGATCCTTCTTTATATCGCAGCCTTGCAGGAGCGTTACAGTACCTCACATTCACTAGACCTGACATCTCTTATGCAGTTTAGCAAATTTGTCTTCACATGCATGCACCCAGCACAGCACACATGATGGCTCTCAAGCGAATTCTGCGTTATGTAAAGGGTACCATACACTTTGGATTATATTTATCATCATCCCCCATTACCAAGCTTATCTCCTACACAGATGCTGATTGGGGTGGATGTCCTGACACTCGACGCTCAACATCTGGGTACTGTGTTTTTCTCGGTGACAACCTTATCACTTGGTCTTCTAAAAGGCAGCCTACTCTTTCTCGTTCTAGTGTTGAAGCTGAATATAGGGGCGCTGCAAATGTTTTATCCGAATCATGTTGGATTCACAATCTTCTATTGGAGATTCATTTTCCCATTCCTCAGGCCACTTTAGTATATTGTGACAATGTTAGTGCCATCTACCTATCTGGTAATCCTGTGCAACATCAACGTACCAAACACATTGAGATGAACATTCATTTTGTTCGGGAAAAAGTAGCTCGTGGGTAGGCACGTGTTCTTCATGTTCCCTCACAACATCAGATTGCAGACATTTTCACCAAAGGGCTTCCTCGTATTCTCTTTGATGATTTTCGGACCAGTCTAAGCGTCTGTGAATCTCCCGCTTCGACTGAGGGGGTGTGATAGAATAGAATATTAGTCATAATTAGCTATAATTATTTTCCTGTAATTATGCGGTATCATAATTAGATAGTTGACATACACATGTATGTATGTGTGTGTGTGTCTATATATATATATATTCTATTCACATAATGAAAAGACAAGCAATTACATTATCTTACATTAATCTCATCTTCTTTTATCATTGTATTATCATCCAGGTTAAATGCAAGCTAGTCATATTGAACCCACCCTTCTGTTAAACATCAAGCAACAAATAAAACATCCATTATTAATGCCAATTAGAAAATTAAAATGATAAATGAAAGGATGGGAGAATATAGTTTATATAAGCTGTATGACATTAGTAAAAGGTAATATATGTTTTAATTTTTTATAATGTATTGTCTTTAAAATAAGGATAAAAGTGAAATAAAAAAATTAAAATGAGTTCACATTCCGTTGACATTCCAAACAATGGAATGAAATCTCAATTTTATTCCGCTCCGTTTTATTATGTTTCATTCCGCTTCACTCGGTTTAGTTTCATCAATCCAAACAGAGTCTAAAATAAAAATATTGCTATCGTACACTTTCATATGAATTTAAATTTGAAACTTATAAATTTGTGTATGAGTTTTAGAAGTAATCATTGTTTCATCTATAAATAAGAAAATAAATTGACAATATTAATCAAAATTATGTTTTACAAAATGAATATAATAATCTGAAAGAACCCTTATATCTAGAAACTCATTTCCTTTGTCAAATAACGATGCTTATAGTTTATTTATAAAAAATAAAATGATGTTTGTTTATAATTAAGGCCAGATAAATAATTGTTAAGGTGTTGGTGCCACCTTGGAGCAATGATCTGAGTCACCTTTCATCTATCATCACAAACCATTTGACTTGGATAGCACGTGTAGAGCTGTCAATTTGACGAGGCCTTAACTTTTGAGCCTCAGCCTCCATGTTAAGGGGGCTTAAAAAGAACAAGATAAAATAAGCTCTCTTTCACATAGCCCCAAATATATTAAGCTCATTAAATATACAATTGACCCCAAAGCCCCAATTATTAAAAATATTAATTTTTTTCTAGATTTTTAATTGACTGTTGTGGTTAACAGCTGGTCAACATCGGAGCAGCTGGTCAACGACAGCGGTCCGGCGGCGGAGCTCCGGCGACTCACGGCGGCGCTCTGGTCACTGGCGGTGGTCCAACATTGGAACTCCGGCAACTCACAGCGGCGCTCCACAGTCGCGGTGGTTCTTCGATGGAGGGAGGTGGTGGTCCGGTGGCTGTGGTGAGCTGCAATGTGACCTTTTTTTTGTTGTAAATAATCGTGATAAAGTGGGTCTTGAAGCCTTTGACATTAAGCCCACAAATAAATAGAAATACAGTGGGCTTAGCCAAAATACATCTAGAAAATTGCTCTTCTCCCAACGAAAATTGCTCACTCCCATACAAACTGACGAAAATACCCCCAGTGTGACTTAAGTCACGTTTGTTTTAAGTAAATTATGTTTTCACCAATTTTGCACAAAGATAATATTTTTGAAGACCCTAAACATACAATATGTTATGTTCATGACTTAGAAACAACAATAACAACAATTCAATCATGATCCAAAATAAATCATAACTAAAAATACACAAGTACGCGTAATAAATTCCAAAATTAATATAATACGACAAATTTATTTATTTATAATTTCATCTCCGTTCAAATAAACGAAGCGTTACATTACATTCTCCCTAAATATGTTGTATCATCATGATGTTGGATTAAAATTAAATTCATGAAAGTTTGCCGAAAATATTGGCATTGAAATGTCTTATACTTAGTGTAAAAATTTGCAAGTCTCTTTGAAAACTCAAAAGAATGAAGAGAACACAACACATATATCCTATCGAATCAATTATATAAGTTATCACATCGAATTCATTCATATAGAATGAGTCATGACAAAAAGGAATGCATTCCAAGGTGTGTGGGGAAGAACAATTTATAAATGAACACAATGTTACTTAAGTCGTTGACATCTACCGAGCGTGAGTTAAGTCACGCAGGTCACACACCAGCGTGACTTAAGTCACGCAGGTTATACACCAGTGTGAGTTAAGTCACTCAGGTTATACGCCAGCGTGAGTTAAATCATGTTGATATATACCGAACGTGACTTAAGTCACACATGACTATTTTGGTCATTTTCTTTGGGAATGAACATTTTTGTATGAGAAAGAGCAATTTTCATATAGTGGGGCCTAAAATATGGGGCCTAAAAATAGTGGGTTTGGTGGGGTCTTATTATTAATAAGTTATTAGGAGGGGGCTTTGTCATTTGGAGTTTTATTGACACCTCTAAGCACGTGCCATCAACTGTATAAACTAACCACGTGTCATAACCTAACATCTATCTCACGTGCCACTCTCTTTTCCTTCCACCGTTAAAAACGCTATCGCCTTCTTTTCCCCATTTCTTTTCCGAAACAAAACCCTAATTTTTTCCCCAATTTCTTTATTTCAATAATCTTTCATCAATTTTTTCGATTCTCACAGGTTTAACTTCATCTCTCATTTCTTTCCCTGTTAAATCTTCACGATTCGATTTTTCCGCGTGCGATTCTTGTTACAAATTGAAAAAAAATTGATTTTTTTGATGAAATTTTTTTGGGAGGTGGTTGCAGGTTGCGGTTGCGGAGGAGGAAGCTGAATCAACGGTGGTGAAAAATCTCGGTAAATTCGACATCTCAAAGAAGGTTTTGTTGTTTAAAGTAGTTGAAGGATTTGGGTCTGATGAGAATTATTAGGGGAATGCAGAGAACGTTTTGTTGCGAGGATCTGAAGAAATCGTTCAGCAAAGGCATTGGAATCACTGCTCCCAAGGCAAGAACACGCGATAAACTCTTTTGGATTAGGGTTTTGGGTCACTAAGAAGCATGACTCGTATCTATGTTCAACGTGGTTCTTCTGCTGCTGGTGGTAGTTCTCAGAACACTAATTCTAACCCTAACCCTAATCGTGCTGGGTCTTCTTCGGTTCGGCCGGAGCAGGTTACACAGGTGCAATCTGTTACTAAGGATGAGGAAAGTGGAGAGGAGGAGCCTGGATTGGTTGTTGGTTATGAGGTTTTGGAGTATGCTGGGAGTAGTAATAGGGCAAAGAGTGATGACCCTTTAATGGAAAGTCTTCATTTTGAGGAGAATGATACTCATACTCCTTTAGGCAATGAAGTTTTGGTTGATCTTCCTGGGAAAGATGTTACAGAAGAGGTTGAGGGTTTGCAAGAATCGAGGGAAAGACCTGTGATAGAAAATGAGGGCTTGCGTGAGGATAATCCTGTTGTTAGTGGTGGTGGTTCGTCTCCTCCACCTCCACCTGTTCCACCTCCAAAACCTTCATCAACTAACTTAAATTCAAGAAGGAGTGCATCGGGGTCTCTTAATGCTGTTAATGTAGGATCACCAAGGAGAGGATCTGCGTGGCCTGCTGTTGTTTCGGCTAGGACTTCGCCTGCTGGGTCTCGACCTTCATCTCCCCGGGCTCATAGTGAAAGTGAAGGGTATAATAGTGCTGATGAACAGAATCCATGCTATGTGTCCTCTTACGACGATGTAGTAAGTTGATGATTACCTTGGTCTCGTTGGGTAATTAATTGTTGTATGTTCTCATGAGCTTAATTGCATAATTTTTTTATCCCCAGTTAGGTGAGGAAGTTGTTAGGTTAAAGCAATGTTGTTGCAAATGACCTGGTTCGTGATACGTTTAGGACATAATTTTTGTGGATTATTCTGCCAAAAGACTTGTAGGAATAAGGTGGATAATTTGGTCCTTCTCTTCATGCTATAAGAGAAGAACCACGGTAATGAAGTAATGTTTAACTCTGATAAACTATCCTACACTTTAACTGGGCTACTTCATTTAGACTTTCGAATACTTCATCATTTATTTCTAGTTATGGCTAAACTAAACTCGCTTGCATCATTGCGGCCTAGTTTTGAAAGAGTTGTTTGTTAGGTTTCCTATATTGGCATGTTAATGTTGGGTTTTATGATTGTATCATAATGCTTGAAGATGTTGTAATGCACTATTGCATGTTTATATATGAGTTAATTAGAAGGTTGATTCATGGCCTTCACTGAGATAATATCATATATTGAAATGGTATTTGCATTCATGTCAGGAAAGAGAGCGACAGTTTGAAATTGATATTAGAAGGGTAAAAGGCTTTGAAGTAAAAAGAATGTCAGAGGATGGGAATTGCCTTTTCCGTGCTGTTGCAGACCAAGTGTACGGGGACTCAGAATTGTATGATTTGGTCAGGCAGATGAGCGTAGATTATATGGTATGTTAATGTTGGGCTAAATGTATTTTTCCTTCAATATCCATATTTCTGCTTTGTTGGATCCTAATATATTGTACTTATTAGGTTAGCTTCTAATCAATTTTATGACTTAGTGGTTTGATTTCCATGGGTTTTAACAGTCTTCTCCCAAAAAGAGGTCTTTATTATGAAGGTCCCTAGGTTTTATGGTTGGTATCATAAGTAAATTTTCAATCAATTAGCGACATTCTGCGGAATTAGGAACACTGCCACTACCAGTCTGCCAATTTTATGACTTACTGATTTGATTTCCACGGGTTTAAACGGTTTTCTCCCAAAAAGAGGTCTTTATTATGAAGGTCCGTGGGTTTTTGTGGGTAGAATCATAAGTAAATTTTCAATCAATTAGTGACATTCTGCAGAATTAGGAACACTGCCACTACCTGTCTGCCATAGGTGGTTTTAAAACTATTTTTGCAATCATGGTAAGAGATATAAGAAGATTTGATTTTAGGTTAGGGATTCATATTGAAGGTTTTTTAAATGCATCTAGGTTTCACTAAGTCTGTGCATGCCGGAATGCCTGGGGAGCATGATTTTTTTATTATAGCTGGACAGACTGATGACCTTTTGTTACAAAAATCAAAGAAATGTTAGGATTTTGACTTTTGAGAATGAGTTAGTGAGAATGGGTGTTTTTATCTTTTAAGATGTAAATAAGCAACGAATAAGGGACTAATATATTGTTATTAGAAGTAATTGAAAGTGAAACATGAACAGTGTTGGAGATAAGGAAGTCCTGAACTTTAACTTCTAAGTGTATTCTGCTCTAGTACAAGCATATTAAACCTAAGCCAACAAATGGATTGAAGGAAATAATTTTCTTACATAAATAATGCTATTATCCAGACATTATATTTGTTCATTCTGGTTTAACTCCCTTGATGTATTGCCTTGCATTATATTTTCTCATTTTTGTTTAGCTGGCCCATTTTTCCTCTGGTCTAGCTTTTGATAATTCTTTCCTCGTGGATGTTTCTTGCTCACCCACTGTTATGAAGAAAAAAATATTCTTACAAAAATGATATTTTCTAGGCTAACTCATTAGATTTGCACATTCTGGTTACACTCCCGTGGTTTATTTGCACTACTACATCTTATTTTCTCGCTTTTGCTTAGTTTGCTTATTTTTCTTCTGATCTTGCTTTTCATTCATACCTTTTAATTCTATTAAAATATTGCCTGCTAGTCAAACTAACTTTGTCGCACATACTGATTTCATGTCTTCAGGAGCGGGAGAGGGATCACTTTTCTCAGTTTATAACAGAAGGTTTCACCTCATACTGTAAGAGGAAGAGAAGAGATAAGGTATGTCACAGCATAATTTAGGCTTCTGTGGTTTTATATGTTTTATAAACCTACGCCTGCATATGCTGGGCTTTTAGGCTTCTAAAACAAATATGCCAAAATTTCCCTTGCATGTATTATTTTTCAAACAAATTTCTAAATTTTTAGGTTTGAATCTCCACAAATGTTTTGAAAGCTGTACTTTTGTACTTACGGTAGTGATTAATGCAATTAGCAGTTGAAAAAGCACATACACACACTTTAGCTTACAAATTAATCCAGCTGGGGGTTCTGATTGTTCCCCTCTCCCAGCCGATATTTAGTTTATACCATCTCCACAAATGTTTCGAAAGTTGTTTTGTACTAACAGGAGTGATTTATGCAATCGGTAGTTGAAAAATAATCCAGATGTGGGTTGTGATTGTTCCCTTCTCCGAGCCCTTTTTTGTTTAAACCACATTGTTTTCGTCAAGATATTTAGATTGTGATTTGTGATTAGGTCATCATTTTCTCTCCACTTTCTACTCTTCATTCAGATATTTTCTTTTTCCTTCTCGTTACATTGTGCCATGCTTTACTCTTCTAAGATGTTCAGACAAGCTTATTTTACTCTAGCTTTGCTGTTCTTTCATGAACGTTTAGTTTTTTCCTATGGGAAATTAGGCAATTATATCACCTTTGTCATGATAAAGGGAATTATTTGCATCCGTGCTATGATCGAATAGTCTCAATAGAATTGGCGGGGATATAGACATGGGTCTTTGGCGTTTAATTTAGGTGCAGTAGTGGCTGTTAATTTTACTCCCTTGTAGCTGTAATACAAGTTTCCCTTAGAGAAGTAGCATGAATTTGATTAATAGTAAAATTTTAAATACTTTCCCTTAGTGAAGTATGCTTGGCTGTGTGTGCTTTACAAAATTTTAAATTCATTAATAGTTTAGCTGTTTATCTGTAGCATGAATTTGATTTAAAGTAGTTAGTTGGTAACTCTGTTTGATTCTATTGGTGCGTCATGACATTTTATTCCCCATTTATGTAAACTTTTTATGTATACTTGGTCCATACTTTTTCATCCGTGAAGTTACAGTTATAGTTATACCTAAAATCATTTTAGTTAAAAGTGAAGCTTGTCTTTTAAAGCTGTTGAAGTTATAACGTGTAGATATTAGCATTGACTGATTTTTTGTTATAGCCCATCGCATATGATAACGAGCATGTTATTGTTAATGAAATTCCAATCATCGTGTATCCCAATGGACATGTTAGGAACTTACACTTGGTTTTGAATGTGTCAAATTCACGATGAATTTATATTTTCTATAGTTAGTGCGCACTTTATAAAATAAATTAAGAGAGATCTCAACAGCTAATGAAAAATAAATTAATTGTTGCTTTTAGTTTATTACATGCAAAGTGCAAACACATTACAGCTATGGATTTTCTGGAGTTTACTCCCTTGATTTTCTTGTTACTGATTGGGTTGACAACTTTTACCTTTCCATCCAAAGTACTTTTTAACTTTTTTGAATAGGCGTAAATATGTTAATCCTTGCTGGCAGGTTTATGGGAACAATGTTGAGATCCAAGCCATGTGTGAAATGTATAATCGACCCATTCATATATACTCCTATTCCACAGGTACAGCTTATCTTACATTTTCTATAGTTTACTTGTTAGTCATCTACTATTTTATTTAATAACATAACTTACTGATGCAGAGCCTATCAATACATTTCATGGAAATTATGACACTGATACACCACCAGTACGCCTAAGTTTTCATCATGGTAACCATTACAACTCCCTTGTTGACCCACGACGTCCCACAATTGGTGCAGGACTTGGATTTAGCTCTCTTCGCGGGGTGAGTACTTTGCTATTGTATACATTGCATCATTCTTTTCTTCTTTCTATTTTATTGTATGATGGAAATTTTAATAATACATGTTAATCTTCCAACTGACAAAACACAAAATTGAGTTATGCGTTAAATATCTGTAGAAAATGTTGAGTATGATAGAAGCCCCAAAGAAATATAACTTGGAAATTGTCTCAATATTACATGAACAAAAATTGATTGGAAGATGGTTGACGGTACATTTTCATTTACAATGCAGACAAATGTTGACAAAGATCAAGTCAAGGCTGCTATTAAATCTCAGCAAGACCAACAAATCGATAATGCAAGTATTTCGACTTAAATTTTTTAACAGCGTGAATACTTTTTGTTCTTTGAATTGAACTTGACGACGCTAGTTTTTACAACTTCCTTCTGACAGGCACTTTTAGCTGAGGGGCGGTTTTACTCTGATCTTGAGCTCACAGAGAAGGAAATTGAACTTGCCGTGATGGAAGCATCTCGAGCTGAATATCTTGCTGAATATCTTGCTGGTGGTACATTTAAGCAACAACTTGGCAATCGAGAATCGTCTACATCAACTGCTGAGCCATCTTCCTCTGGAGCAAGTTAGTATCTAATCTCATACAATTTGGTATATTTGCTTTAAAAGCAATATTGCAGTTCTATTGGTTGCAAAAGCATTAATACCTTATGAAATCGAGTTTGACAAAAGCAATTTAAGTAGTTTTCATGCATTTTCCCCCAAGTTCACCCACCTTAAATCTATCGGTAGACCAACTCATATGGTCGGTACTTGGTCTTGATGTATTTGTTGAATTTGGACTAAATAAGCTAACTTTGGTGTATCAATGTGAGTTGCAGGATCGTCAGGTAGTGATCCCAAGATGGAAAGTGGGAAAGAGAATAATTCTATTCTTAGCAGCAGCATGAATACGTTACTGTCGATGGGATTTAGTTACCTACAAGCGATTGAGGCATACAGCATATTTGGGGATGATGTTGATTCTATGATTTGTTACTTGTTGGAAACTGGCAGCAGTAGCAGACGTAAAGGAAAGGCTACTGAATGACAAGAGATTTAGTTCATTAAAAAATCATGGAACTTAAGTTTTCAATTGTGATCCAAATCGAATAAATGAATATCCTGTATTTACTCTAGTATGTTTTCGTATCTCACGTCTTTACTAAGTTGTTAGAGAAAAAATTGAGCAAATAATATAATTTAGTTTGTTAGTGTAATCCTAAGTTTGTTATACGAGAGATTATTTGCAACATTTTTCAAGGGCCAAATATATTATACATTTGTATGGGACGATTATATTTGTCCATTTTTATTACTGGATGCATATTTTATTACTCAATCACCATTTAGGCCTCTACCGAAGTTGCCGGTCTTTAACCATCTTGGGGATCCTTGACTAAAGATAATAACATTTAGGAGTATTTTTGTATAGAAATTAGTATTGGGTGGATAAAATTTTGTACAGTATATTTTAAATTGTTTTGAGAATTGTTTCTGAAATAGGATTTTAGGAAAGATGTATAAAATTTCTAATTCAATGGGGGTCGGAATGGGAAGAATCAGGTGTAATAGAGCTGATGACTATTTAAGAATGAATTGTAAGTAAGTCGTTGAAGTTCTGTCCTTTGGATCTTTAAAGGTTATTGTGATTTTTTAGTACATTAGATCATTGAGCAAATAGAACCATTGACAGAGACATTGAGATGGAAGTGGTAGGTTCAGAAAGAGTTTGTTCCACGAATCCTGAGATTTCACTTGGGTGACATAGTTTTTGGTGACATTAATGTATTTTAGATGAAAAAAAATGATAGATGAATGATTAAAATAAATTATTTAGATGAGAGATAATGATTGATTAAGAGAGAGATAAGAACAATGTCACCAAAAACTATGTCTCAAAAGTGCTACCCTGAATCCTGCTGTGAAACTTCATCCCAATGTTACCCATTGTGAAAATCCATCTCTTTTAGCTTTGATTAGACATGCGGTGGATGAAGAGGTGATTGTGGTTCTTAACGCGCTCTTATTGACAAACTTTGGGCCATTGAATTCATCTAAGATAATTGTTTTTCTCCCTTTCAAAATTACTCATTTCCTTAACTCAGCGGAAGTTAACTAACGCTTGACATTTTTCAGTGTGAGTTAACTCATGCTGACACATTTAAGAACGGTTGAACCGACTTAAAAAGTGATTAAACCGATCTTAAAAGTGTCAGCGTGAGTTAACACACGCTGAAAAATGCCGAGCTGGAGTTAACTCCCACTAAGTTAAGAGAATGAGTAATTTTGAAAGGGAGAAGAGTAATTTCCTTTGTCTAAATGTTGAGTTTGATTTGAACTCGTATTTTTGTTATGTTTCACGGTCCTGGTTTTTGATGATGAGACACCAATAATTAATCTACAGCTCTGTGGCCCCGCGACACTGTCATACTCCTGAATATAACGAGTTTGTTGAATATTTGGTTGTTGGCTTCATGTTTGCTAAAATCAAATATACAAACAATATGTGCGTCTTCAGAAGCTGGGTCTTCAGAAGCTGAACAGTACTTCAGAAGCTGGGTCTTCAGAAGCTGAACAGTACTTCAGAAGCTGGGTCTTCAGAAGCTGAACAGTACTTCAGACGTTGAACCTTCAGAAGCTGATGTTCAGACGCTGAACCTTCAGAAGCTGATGTTCAGACGCTGAACAGTACTTCAGACGCTGAAACTTCAGAAGCAACTTTCAGAAGCAGTTTTGTTTTCGCACTTGGAGTGTTTATTTTCTCACCTGATCGTTTGAAGATTTGTCTGAAGAATTCTCCTTGCTGCGTGTGCTTCCAGAAGAAGATATTTTCGCAAGATATATTGAAGATTGGATATTGTTTTATTTGTGAATATATTTTCAAAGAGATCTTTGGAAAATATATTTCTGAAGAATATTTGTTTCTATATGTTTCTAAAGAATTTTGAAAATATATCTTTGAAGAATATTTAGTTGATTTATTTGTTGATGCTGAAGATTATAAATAGAGGACGCTGCTATTGAAGAAACTAAACCAAAACCAAAGCAAGTATTGATAGAGTTTTATTAGGTTTTGAGTCTGTGAGCTGTGTGCTCTGTTTTTGTATACCACTCTATTGTTTAGAGTTGATTTGTTTTATTGAGTTGTAATCACTTGAAGCTTTTAAGCAAGAGTGACTGTTTATGTCTTTGGAGTGTGTCTCCTGCTTAGTTGTTTGTTATTAAAGTCTGATAATCACTGGGGCAGTGATTGACTGAGGGAAGTGAGATAGAATCTTAGGTCTAGGAGTTCCTAGGTTGAAATCAATACGGGTAGTAGCTAGGTGATAAGTTGTAAACTGAGAGTTTGCTGAGAACTTAGAACTAAGACTATCATAGTGGATTTCCTTCCTGGCTTGGTAGCCTCCAGACGTAGGTGTGTTTGTCACCGAACTGGGTTAACAAATATCATGTGCACTTTTACTTTCTGTCTGTTTTGTCTTGCTTCTGAACTACTGTTTTACGCTGCAATTTTGTACTCTGTTCTACTCTGTTTTACGAACAGATTAACGTTCTACCAGAAATTTCAGAGTTCAACAAAAATTTCATCGGCATGGCTGCACATAGCTGCAGGGCCGTTCCTTGGGGGGGGGGGGTGCAAACAGCTCTATGGAGCTGGGCCTCCAAAATTTGGGGGCCCAAAATATTTTTTTTATATATAATGCAAGTAAAAAAGGAATATATATTAATGATGTGGTAATATTATTAATCTGGATGTGTGGCCCGGTGGTAGTTTATTGTGTTGGCTTTCCCATGAACCTAGGTTCAACTCCCAGGTTTTTAGTTTTCCTTCTTTAATTAATATATTTTTCATAAAAACACTATAATATTTTTTCTTCTTCTTTTTGTTAGAGTAGATTTTGTAATTTTTTGCCAATATTTATTGTATAAAATAGCAAAGCTCTAACAACAAACATTATAATTCCATTATATAATTTATTAAAAAAAACAACAAACATTATAATTAAAAAAAACATTATAAAATTTTTTTTTGCGTCTGTACTAACTAAGGAAAATACAACCTAAAATGTCGATAAAGATATTCGCTTGAAATTGTATTTTTATATTATTGATTAAAATATAAATCTTTTTTGTATCAGTTACATGACTTTTATTTATGTTTACGGATGTTATTTTCAATTAAATAAAAGAATGTTCTTTGAAAAAAAATTAATTTTATTTTATTAGGGGACTACTTTTACTTTCAGAGCCGGGTCTCCGTTTTCATAAGAACGACCCTGCATAGCTGGTCTTGAGAACTCTATTTAATCAATTTGGACGAGAGTGAGAGAGATAGGAAAGAAGAACCATAACGAACTTGTGTACGTTGCGCCACTTTACCCACTTGCGCACCCTAGCCCGTGTCGTCAAAAGAATAGGGTGATAATAGTTTTTCCTCGCAACTAATTTGCCTAGCCTATATAAGACGGCGAGGCTTTAAATTTCAACAAATATATTCCACATGCCTAGCGAGAAACTGCTTCAATTTATAAATTTATGTTTAACATATGGTTCAAACGAATTTTGAGTAGATAGTCATACTATTTAAATAGACTTCAATATTTTCTTAATTGATCTCATCTTCTAATAACTTGAGGGTTAACATAAAAAAATAGACATATTCTTTGATTGACAATGAAAATATGACGACAACAACAATCTACAACTTCCTCAAAAAAAATCTATCACTATTGGTCCAAATAGAATTAACGGCACTTGATTAACCCTTTATTATAACAAACCCTTTATTGACACTTTGATTTTTTTTCTTTATAGCTAAAAAATAAGTAATTAGTAAATTATAACCTTTTATTAACACTTTATAATTCGTTGTTGTTGCTTTAAGTGTATTTTATAAGGTACATTTTATATACGTAAAAGTTATTGTGATTTTTTTTTTGCTTATTCGTTAAATTTACAATTATTTTCAAAAAAATGTTTTATTTTTTTATATGTGGCTACCTCATAAAAATATTGCTAGCTTCGTTGCAAGAATAATCATATCTAATAAGAGACTCAATTTTTTTTTTACCGAATATAGTTGTTGTTAGAGTTTCTTTCCACAGTTGTTTCTAAAAAATCACACATTTATTCAGAAGCACACTAATAGAACAAAGACTTAAATATGTCACTGGTTCCTGCACTTTCACCATATTTCGGTATTGGTCCCTGCACTTTTTTTTTGTTTGGCATTGGTCCATGCACTTTGTAAAAGTTTTGTTATTGGTCCTTCTGTTAAGTCCAAATTAAAAAAAAACTAACGGTATGTCACATAGACCAATCATTCCGCGCCACATGACGCACAAAAAGACAAAAAAATATTCCAACTTTTTTATTATTATTTTAATCATTATGTTTTGGCTTTAAAATATCATTAGTTCATGTACTTTCAGTACTTTTTTATATTAGTCCCTACACTTTAATGTTGGTCCCTGAACTTTTTAAAAAAAAAACCTTTTAATGATATTATTATGTTTTATTATTATTTTGTTCATTATTTTTATTGAGAATAATTATAAAGAAATAAACTAAAAAAGATCTTTTTTAAATGAACAAAAATGATTTTATAATATTCTTTTAAAAAATAATTGGTCCGTAAGATTAATTTTCTTTAATGAACAAAAATGATTTTTTAATTATTCTTTAAAAGCTTTGATCTTTAACGAACAAAAATTATTTTTATAATTATTCTTTTAAAAAATAATTGGTCCACGTGATTAGTTTTCTTTAAAGAACAAAAATTGTTTTTTAATCATTCTTTAAAAAATAATTCTTTAAATGCTTTAATTTTATTTTATTTTATAAAAATGTTTTTTATTAATTTTTTTATAATTGTTCTTAATAAAATAATGAACAAAATAATAATAAAACATAATAATATCATTGAAGGTTTTTTTTTTAAAAAAAAAGGTCAGAGACCAATACCAAAGTGCTGGAATCAATATCAAAAAGTACGTGCAAGAACTAACGATATTTTTAAGTCAAAAAATAATGAATAAAATAATAATAAAAAAGTTGAAATATTTTTCGTCTTTTAGAGCGCCATGTGGCATGGAATGATCGGTGCACGTGGCACATCGTTAGTTTTATTTATTTTTTTAACTTAGACTTAACAGAAGGACTAATAGCAAAATTTTTACAAAGTGAATGAACCAATGCCAAACAAAAGAAAATACAAGGACCAATATCAAAATAGAATGAAAATGCAGGGACTAATGACATATTTAAATTTCTAACAAAATAGTGGTTTTATTTGAAAGTATTCTTTTGGACACATGTAAATGGTGGGGAAAAAAAAGCTACCTTGTTTTCGCAGGTGGAGTCATTATGATATGCTGGCCAAACTGGATTTGGATTCTCTCCATTGAAAATTCTTTTAAGTTTTCTCCATTTTCAATCTCCACCCTTAAAATACACCAACCACTTTTCTTCATAATTTAATTATATTTTTCTCTCTCATGTTTGATGGTTGAGATTCCACTTAGAAAACTTGAGAGGATTTTCAATGGAGAGAATCCAAATCCGGCAAAGCCACCATACTACTACTAGTGTTTGAAAGGACAGAGAGGGCACGGACCAAATGAAAAAAAAAAAAAACAGAAGCAGTTTTTTCACGTGTCCACTGTCATTCCCTCCAAATTCATGTCTTGGGTATCCTCCTTGGATAATATTTCTGTTGCCGTTGCCGTTTAAGGTCGGATTTATCTATATAATACTAAATGTTAAGTAGTGTTGTCCTAACCCTAATGATTAACCCTAATTTTAAGTTTTGGAAAAAAAAAATTATGAAAAAAACTCTTGGTGGGAATCAAATCAGATACCATATGCTTCCAATTCACAACACTTACCACCAAGGTACTGATGTTTTTTATGACATGTGATTGCTTCAATGTTATGTATTGAACAAAAATCTCGGGTCCTCTTTTTTTCAATCTCACAATCCCTAAATCATTTCTCACTCACTTTCATCTCTCTCACGATCTTGCAATTGAACCTAATAACCATAATCTTGCCCTTTTTTACGAACCTAATTAATTTTTATGAAAAAAAATGTTTGCAAGGAATTGAGTCAGGTAGCACATGAAAATGTCATTTTTTTTTAAAAGCCACTAACGTCATTGCAATTCCTTTTTTGTTTGTAGTTCCTTTTCATTGTTAGAGATTCCTTTTAATTATTATTTTTTCTTTCAATTACCACGTAACGATTCCTTTTTATTAATTTTTTTCTTTACTAAATGTTAAGTAGTGTTGCCCTAACCCTAATGATTAGCCCTAATTTTAAGTTTTGAAAAAATTTTATGAAAAAAACTCTTGGTGGGGATCGAACTAGGTACCACATGCTTCCAATTCACAACACTTACCACCAAGGTACTGATGTTTTTTATAACATGTGATTGCTTCAATATTATGTATTGAACACAAATCTTGGGTCCTCTTTCTTTCAATCTCGTAATCCCTAAATCATTTCTCACTCACTTTCATCTCTCTCACGATCCTGCAATTGAACCTAATAACCATAATCTTGCCCTTTTTTACGAACCTAATTACTTTTTATGAAAAAAAAATGTCTGCAAGGAATTGAGTCAGGTAGCACATGAAAATGTCATTTTTTTTAAAAGCCACTAACTCTATTGCAATTCCTTTTTTGTTTGTAGTTCATTTTCATTGTTAGCGATTTCTTTTAATTATTATTTTATCACAACACATGTTTTACCACTCGGCCACCTAAGTTTCTACTGAAATAATCTTGCTTCCAAAATTAATATGCAACATTTATGCCATTTTCTCATTTATTCTCTCTTCCACATTTTTTCCCTATACTACAAGAAAATTGTCATTTTGCGACACTTACATTGCGACATCTTGGCACAACTGTCGCAAAGTTGCTTTTTTATTGATTTTTGCGACAGTTTATACTACAGTTTGATCATCTGTCGCAATGTTTTAATTCTAAAACAGGGAATGAATTTCAGCGTGAATTGAAAATAAAGAGCGCTTCTTCCAAAAAAATTGGCTCCTTCTCATCTTTATTTTCAGAAAAATAAAAATAAAAAACAAAACGTCATAAATCATTGACACTGAAAAACCCCAAATCCTTCTCACTCACAAATCTTCTCACTGTGATAATCGAAACCCACTCACTCAGCCAAACCCCAAATCATTCCAGTTCTTCACTCACTCACTCAGCAAATCATTCCAATTCAACTCGCTTTCTAAGTGTATGTTTCTTTTCCTTTCGTTGATTTTCTCTCATTGTATGCTTTGATTTGTGTATTTTTTTCTTCATTATTACTTTGTTTCGCCATTGATTCAACTCAGAAAATTAGGGGTTGATGTTCTAAGTTTCATCGAAAATCCTTCTCCCTCACTCAGCGAAACCCCAAATCCTTCACCCACCCACTCAACAAAACCCCAAATCGCATGTGTTCTATCTCACACTATCTCAAATTGTTCCAATCCCTAATTCCCTTTCCTCCAAAAGCCAAATCGCTTCTCTCTAGCAAAACCCCAAATTGCAAATCGCTTCTCTCTCCCCAAATCATAAAAGCCCCTTTGTTTACGACGGTCACAGCGGTTTGCACTATTGCGAAGGTCTTCTTTTCAATTCTCTGTGTGTAATGAATTTAGGTTTAATAATCTAGGTTTTTTTATTTTATCTTGTGTGCAATTTCAAGAATTTAAATAATGAACTTGTATGAACAATTACAGTGTATGAAGACATCATGTTTTCTTTTTCATTATGAACACTTGACAATCATTCAAGAAATTTATAGTAATATTTTATTTTATTTTGATTGAAACTTTGGTACATACATGTGTTGATTTTTTGTTGTAACCTTGGAAACCAAGTTGTGGCTTCTTATTATTGGTATGAACATTAAAAATTTGAGTTGTGAAATCACCGAAAAATATACTGAAAGTACAACTCGTGTAGTGAAAAATTCATTCTATTTTCTAAAATTCTATATAGGGGACATATTTTAGTATATAAAGATGTAGGAAGCTTGATAATATATTCTTGTTGTTTTAGTTATTCTTGTTTTGAGGTGGGTTGAGTTGGTCTTTTCTAGTTGTTTTGGTGTGGCAGTTTTTTGGAGGTGGCGTGTCTGGTCTGAGTGTTGGGGGATCAGTTGTGGCTGTCTTTGCCTTGTTGTCCCCCTGTTTTCCCTATCTGGTCTGAGTTGTAGGGTTCAGCTGCAGCTGTCCTTGCCTTGATACTCTGTTGTTTTGCGCATCTCATTTTATTGGGATGTGCCTGAGTTTGTTGTGTGGAAGGAGTTTTGTTTTTCTGGTTTTGGTTTTGGTTTTGGTTTTGGGCGCTGTCTTGCTGGTTTGTTCTGGTTTGGGTTTTGTTCCAGCACTATTTTGGGGGAATGAATTAAAGAAGATTACTTCATTTTTGTCTTTCAACAAGTGTAGTAGTTTATAACATGATGAAATTATATGAAGTTAGTATAACTCTAGTATGTAGAAAAATTAGTTGTATTTGAGTTACTTGCATAATTGCATTAGTTAGTTTAATTTTATTCTGTTCCCGAGTTCATACTTTTCAGAAACAAAACATATTATGGTTGTCTTTGTTTTATGATATACAAATGTTTGAATATTCTAGTTGTCATTGAGGACCACGTGTGCCTATTCTTCTCTTGTTTCAACCATTTCTTAAATATTGAAGGACTTGTACACTTGATAATATATGGAAAGAAAATTTATTGACTATCATATTTAAGGGCCAATTTTATATTACACGAGATACTTCTACTTATCTTGTGCATCGTTTTGACTTGTTTATCATCAATGCTTCCAGTGTATGTGTTTGGAGTCTCGACCTTGTGAAAAAGATGACACCATATGAGTATGCACGGCTCAAAAGAATTGAAGATAATAATAAAATGATTAACGCTCTCAATCTGCCAATTCTCGCCCAATTCCTTGTCGAATCCTCTCCTGCCACTAAAAAACCTTCATCGGTATGATTTATTGATTCTAAAACTTTAGAACCTTTTTTTATCTAAGGATGCTTCATTTGTACTATTTGTTCTTACTTTAAACCTTCATCGGTATGATTGAAGATGATTTGTTTTTTTAAAATAAAAACTTTAGAACCTTCATTCATTAAGTGACCGTTTATGTTTCATGTTTCTCCTTTTTTTCGATTTTCTTAAGTTATTACAATAGTTATTATAGAGGTTTGTTTGGAGTTATATGAAGAGGGATGATTGATTGACAAGTATTTAATTATATAATCTATTGAGTTTTGGTCATTTCTACTATTATTATTCTTGTAACTAGTACTTCACTGCCCTGCTTTCACTATTGTAAAAATTTCTTGCTTCTTTTTCCTCATGAATTTTTTACCTTTTGAATTTGTGATTTCTAGTAGAGGAACATATCTCCATTTCATTATGATGGGCTTGCATATGTATTTGATTGAAGTAACTTAACATCTGATATAGTGTTTAACATGTGTATCACATTGTTGATGTCATATTTTGGTCATGCACATGCAAGCCGAAATTGATTCACTTAAGGACAAAGCTTCACAAGTTGATATCTTGAAGGTTGATGCAAATGCAGAATTCTAGAGAAAAACAGGTAAAATTGTATTCTCACAAGTTGCATTCTTATTGCTTGGATTGGAATGTTAAGTTTTAAGGGCTGGTTAGGTTGTTGTTGTCGACTTCTTCGGAGCTCGACCTTGAGTTTTGTATATTTTTACTTGGTTGTTTGGTGTTATTTTTACAAGGCCCGTTTTACTTGGTTGTTTTATTTTATTATCCATTTTGAAGATTGTCTTTGCTCTTTTGTTTTGAGTGTTAATGAGTACTTTGATATTGCTAATCATTGTCTTATTTTTTTTCAGCCAACAAACTTAGAATCGCCAAGAGATGGTGTGCGCTCCTCTGAGTCTAGTTACCGCCTTGAGAATCATAAGCAACGTCACTAGGGATATTTAGATATATTATGAGTTATTTATGATTTAGTTTTTTGTATGGTCAACCACTGAAATCTAGTAGTATTTCGGTTTTTTAATGTTTAAGCTACTTTATTTATAGTTTTAATTAAGTTCAATGTATGGAACAACATTGATACTCTTGAATGGTTTATATGAATGAAATTAAGTAATTTGTAGTTATATATTCTTGTATTTTAAGTATTTATTGATTAATAGTTTCATTTTAATTTAAGATTAGTTTTTATTTATTCAGTTGTCAAAATTAATCTAATAAAAAATGTTAAAAAAAATTATAAAAAAATAACAAAATTTAACATTTGCGACGATTTGAGTCGTCGCTGCAAGCCTATGAGACCCATTCAAACAAAAATAAAAAATGCGCACTGCGACAGTTACGAACTGTCGCAATACCTGCTACGACGGTTGTAACGACAGTTTGTGAAACCGTCGCAAAACGCCTCAGCGACATGCATTTCCTCGTCGGTTGAGGAACTGTCGCAGATGTCAAACAGCGACAGTTAGAACCGTCGCAAAACCTTATTATAACTGTCGCAAACAACAGATTTTCTTGTAGTTATAATGAATTATAATTATAATTAATTAAATTGAAGCATCACTCCCTCCATGTTCCTATTATAGAACCACTATTACGGCGGTAACTACACCATGTTATTATTAACTTCCCGCTAAACCTCATCCACTTTTCCTCTCATTATCTCACTATATATATATATATATATTATCCTGGTTTAGTCTCTATGTATTCTTCTTCTTCTCATTTTTTAGAGGCTCTGTAAATTCTTCTATGCATTGTCTTTGGTTACCGTTCATTAAGTTTTCAATGTATGTATAGTTCATATTATCTCTATAATCCTTTGCTTATGCTTTGTAAAACTTTATCTGTTTTAATGTTTCTCTCCACCCAATTGTGATTTCCCTTTCACTTTTCCACCAATAAAATTCATAATTTTCAACGGTTTGAAAATACTTTTTGTGGATCTCATTGTGTCTTTTGTTTTCTTAGTTTGAACTTGCAGGTTGTGTTTATAAAAGCCTCAAAGTGAATATGAAATATTTTAGTGGCGCATCAGTGTGATATTGTAAGATTATTCCCTTTTTTTTTTTTACCATTTTTCTTTTAACATATTTATTGTTTTTGGAAATCAGATTCATAATATTGACAGTATATATGAAAGCTCGAAAAGGTGAAACTTATTCTACAACGGAGCCTTTCACATGTACCACACTGATTGCATGATGGCAATATATCGGATGCTGGAGCACACCTTTAATAATTTTGATTACCAGAGTGACCAGTTTTGTGATATTAGATTGTTTTAGACTTCGGTTGTAATATGTTTGTACAGTACCCATTTATTTCATCTATTATTTTTGAGTTAATCATTGTATTTTTTTAATTGGATTGATTAAGTGTAACTAACATTGTAAAGATGAAAACCTTTTCTCAGTTTTCTATGATTCTACTACATGAGAAACACATAATGGTATGCTTTTTAAGCTCTTCTTGTTTATATTTTTATAAATTGTTGTCAATTTTCCGAACCAAAAAAGATGATATGCCACTAGCTTTCTCTAGAAATGAGAAATCCTTTTCTATAATTTCTTATGAGACATTTTTTTAGATTATAAAAATATATGATTTCAGACTATAATATACGAGTTTAAGCTAGCTAGAATTTCCACTTAGAGAAAATTTTAAATCCAAAAGGATTATAAAAATATATGTATCATAAGAAATTCTATAAGAAAAAGTTTCTGTTACTAACATTGTAAAGGAAAAACCTTTTCTTAATTAATTCTATTGCATGAGAAACACATAATGACATGCCTTTTAACCTTTTCATATATCTAATTTTTAGTTCTAAAAAATGTTATGAAAAAACTCTTACTAGAGATCAAACCAGATATCATATGCTACCAATTCACAACTCTTACCACTAGGGCACTGATGTTTTTGATGAAATGTGATTGCTTCACTTTTATATATTCAACACAAATCTCGGGTCATCTTTCTTTCAATCTCACAATCCCTAAGTCATTTCTCACTCAATTTCGTCTCTCTCACTATCATGCAATTAAACCTAATAACCCTAATACCGCCCTTTTTGGCGGACCTTATTAATTTTTATAAAAAAAAAAGTCTGCAAGGAATTGAATCAGGTAACTCATGACAACACTTTAAATCTTTTACCACTTTTACCGAAAGAATGTTGCTTCCAAAATGAATATATCGTACTAAAGGTAATTTTTTTTACATTTTTTTAAAGTCATTAACGTTATTGCAGTTCCTTTTTATTTTTTTTTTCTTTCGGTTACACAAAGGAGTTCCTGTTCATTATTTTTTTCTTTCTTTCGATTACTACATAACAGTTCCTTTTCATTTATATAGACTTAATAGCCTTTGCGGTTAGAACTAATTTCTTGGTGAAGACTTTTGTATATATACATTTTTATTTTGATTTGTCATTTTTATTGTGGTCCATATTTTGTTTTTGTTGCTTTTTGAAGTAGTTTGATAACATAATATTGAATGTAACTAAAAATAATAATATAACCAATTTGATAGTTCTATATGAAACTCACTTTTATCTCTCTCACCATCATCCAATTGAACCTAATAACCATAATCCCGCCCTTTTTGACGGACCTAATTAATTTTTATGAAGAAAAAAAAGGTCTGTAAGGAATTGAATCAAGTAACACATGAAAATGTCATTTTTTTTAAAAGTCACTAACACCATTGCAATTCCTTTTTTGATAGCAGATCATTTTCATTATTAGCGGTTTCTTTTCATTATTATTTTTTCTTTCAATTACCACATAGCAGTTCCTTTTTATTATTTTTTTTCTTTCGGTTACCACATAACAATTCTTTTTCATTATTTTTTTTCTTTCGATTACCACGTAGCAGTTTCTTTTCCTTTTCATTTTTATAGATTTACCAGCTTTTGCGGTTATGACCAATTTCTTGGTGTAGGCTTTTGTATATATTTTTTCTTTCGATTTGTCATTTTTATTGTAATCCACATCTTTTGTTTTTGTTGCTTTTTAAGGTAGTTTGATAACATAATACTGAATGTAACTATAAAAGTAATTATATAGCCAATTTGATAGTTATATATAAAGCTCTACAAAACCCGTGCATCGCACAAGTTAGAGTCTAGTTTATGTAAAAATATATACAAGTTCAAATTAAGTGTCAAGCAGGGTACTCACTACTCAAGCATTTTTATTTTCCTCCCTGATTTTCAGATACAATCTTCACATTAATTTAGCTGGCTAATGTTTATGTCACTCCCCTAAAAAAAAATTAAGTCACTTGTTAATATCTATAAAATATATGAAATCTGTCAATTTTAGTTTATATATGTATAAACTTAACCGATGAATTTCATATATTTTAGGGATTACTTAGTAATAGTATATTAATATAGTTTAGAGATTAAATTAAAAAATTATTTGAAGACTAAATTGATGATTTATTCGTTCTTTTTATTTACCTCATCAAATAATTTTTTTTAGTGTGTAAATACAACGATAAATATCACCTAAAACTTACAAACAAGACTATAGAGTCTCAAATTTGAATTTGAGCAAATATATTTAATCTAATAATATCGACATTACTAATTGTAATTAAGTTAGGTGTTAGGAGCCCTCCTCAAATAACTCTACAATATGAACCATCACATAGTAAATAAACTTGTTTGTTAATTTTTTTTAAGAAAGACTTATTTGTTAATTAATCATCATAACCGGTAACAAAACTAAAACTCCGTCAACATCACCACGAGAGATCATAAAGTTGGTAACATGCTTCTTTTCGAAGAAAAATACCTTTTTTTTACTGTTAAAGAAAAATACTTAAGTCTACTTATTAATTAAAGAGTATTTTGGAATTGACAAAACATAGGTACAATTCTTTATGTGTTTTTCGTATGGTTCTTAACTAAAAATACCAATTTTTTTAATATAACAAACTTTGAAAAAATTATGGATTTAAGAAAATCACGGTAAATTTAGTTAAGAACCATATGAAAAACACCTAAGGAATTGTACCTAAGTTTTTTCATGTTGTGGGACTAGCCGTAAAAAAATTGGAAATATTAAAGAATAAAAATATTAATATTTTAAATTTTCTTTGTATATAAATTAAGAAAAATACCAATAAATACCTTTATGGCGTTGTTTAAGTAATTAAAAATGTAACTTTGCATAAAAATTATGTGATAGTTAAATTTTAATATGGATCAATTTTATAAGTGGTTCATCCTAAATGAGTACTTAAAAGATATTTAAATTTTCAATGGTGAAAGACATTGTTGTTTGGAAGTACAAGTTTTTTTGTTTGAGAGGTGGCAGTACAGTTAATTTTTTTTAGGGGCAGTACAAGTTATGTTATTCTCATTTTTACAATCGAGATAATAATTTAATTGATTTCAGATTAATTAAAACAACGAAAAATAAACATATAACTTGTATTTAAACGACTCTAATCATGTCATTGTTTTATTCGTAAATATAAGGAGAGACTTAAATTTTTACCTCTAAGATTATCGTTGTGTGTTGTTAAAATTTCTGATAATTTTAATTTTTAACACCAAAGCACGGTAGACTACTTATGAAGATGATTATTGTAGCACTCACTTT
Organism: Medicago ruthenica; assembly: GCA_018208015.1. Lineage (NCBI taxonomy): Eukaryota > Viridiplantae > Streptophyta > Magnoliopsida > Fabales > Fabaceae > Medicago > Medicago ruthenica. Next base: position 87,799,928 of record CM031372.1, read on the forward strand.
TAAAACAACCGTAAGCATGATCTATAAATTAAATCTTTTAAAAAAATTATTTTCTTTCGTCAAAAAGAATTTATTTTGGGGACATTAACGTTAGTTTTTACTGAAAAAAAAAACTTTTTTTTTGGATTGGACAAATAAAACCTTAAAAAGTTGCACAAACTGGAAAGAGAGGGGGTAATAAATAAATTGGTTAAATAAGTAAATCCTCCTTCTAAATATACCACCATTTGATTTTAGTCCTCTAAAATATTCCTTAGACTTTTGGTCCCTCCAAAATTTTTCATACATAAAATTAGTCCATACTTTTTAGTCAACTCATGCCTAACCTTCATATTTTTTAATAAAATTTTCTAAAAATTGGTAGAGAATTATGACAATATTTTTCAAAAATAATTAGATTATTTTAGTGCTAAAAAATTCATATTAAATTCATGTTTTGTTAAAATATTCTAATTTTAACCCTAAAAAAATTAGTTGGAAGGATATTTCAGTAATTTGATAAATCTATTTCTTGATGAAGAAGCTGAGTCTGATAGACTCAAACCTGCATTTCATTTCCATTGCACTCTCTCTACGTCTTTCATCATCTTCTCCTTCTCACCCAACCTTAACCCTAACCCTAATCCCCAATTTTCAATTCTAGGGTTCAATCCCTGACACAACAATGTCTCAGAACGGGAAATTGATGCCGAATCTCGACCAACAAAGCACAAAGCTTCTCAATCTCACCGTTCTTCAACGAATTGACCCTTTCGTTGAGGAAATTCTCATTACTGCTGCTCATGTTACGTTCTATGAGTTTAACATCGATCTCAGTCAATGGGTTCGTTCATTTTCACCCCTTTTTTTGTGTATTTCCTCTCTCTAGTTACTTTCTCTCTCATTGTTGTGTTTGATTGTTTTGCAGAGTCGTAAGGATGTTGAAGGATCTCTCTTTGTTGTTAAGAGGTTTGAAATTTTGTATTTTGTTAACGGGATTGATGGGTTTTAATTAATTTAAGTGGTTTAATTGGAAATTTGTTTTTAATTGAGGTTAATTTTGGTTTCATTGTTTTTTTAATTTCAGAAATACTCAACCAAGATTTCAGTTTATTGTGATGAATCGTCGCAATACTGGTTAGTGAGTCTATCTGTTTTTGTTGATTCTAATACTTTTCAATTTTTGTTAAATTTTCTTATTTGATTTGGTTATGAGAGAGAACTTATGTTTTGCTTCCAAACATGTGCGTCCATTGAATTATTTGTAAACTAGACTATAGGAAGCATTGTTATCAATCACTGATAGCTGAAAATGATTTTTAAAAATCTGCTACTCAATAGTGCTATAGCGCCACTAGAGCCGCTGTATGACAACATTTTGTACTACATAGTATATTGTGAAACAATAGTGGTTTGTCCGAATTACTCTTACACTATAGTGGTATTGCGCTGTATAACTGCTATTTAACTACACTGATAGGAAGTGAGATCCAAACACTGTCGTCAAATCAGAAATGCTTGAATCAGATGCTATTACATTTTCTGTTAATATGTTGGCTGCATAAATTTCAGTTTGTCACCTTGGTTGTTGGAAAGTTAGTATTTTAGTATAGTTTTCGAGTTACATCCTGGTCTTGGAATATTTAAGTATGTAATTATTCCTCTATATTTGCTCGTGTTTGGTAATAATATATTTTATAGTTAGTTGGTATTCGTTTATACTTAAATTTATAGGATTTGTTTTAGGTTTGGCTATCGGCATTTCATTTTCTGCATCTTGCACCCAATATTTTGAAGTGTTGTCAAAAAGTGGCGCTATATCGTAGCGGATTTTTGTGGATCACCTATAAAAACCACAATTTTATACCAGTTTCACTATTATATGGCAGTAGCCAATATCAGCCGCTATTCCACTTTTCGTTAGCAGATGTAGCGGCAATAGATGAAAAAAGCGATTTTTAGGGTTTTTAAAAATAATAAACAAAGAGTCTGTGTGTGTACCAGACATGTCCTATTTTTAAAATTGAAAAACTGAAGAGTTAGTGACTATTACTCTTATATTCACCGTAATGTGCCAGCCTTTCAATATTTAAGCTATGCTTAGCCTCCATTCCCTTTTTAATTTTCATGCAACATGCCTTTTTATATTTAATTATTGACTTATTTCAACTGCTATTCCGCTTATACTATTTGCCTGCAACGCTGTCTGAGTATCTGCTATTCTTTCACATAGTGGGTTTTTCGGTATTTTGCTATTTTCTGCAATCCACTATTGATAACAGTGATATTTAGAGTGTTGCGTATTATTAATCACAAACTGTACATTTGTATTGTAGATATTGTTTTAAGGATGAAAATATACTTTTGTGATTGGTGGTGATTGAGAATCGATAATGCCCTATGTTCATGTATGTATTTAATCCTTGTCATTGTTGGCATAAGCAGAAAATTTGGTGGAAAACCTCCTGGGGGATTTCGAGTATGAAGTTCAGGTTCCATATCTATTGTATAGAAATGCTGCTCAAGAAGTGAATGGTATTTGGTTCTATAATGCTCGCGAATGTGAAGAGGTTGCAAATCTTTTTAGCAGGTATTGTTTTCATGTTTTGCCGAAAATGTTTGCTCTTGGGGCGTTTCTGAATAGTCAAGGGAGAAAACTCCATGTTTGAATTTGTATATTTTGTTTTCATAATAACTTATAATAACATATTTATTAGAGATATTTAGGAATGTAGGATTTTAAAGAGTAGTTAATACAAGTATATTTGGGAAAATATTTCCCGGTAATAAAGAGTAATTGACCATTATCCTTTTGAAAGTTAAACACCAATGTACTGTACCTATTAGGGTTTGGATGTGCCATCTCTCCCTCTGCCAGTTCCTCTGGATGACTAGTTGAACTTAAGTGTTAATGTCCAAATACGGTATTTGTTTTGTATGACAGTCAATTTCAGTTTACGACCATTAGTTGAAGGGTTTATGAAGTTAGTTGATGGTATACCATTGATGACACATACTGGGCAATAATTGACTTTTTTCTGTTCAATAATTTACTTAAAAATATCTAATCTTTTGAGCATTGCCCTGGATTGCAGATGTATGTTAATATATATAATCTTTTAGATATTTCCCTATACACCCAGACTAGAAATTTGTTTCACTTATTTGAGAATGGGAAAAACCTTGCATTCATTAATATTGATATTTTATTGTGGAAATGATTTCCTTGTAAAACCTGCAAAAAATAAATAATCAGAATTGTACTTTAGACACATTCAATGGGAAAAAGTTTATTACAACTATGTCCTAGTAAGTTATCTGAGAAGCGGCAAATATTAGCAGCGGATAGATAGGCTTTGAATGGTGTGCAATATATTTGTTGTTAGAATTTTAGAAAGGCATACAAAAGTACAAATTTTTTTGAGGGCTTAGAAAAGTATATAAATTATAGATTATTTATTTAGTGGCGGCTTTGGTTTCTGATGTTAGTATGAATCTAAATTGAGTTGGAATTCATAAAATCATCATTAAATTCTCACCTCACAGGCGTACACATGTGCATCTGGTCATCATCATCATGTATATACATTTACTTATGTTTTGCTAATTTTCAGGATTCTTAATGCATATGCCAAGGTGCCTCCAAAGTTAAAGGTCTCTTCTACAAAGAGGTAATTATATGTTTCTAGCAACACCTGATTGCTCTCCCATGAATGGCAGAGCTGTCTTAATCCATAGTATTATATTTCTTAGCTCTATCCCGTTCAACTCTCCTATTACATCATATTCATATCCATGCATCTGACAAATGCATGGGGTTTGAAGTGATCTTCATGGACGGCTTCTCTCTCTCTGTTGCATGTTTGGTTTGCAAGTTCTGTCTGATCTTTATCTCATGTAATTCTACTTCGATGGGTCATACCTATCTTTCCCAACACACTTTCATGGACGGTTCTGTCTCTATAAGTGCAGATCACCACTTACATGTCGATATATAATGACTTTGCAACTCACACCTTGGGCATGTTGTTGTATAATGTTATTTTGGTTTGGAAATGAGATAAGTTCCTTAATTTGTCTATCTTTGAGACATTTGTTTAAATTTTAGAAATTGCTATCAAGCAAAACAGGATCGTGGTTGTATTCTCTTTTGTTTTGCACCGTTTCCTTTTTCAAGGGGGTTCCCATCTTTGATATTCAGAAATATTGGCACCATGTTGCATTCTTATATTTCTTCTTTGTACTTTGTCAGTTTAAGCTTTGGATAATCTCTTACCCTCCCCCTCATTGTACTATCCTCATTTTGTCTTTAGAAAGAAAAAAAATATTTCCATAAAAAGATTTCAACATCAACAGTAAGTGATTATTCTGTAGTAGACAGATAAGTTAGGGATGCATACATTGTCATATATTTCTGTACTCTCTATACTTCATATTCAACTAATGAAGCCTCACTTACATTTATTGCAGTGAGTTTGAGGAACTGGAAGCAGTACCAACTATGGCAGTCATGGATGGTCCTCTTGAGCCATCATCATCAACTACTTCCAATGTAGCTGATGTTCCTGATGATCCATCCTTTATAAATTTCTTCAGTGTATGTACCAATGCAAACAATTTTCTTTTGCTTCAAATAATTTGTTACGACGACCTTTTTTCCTTCCATCTTTCTAAACTGTCTTGAAATGGTTTTGTATCTTGCATGCTTATCTTGTTTGTGTCCTTTTAGTTCCCTGAGCGCTCCTCATTTTTTAATTTTTAACCATATTCATGTAAAATATTTTCGGCTATGTCGCAATAGTCTTCTCTGCTTATTGATGTTGGAGAATAAAGAAATTGAATTGAATTAACAAAGGCATACTGGATAAGTTGATTTTTTATCTTTTAAAATGGGGAAGGGGGAAATCATTAATTAAATGGCACTGACGACCATTTTACAATTCTCCCCAAGGGGATTTGAACTCCATCCTTTGTGGGTATAAGGTCAAATTCTTACTACTAAGCTGACACCTCATGGACAAACAAGTTACCTGATTGGAAACTACAAGACTAGGATTAATTCCAAATACAATTTTTAATTCTTCTTTCAATGCATGTACCGACTTTAGTATTTCTGACATTCTAAGCGACTCTCATTTTTGGATTTATATTTTGAATTGAAATTTCATTAGTTGTCCATTTTTTCACACACTTTTTCTATGCTAGACTTGTTTGGACAGATTTCAAAACTATATGATCCACTGATGAGCATATGGTACTCCATTTATGATCATTTTCATTTATAAGATCCACTGATAGCATATGGTGCTACGCTTATGATCATTTTCATTTGTTTGTAAATATGTAATATTCAGCACATGGATATTACAAATTTGTTATTGTTAAGTTAAACATTTGTAACTCGGTTCTGATCTGGTCGTTTATTCCTGATACATTATTATTGCAGGCGGCTATCAGTATCGGGAATACTTCAAATGCTCCGATCACTGGACAACCTTATCAGTCTTCTGCTACAATTTCTTCTTCTGGGCCAACTCATGCTGCTACCCCTGTTGTGCCACTGCCAACCTTGCAGATACCATCTCTTCCAACATCTACTCCGCTTACGCCCCAGCATGATGCTCCTGAGTCCATCAACAGCAGCAGCCGAGCCACAAATCTTGTGAAGCCTTCTTTTTTTGTTCCTCCTCTTTCTTCTGCAGCAATGATGATGCCCCCTGTGTCTTCATCCATACCTACTGCCCCTCCACTTAATCCTACTGGTACTGTACAACGACCTTATGGTACTCCAATGCTACAGCCATTTCCACCTCCAACTCCACCACCTTCACTGGCTCCTGTTTCTTCTCCCCTTCCAAACCCAGCTATTTCTAGAGAAAAGGTCCGAGATGCTCTTCTGGTGCTCGTTCAGGTTAGTTTACTTTCTTGGTACTTGTTTATGATATTCTGATCACAATAATATTAAATGACTGTTTGGGAGCTAGTAATATTTTATGATCTTGTCACATTATATTCCTTATTAAGAAGCATATATTAATACCATTATTTATTTATTTGTTTGTTTTTCCTCTCAATTTCTAATTTCTCTATTTTTTGGCTCATGGTAGGACAATCAATTCATTGATATGGTTTATAAAGCGCTGCTGAATGCTCATCAATCATGACTTTCAAGAGGTGTTTAATTATCAACTCACTGAAGAATTGTTTTTTGCGCTGAATTACATTTTCTATAATTTTTAGGCTAGGCTTTAATCATGTCCTAAACTTTCAAATGTTTCGGTCATAACAATTTGTAAAATTGGTTTTGCATTGTGACTACCATTTTGATCTTGCTAGTTTCCTGAATGTCATAGTTCAGTTTTCTACAGGTTAAACCGCCATATCAACTAATATATACTGACATAACATGGCAGGAAATGATGAAGGTCAAGATGAGTGGTTATAGGGGTGCTAAGGTTGTTATTAAGTCCTGTTTATTGTGTATTTTATTAAATTGTTATGATAAGACGACTCTTTGCATAGCACACCATTTGTCGGTGTTTCAATTTTCAACAAACATGGACTCTGCTGCATAATGCAAGTATATAGTCAGCCTATTTTTTGTGTGGATTACACAGCAGCTGAAAAGCATTCTTCTCGGTGACAAATATGTTTATCCCCCACCCCCAGTGATTTTGCAATATCTTTACATCTTATTTTAACCTCAAAATTGCGATATCTCTACATCTATCAACCTCAAAATTGCATTGGTTTAGGTAAAGAATTTTAATATCAAGTTTTTTTTTTTTTTTTTTTTATGTGAAATTCTAGGCTTGAGTAGTTGACTATGATGCAAAACGTATTATATCCTTGAAAAATGTAAGATATAACATGGATAGGTTACATGCATAAAAAAATATAATAAAATAAAATCAAAAGATCAATTTTTATCTCTTCCAACCCTCTCTCCAACTCAAATTTTGTTTTTAAAAATACTTCTATTTCTTGACTTCCACAATACTCGAACACATTTAAACCACACAACTAATGCTTTGAAGTTGTACACTCTCTTCCGCACCGTAACAGAAAATTCGAGACATTTTTATGGAGCTATTTTATTTCACACCAACAAGTTTATCTCAAACCTTCTTTGATATATTTCTCTATATAGATCACACATTATGTGATGCACTGAGTGAATATATTTTCCCACCCCCCGTCTCCCATACATATTTGTCTGCAACATTTTCCTTTATGATTACTTCTTATTTATCTCATTTAAGTACTCATTCATCATCTCCTCTTAATCTAAATAAATTCCTCCTCCAATGTCACTTCTACATCCAATTACTCTCGACCCAACTGCCAATTTCTCCCACCTTCACCTCTTCATCTATTGCTAAATTAAATAATCTATCAAATTTGTCATGTAATTTTGTACTCTCAGGATCCCGCAAAAATAATGTGTCCAAACCATTTACCACTCTTAAATTATTGATGAACAAAGTTATCTCGACATTCTCACCACACTATCAATCCTGCACATACCCATCCTTCCACAAACTTGATGTCCTCTATGCCCTCCACCCTATTATAACCATATTTACACTCTAAATTTTATACTAATGTCATTGGTCACCCGCTTTTTATTCCCCACCATTAAAAGCTCTCAAGTCCTATCAAAGGAGGTTTGGTCCATGAGGAGAAATTAAATTTCTAAAGTGTAGTAAATCAAAGTTCGAATTTCGACTTAGAGATGTATCCATATTTAATGTTCGATACGTCTCAAATTTGTCTTGCTTCAATAGAAAGAAGCTATGAGAAATTAAAAAATCTCTTTCAAGTTCTTACCCCTAACCCCCATCCTCCTAGGCTCTAAAAATCATTTCTTATTTTAATCAATGTTCATTCCAATCGACAATAAAGGAGTTTTGCCGCCTCCTCTAACCATGATTGACATGCATTTATCCCCGCTAGTAGAGTTCTATAGAGGTTCACCTAAAGTTTCGAAATAAGTTTAAAAAATTGCTACACAACTTTATTGCTCTGGTATTTGCCAAGAAATTTCCTCCCCACAATCTTAAATCAATCGGTTCATCTATTCCAAGTCTTGTTAAAAAGCCATAAGTCTCATAACCTCTCGTAGAAACTCCCAATCTATCGAATTATATGTCATTCTAAGGTCTACATAGGATCATACATTTGCACCTATAAAAAACACTTATTTCCTCCCTTAACACATGATCATTCATTTTTTTTTACAAAATTAAAAGACAAAAGTATCTTTTTTTTTTATTTTAACCTTTCAATTCTTAAGGGAATGAGTCACTAGTGATGCGAAATAAATTCGGACGAGATGTAAATAAAGTTTGATACTCAAAAATCGAGCTTGAGGGATTCGTCCTTAAATGAGACTCATCAACCATTTGAATCTAATCACTTGGTTCAAAAATGTATATTAGTAAATTTGTTTTTTTTAAATAGTCAATTTGAAAAATTAATAAACGTCCTTTATAAATAAATAAAATAAAAGAATAATTATGTAAATGATTTCTATAAATATTCAGAATTTCGTTTTTAATCCCTACAAAATAAAATCACGCTTTATAAACCTTGTAATATTTTTCTTAAGATTTTGAAGGACCAAAAATGATGACAAAAATTTATTAAAAGGTCTAAAAATGCAGATGAAATTTTTTAAAAGGACTAAAAATAGTGACGAATTTTTTTATAGAGACTAGAAATTGTGGTTTTATTTTGTAGCGACTAAAAACAAAATGTTGAATATTTATAGAAATTAACCCTAAAATAAAAAGACATTTTGTCAAAAAAAAATATTAGAAAAAAAATAAATTGGGTTTTGATTAAGGTTTGGAACCATTGTGAAGTTAGGTTAAAACTTGAGAAGCATTACACTGTGCCTTGAATGAGTGAAGTGAGGAAGCAATGACTCGTTTGAGCACTGAGCAGGTTCTGAGCGACAACAATGCCGCCAATCCAAGTTCAATTTCCAGTCTTCATCTCACTCACAAAGCTCTTTCCGATGTAACCTTCCTTCCACCCCCTTTTATTTTCTCTAACCCCTTTTGTTAAATTAAAACCCTAAAAAATCTTAACTTTTTTAATCTTTGTTTATTTCCCAGGTATCATGCTTAGCCAGCTTTAATAAATTGGAAAAGCTTGACCTAAAATTCAACAATCTCACTTCACTTGAGGTATTTTATTTTTATTTTTATTTTTAAATTAAGAAAAAAAAATTGAAGTGTATTTGATTGGATTTTGTATGTATGGTGTAATAGGGATTGAGGGCATGTGTTAATTTGAAGTGGTTATCAGTTGTGGAGAATAAATTAGAAAGCTTGGAAGGAATTCAAGGACTTACCAAGCTTACTGTAAGTTGCTAGCTGCTTTGTTAATATCAGCTTTATTTTTTGTTTTGTTTAATTGTTAATTCTTATCCTATGTGTATGTGTAGCTTAGAAGGGTTTACTTGTTGTTGATAGCTTTTTTTGTGTTTTTGTGTTAAATGTGCTATATTTGTATGGGAAAATAGGATACGCACTGACAGTGTAAAATAATTGTTACACTGTGTGTATTCCACTAAATCACCCCACTTCGTCTACACCCCAATTTATGGGTATTATATGGAGAAATAGTTCATTCCTGTTGGATGCCAGTGTAAAATTTATTTACACTGACAAATCATATCCATTAAACTCTATTTGTATGAATTTAATTTATATACACTGTCAGTGTAAAAATTTTTTACACTGTCAATCAATTTTAATCCTTAGATAGTCAAATCGTTAAAACCATGTGACTTTAATCATAATTACTTTCAAACACACATATGATTGATTGTGATTTGTTGACCGTGTATCAAAATTGAATTCTGATTGTATTAAGCAACCAAAGTTGTATGAATAAGGTCATGGAGAGTTTTCTCATCTTGAGATTGCTGTGATTGTAACTCCATAAATGAAATTTAATTTCAAATGGCTTATAGAAATTATATTGGCCGAATGGCCACCGAGTGGAATTGTTTAGTTTCGGATGAATAAGCTGTTTTATTTTGCCGGTGAAGTATTTTTGTGTACTTGGTGTATGTCTTGTTAATATACATGCTATGAGTATCTTTATTGTAAGTATAGATGTATTTCCATGTGCTCAAGTTTATAGTTTTTGAGATTATATTTGTTAGAAAGTAGAAACCTTTCATCTCACAGGTCATGCTAAATGTTTAATAACGTGTATTATGGTTAGGGTCTGAATAGCGTTGTTAAGCTTGTACAGAGAGTGGCATTCTGCTGAGTTATTTCCCGAAATGGGGATTCTTCATTTCACTATTTTTTCTTGTGTTTGTTTTGTTTCCACATCCATATGTTCAGAATAATATACCAAACATATTTCTGTCGAACAATCTGCCTATGTTTATAATTTGTTACAAAATTCAATGAGTTATATGAGAATGTAAGAGTCACTTTTATATGATCATGTGAACCAGGTACTAAATGCAGGAAAAAATAAACTTAAATCTATGGATGAGATTGGGTCACTTAGTACCCTCCGTGCGCTGATTTTGAATGGTGAGACTTCTTAGTTCATACTTTATCACATGTCAGCCTCGTCTATTTTGAAAGTTGAACTAAGAACAATGCATGCAAAAAATATTACTAGTAGTGAATCTTTATATATATATTTCTGTCTTTCTAATTTTTACACTCATGTTTACTTTTGTTTTTGACAGACAATGAGATTATCTCCATTTGCAAACTTGATCAGATGAAAGAATTGAATACTCTCGGTATGACTAATTGTCTTCTTCATTTTCTTTGAAGTCTTGAGATTTTCTGCGCTATTAACCCAATAAAATATAAAAAATTACTCAAACTTTAGTTGTAAACTTTTAAAGTAATTGATTCTAACTTTCTTGATGGATCCTATTTCCAAAGGGATTTTATAAGAAGAGGAGGTTTATCAATATACAGTTGTTAAATTTTTTGATACATGCAAGACAACACACAGACACACACGCGCACTATGCACCTGTTGTATGTTTGAAGTGCATACTATTTTTGGCCAAATAATATCTTGCTGATGGTTCCAGCTCACATAATTTTTTAATATCTCTAATTTCTGTAGTTCTATCTAAAAATCCTATCCGTAAAATTGGCGAGGTTCTGAAGAAGGTGAAATCCATCACAAAGGTAAAGTTTGCCCCTAAGCTGTTGAGCTCCTTTAGTGCTCATTAGTTATTTCAGCATTGTATTCTGATTTCTCCTAATTCCTCTTCTGGTTCCAGCTTTCCCTTTCTCATTGTCAGCTTGAGGGTATTGACACTTCCCTCAAGTTTTGTGTTGAACTGACAGAGCTTCGTCTTGCTCACAATGATATTAAGGTGTGCCTTAAATTCGCGACTTTGGTTTTTGATTTTACATACTTTTGGAATGTTCAATGTGGTGCATTCATATCATATTTGCTTTTTGACCTAATTTCTTTAGAATATTTTGCTTTATATTGTGTACACTATTGTGCTAACTTTTGGATTTCAGTCTCTCCCAGAAGAACTAATGCACAATTCAAAACTTCGGAATTTAGATTTGGGGAATAATGTGATCACAAAATGGTCAGATATAAAGGTTTGTCATCTGGAACTCTTCCAACAACATTTTATCGTTGTTCTAAACACTTAACCATGTACGTTCATCTTTTATTGCAACTGTAGGTGCTCAAATCACTCACCAAACTGAGAAATCTCAATTTACAAGGAAATCCTGTTGCTACAAATGAGAAAGTTACAAGAAAGGTGATCCCCTGTTTTTTTGGTTCATAATATTAATTTTTATTACTTTTTTAAATTTCATCCTTAAACTACCATGTGTATGATGTTACAGATTAAGAATGCATTGCCAAAGCTACAAGTATTCAACGCCAAACCAATAGATAAAGATACCAAGAATGAGAAAGGTCGCATGACCGATGATGCTCATGATTTTTCATTAGATCATGTCGATCAAAATGAGGATGATTGTCTTGATGCTGCTGACGAAAGGAAGCCCAGTAAAAAAAGAAAGAAAACTGTTGATGTATCTGAGAAGGAAGCCGAGGTCTATGATAAGGAAAATACAGGTCATAACAAGGATAATGGAGATAAAAAGAAAGACAAATTCACAGGTACTGTTGATCCTGACACGAAGAATAAATCAACGAAGAAAAAGCTAAAAAAGGACGACGGCGAGCCCTCGGAAAAAGCTTTGGCTCTTGAGGAGAATGTTAATAGGACTGAGAAGAAAAAGAAGAATCGAAAGAACAAGGAACAAAGTGAATTTGATATTATTGATGATGCCGAAGCTTCATTTGCTGACATTTTTAACATCAAGGATCAGGAAAATCTGAATCATGGTGGTGAAATGAAGCTACAGGACCAAGTGCCTAAAGATTTGAAATTGGTGAGCAGCATAGAGACTTTACCTGTCAAGCATAAGAGTGCCAAAATGCATAACGTGGAGTCTCTATCATCTCCAGTAGCAGAAATCGGAATGGGAGGCCCATCAACATGGGGCGATTAGTTATAACTTGTCGAGATATGCCGCTATGCTTAAAAACCTACAATTTTTTCTGACTCATCTGTTAGTTTTCTCATTGCATTTCTCCTTGTTCAGGGTGAGCACAGTTATTTTCTGCTTCGTTTTTTGACACTTTTGACCAGTAGGAATCGAACTCAGTACTCTGAGGTTTACAACACTCGCACACATTGCGCACCAACCACTTGTGCTAAACCCAGGTGGAGGATAATATGTGAATTGCACATCAGATTCTGGCCCTGTTTGTGATGTTTGTCTCTTTAGATTCAATCAATACCTTTCTTGCCTTCTCCATTATTTAATGAGTTTTTTGTAACCAATTACTTCAAATGAATTTTTCTTCATATGCCATTAAGTTTCATGTCTCCTCCCCCTCCCTTTTTTGCATGACTACTATGAAATGCAGTTAGAAATTGTTGTTACTTTTCAAACGGAGTTTAAATTTTCTGTCACTCTTAGTTGTAATCTTCGTTCAAATGTAATAGTATACATGTGAACCACTGGCAAATGCAACAATACCTTGGCATCCTCCATGTATAATCAAAAGATATTTTTGGTACATTGAAGTTCTTGTCCTTATTTAATTTTATAATTTTATTTGAATTTGCAGTATGTGTTGGTGTAAACTACAGTTTTTGCTTTTTTAAAGTATATTTTTTTATCCAATATGCGTGAGATTGATTAATTCTTAATAGTGATCACGAATTTCACTCTCTGAATTGAACAATTCTTTTTATACGGTAAAATTAGTAATCTCAGTTGTTGATGATTAAATGGAGGCTGGAATATGTTTTTGTAAATGTGCTATCGAGTTTGCATAAGTGTGTAACTTTTACAATAAAAGTGCTATCGAATTTGCATAAGTGTGTAACTTTTACAAAATAAATGGAGCTACTTTGAAACAGAAAAACAGAAGCCACATATTGAGATTTTTATAAGTTAAGGAACTAAAGTGATGTTAAAATAAAAACATAATGAAGGATAAGGATCAAACTGAAACTTTTGAAAATATGGCAAATGACAAATAAAAAGTATTTTTACCTACAAAATATAAATTGATGATTGGTGCCTCTGATCTTATTTATAAGCCAAAGTTTCTTATTTCACACGCGTTAAGAAACTAGTAATTTTGTCAAAAAAAAAAAAAAAAACTAGTAATATTCTTGACCCAAAGAAAAAGAGAAAAAAAATTAGTAATATTTACCAAAATAGTTTAATTTAGTGATTTTTGTTTATATTAAAGGTCAAAAATTATGATGACTTTGATTATAAATAAACTCAAGTGTGTATAGATAAGAACAACAGTGAATATAGCTTATTGCTAAGTTTTATTTTTGATCAAATGTGTAATAAAAAAGACAAAAATAAGAACAACCACAATAGAACTCTCTATTTCTGGATATTTAAGTGGATTTCAATATCCACATCATTTATTTATAATTTTTTTAATAATAATACATAGTAAGTACTTAACTCCTCCAACCCAATACTCTAATAAAATTAACAGAATTTATTAATAATTATATATCATTACTTTTCTGAAAGCGTATAGAACCCACGTACAAAGAGTATGTTTATTAAAACTACTCTTCTACTAAATACTCTTTTGCGTTTCTTCCAATGGTACCACCTATAAAGTGCCAAGATTGAGTGCTTGTTTGGATGAGCGGCTGCAAATCACGTTTTACTTAAAATCACGGCAAAAAAACCACTTTAATGCAGAAGCTCATATTCTCAGTTTCTTAAAATCACATCAGATTTACCGTGTGCAGATGTGCTTTTGCTTCATCAAACGCCACTCCAAAGAGACACTTAAACTAGATGGTCTAACAAATTATAAACGTGTGAAGTACTTGTAGTAATTGTCATATGCAAGAACGACACAATTTGGACATGAAATTGTCAGCGTTTACACTTCAATGTCAATATTGGTTGGAAATGTCAATAAAATGTCAATATTGATTGAAAAACAACAACGAAACCATAACGCAGCCAAAAAGGAAAATATCTTTTCATGCATTAAGTTTATATTTGGTTTCATTTCTAGAGTGCCGACAAAATTTATTTTGTGTAGAATTGATTTTATTTAAAGCTATATGATTTGTAGTTTTTTATTTATTTTAAAGTTGATTTTTACAATAAATTTAAAGTTCAACTCACTTTTACATAAATAAATCAAAACATAAATCATTTTACCTTCGACTCATTTTTAATTAGAATTAATTAAAGACATAATACATTCACTCAAAATTAATTTTTATCGATGTAAAACCCATGTTTTATAAAGTGAAGCTTGCATTGAAATGTTGAGAGTTGAGACCTCTCGGTCATCATTTAAATAATGTAATATAGTTGAATTAGATTACAAATAAATAAGAATACAAAGTACAAAATATTAAAATTAAAAACCAGTTGAAACGTGTTCAAATAGTTCAATCTTAAAATTATGTGTTTATTCGCAAAATAATATTAACATAAGAGAATTAACAAAATGTGAAATGCTAAGAACTTGTGAGGTAGATAAAAAAAATAAAATGTTAACAAATGTTCTAAGGACACTTGCTATTGTTAATGAACTAAGTATGGTAAAAATATTTTGAAACTTGTATATTCTACCTTTCAAAAGTGTAAAAGATATTATTTTTAATATAACTTTTTTCCTTTAATAAATGTCTCGGAGACACTAGTTTGCATGAACCAAAAATAAATAAATTTTTGACATGCAACTAACTAATGGTTTTGATAATTTAATAATTATACATAAGAGGCTTTTTCATTTTTTTCTTTTATACAAAATGTTCTCTAGTTTTATTTTATTTTCACTTTTACTTAACAAACTTTATTTTCTGCTTTCAAGAATTTGCATAAAAAATAGTAAAATAACTTAAAAAAATCCATGGTTTACTGTATTTGTATTTTTTTTAACTCAGTATCAGACCTAAATACCGACTAATTCGAGGATCAATCTTATCGTCTACTAGAAGGTGATACAATTGAAACGAGGGCTAAGTTCTATATTTTTTTTGGTGTACAAAGCTAAAAAACAAAAGAGAAAAGAGGAAACAAAAGAAACAGAAAAAGAGAGCTACGGTCTCAAATAAACATCACTCCGAAGAAAATTCAAAAGATATGTCGGAGGAGACTCGTGACAAAGAGAAACTCGAAATATGATGAGGCACCAAGCTTGGCCAAAAAATCCGTGCATTGATTCCCTTCTCTAAGGGTGTGATTCATCGTAACATTTCCTTGCTCCAATAGCTCTTTTATATCTTGAATCAAAACAACATAAATATGAAACCTTATGAGGGGACCATAAAGATGTTGATACAATGAAGAGAATCAGAGTAGCAAACTAAATCAGTAATACCCATGTTCTTGGCCAGCAAAAGGCCCTGATATATGACATAGAGTTCAGCACAAAATATCAGAAGAATTTTGGATGTAGCCAGAAAATCCTGACAAGTAAAAACCTGAATTTTGGGCAAAGTTCTATATGAAATAGCCAAACATGATTCAGAAAACATAAAATAAAGTAAAAACATAAATTACATCGATTGTTCACTTGCTTGCTTCACTTTTTGTTTTTAATGAATATTGACAATAATATAAAAGAGTTTCACGTCTGTTTGATTTTAACAAAAATAATTTCTTCATAGTTGAATAATTTTATGCTCCGGACGTTTATCTTAGTAAAGTTATTCACTTATCGAAAAAAAATACAAAAATAGTTATCCTTTTAACTTTAATTTTTTTTACTCAACTTTTGATTGTTATGTTTTATTAATTTGTCAATATATTTCAATATTAATTATTAAATAATTAGAAACATAAAAAGAAAAAAGACGTGGTTTGGTTTCATTTCCCACAGACAAAATAATAGCAGAACATGTCAACTCCACATACTTGCTTAGCTCAAAAAGGATACAACAGTGCTGATAATTAAGTAAGATAATGATATTAAACCAAAAACAGATTAGATCAGATGAACAATGCCTGTAAGAAAGTGCAAGCCGTCTAGTCCAATTTAGTGTATCTTAATTTTCATCGTTGAATAATTTTTTTAAAGTTTCAATCAAAATAATAATTATTAAAAGTGATAGGTATACTATTACACATGCATGCCAATTAAACAAGCAAATATGAACCACTTGCCTCTGATGATGTATCCGCCGGAGAAATTATTAAGAGTTTATTAATGAATTTGACTTATATTATATGTACCAACAACGTATAATTTTTGCCTAAAAATACATAAATATCTAGATACACTCAATCAACTATATAAATATATTCAAAGAGATTTTTAAGAGAGTATATGTAACAAATTTTTTGGCGTGAAATTGGTATCATTTGCTCCATTTATAAGGCTAGATTCGAACTCATAACATCTGGTTAAGTTGAAAGTGATTTTTTATCATTTCATTCAAGAAAGTTCATGGATAATATATGTAAAAAATTGATATCATATAAGATAATTTTTTCTGGAATTTTCTTAATTTTAGGTTATGAGAGTCAAACTTGAATGTAAGATTCGAGTCTCGCGTATGTAGCTCGGTTGGTGAGTTCAAATGAGGAGGTTCGTAATTGAATCACTGAAAACTAACATTACTATGATTTGTCTATAAAAAAATGTAATACTTGAGAGAATCGTCAGCTTCATTGGCAATTTACAATATAACTTATATATAACTTACCAATAAAGAAATTCCAGAAGAACCAAAAGAAAAATATATTTTTTTACTAAATTAAACTTTTAGTGGGTTTAATTAATTGTGATTGTTAATACTTTTTAAATTGACCAGAATCTAAGAAAAATGATTAAAATGAGAAATTGGTATTAGTAATTTCTTCAAAATTTTGATTTTAGTGATTGTGGTAGATGAATTAAATTTTTAGAGTTTGTTTGTTTTAATTTTTTTTGGTGAAATAATCATTTTCAGATACTTTCGTCTGCCTGTTATATATTTTTTTTAAACGAAGAATCTAAACAAAAGAAAAAAAAAATTAAAAACTACTTCAAATAAGAAGTTGTTTAAATAACTTGTTTCATAACTGATATTTTTTTTTGGATGTGAAAAAAAATGATTTTCATTATGCTAGACAAACATAAACCAACTTCTCTCTTTTTTTAAAAAATAAAAATTATCCTCTAAATTATTGATTCTCAATTTAGTTTTTTACAATCCGTAACAAATAGAAGGGTCTTTTTTTGTCAAGTAGCCTAGTGGCTGGATCTCACACATTTTAAATGTGGAGAAGTGGGGTGTCCAAGATTCGAACTCTGACCCCTGCATATATTATGCATTGTTCCTACAAACTGAGCTAAACTCACGAAGACAATAAAATGGGTTTTAAATCTCAAATAAACAAAACTATAATTGATTGATGGTATAAAATATTTTCATATTGCAACTGCATTAAAATCATAAAGTTGAGAGGTACGTGCGTACAATTAGATCAGATAGATATAGTTGGACGATGGCGTACGTTGTTTAATTAGATAAGCAAATTGCACAGTTGATGGACTGGTATACAGTATATGGTATGAACCCAACCAATTTGGAAGAAGAAAAAAGTGTCCAAAACCCCAACTATCAACTACAACAAGCAAATTGCGTCCCTATTTGTCTAAAGTCTTGTTAGTGGATGTGAATACCAATTAATTAAATACTACCATAATTCAATTCGTATCACTAATTCCAATGTAATTCTCTCGATAAATATTGATTCAATTGGTAATAAGTTTAAATATATCATGTAAGAACGTGATTTCAACTATTAACTAACGTAAGATCTTTTAAGTGATTGATTTGTAAATATTTCTACAAATGTTCTAAGTTTTGAGACGATGCGTTCCAATATATAAGGGCTGAAGTTTGAATCCAAAATTCCCACTTATTCACCTTAAGGGTAAAATTCTAACTACTAGACTACTTAAAAAAAAGAATATATGAAATATATTATCATAATACACAAACTTAGCTCTCATTTACTTTGTGAAAATAATTTCAATTTTCATTTTTTAAAATTTGTGTTAATTTTACTTATTAACATAGAGGTAATAAATTATTGAATTGAACAATTGTGTGTTTTTTTCTATAAAAACACCAAAAAATTATTTTTATTATTTTCAAAAATACATCATTCCAGACTAAGATGTCATCTTCTCTATATCATAATAGATTGTGAAGAGTGTTATGAACACTCTTTTTCTAACGCTTTCTCTTTTATTAGGTGAAACTCATGTGGATCGCACACATTGAAAATGGATCTCACACAGTGCGAAGCCAGAAAAAAAAGTTCGGGTGGACCACTATAATATATAAACACAAAATTAAAATTGCAATAAGCATCAAGCACAAAGTTGTATTGACGGAGTTTAACTAAAAAGTTAGGGTGAATACTTTAAAAAAATCGAATTACTTATTTTACAACTACTATAAATTATGAAACTTTTTTTATAGTACAACTGTTAACTGAGTGAATTTTCAGTTGACAGGACAATATACATGGGATTTGAAACCCAAACAAGTTAGAAGTTCTATAAGCCTCTGCTAACTAGTCAAGTATAAACATGACAAAAATCATGTATGTTACCTTTGAAACTGCTGAAAACTAAAACCGTTGAAAAATTATTTAAAGTCACACAAAAATAGACCTGTAATTTATTTTTTTTAATTTTTTTGGGTGGGCCACTACAACACTTTGCGGGAATTTGGATATGCCGAAAGCTAAAACTGACGTAAAATTGTATAAAATCTCGCAAAATAGACCTACAATCGTTAATTTTTTTTATTTTCCTGGATGACCCATCTAAAAAGGGCTCCGCCTCATATAAAGCGGTGAGATCCATATAAATTCACCCAATAGATGAGTAAATGTGAGAAAGAGTGAATATAATGTTTCTAACCTTTCTCGTAGATTAATGGTACGTTTCACGTGTCTATGTCTTATTGATTAATTGGAAAAGGTAGCGTTCCACAAAACTCAGAATTAATGGTTCATTTCACGTGTCTATGTCTTATTGATAATTGAAAATGGTAGTGTTCCACGCAACTAAGAAGTCCAGGACTTAAATAGACAGGACTCAACCCAAATACATCAATCGGTCAATATTATAAACAAAAAATCGTTTTGATTATAATCTTGATGTGTCAGTTTTTATTCATAATAATTATGAGAGGGAGTATTGTGCATAAACAAGAATGCAGATCACACTCTAAAATAGTCAATCAGATAAAAAAATTATGTCATTTATAATAATATATAAAAGAAATACATGATTTTAAATTGATCTTTTCACTTTTAATTAATTATACTAACAAATGGATTATAAACATCTATATAATACGCCGATAGTAATTAGATAAAATAAAATAAAAAATACACCGATAGTAATACGATAGCACATGTGCGCGTGTACGGTTGATTATTTTACGCAAGGAGGATTTTCGTGGGACCTAAGGATGATGATATTGACACCCTCAATTGACTTGTTAATGATATAGATCATGCAAATCTCATGCACTTTTGCTCACTGTTAATCGGTGGCGGAGCTGACCAAAAAAGTTGGGGTGAGCCACTTTAATAAATTATAATATATAAATACAAAATTAAAATTGCAATAAGCATTAAGTATAAAGTTGTGATGACTAAAAAGTTATGGTGAATACTTTAAAAAAATTGAATTACATATTTTACAACTGCTATAAATTATGAAACTTTTTTTTTATAGTACAATTGTTAACTGAGTGAATTTTCAGTTGACTGGACAATATACGGGGGATTTGAAACTCAATCAAGTTAGAAGATCTATAAACATCGGCTAACCAGTCAAGTATAAACATGACAAAAATCACGTATGTTACTTTTAAAACCGCAGAAAACTAAAACCGTTGTAAAATTGTTTAAAGTCTCACAAAATAGACCTATGATTTATTTTTAAAATTTTTTTGGGTGGGCCACTACAGTACTTTGCAGGAATTAGATCTTACGAAAGCTAAAACTGACGTAAAATTGTATAAAATCTTGCAAAATAGACATATAATCATTAATTTTTTAATTTTCCTGGACAGGCTGTGGCCCACCCTAGCCCATAAAAGGCTCCGCCTCTGCCGTTAATGTTAATCAATAATTTATATTTACGCGAACAAACTAACGTTCACACATTCAATCAATAAATTTAGTTTTCAATAGTCAATATTTTCAATAGTCAATATATCACAATTTGTTTTTTTTTTGAGGGAATATATATCACAATTTGTGTTTAGCAAACTACTACTAGTAGTAAAATATTGCTATATTTTTACTTTTGAAGTTTTGATGTAAAAGTATAAGTAGCATGTTTGTTTATTTTTTTGAAACAAAGTTTAATTTTGACAATGGGGATACCTCATTAATTACCACTTATGAAATTAATTAGGATGGTCCAACTTAGTTTTGCATATGAACTCGGGCTCTTCATCGGTCTACATCAACCGTACGAAACAGTAGGAAAATAATCGGATAAATTTTGTTTGTATTGTATTAATAGATGAATCAAAATAATCTATTCAATAATTTACAATTTACTAAAAAACAAAATGATTGAGTTGGAGAAATTGTTGTTTACTAAAAATTTCATAAAATAAATTATGTATATATATGAGACTTATTTAAGTACTCAAAGTAAGAAACTATATTTTAAAAGGTGTAATCTCTTTGAACGAAAAAATGGTGGGTGCTAGTTGCTCCTCACTCCAACAAATAGATGTCGTCGGCATCTTTAGGAGCTAGTAAGGCAAGCACTTGATTCACAATAGCATCCTGAATGTTCTCACTCAAAAATCTCACATTATATGGAACTCATTTATCCAACCATAAATTGATATTTCTACCATTGCTAATTTTTTTCACCACATGCCGTTGAAAGTCGTTCCACAACCCTGAGAAAGATTTCTATAATATAGAATCATAAGGTTGAGAGATGCAAACTAAACTAACATAAGAACTTCTCCCATATTTGCTAAGAAGCATTCGGCACCAAAGATCATATGGTTTTTGAATAAGGTTCCAAAGCATCGTCATGAGAAAAACCTCATTCATATATGGGTTTTTTTTATCCCTAATCCACCATGAAGCTTTTGTTGACAACACATATCCCACTCGATAAGGTGGGCCTTTCTCCCGTGCTCAGTATCTCCCCACATGAAAATTTGTTGGATTTTCTCGATCTCATCACAAATAGATTTGGGAATCTTCACATATTTCATGTGATAGTACGGAATAGAGCTAATCACCTATTTAAAAAGATTAATTGCGTCGGTCAAACTCAAATATTGCTACTTCCAAGCACCTAACTTGTTTTTGGATTTTTTAGACAATGTGATTGATACAACCTCTGTTTGTTCTTCCCATTGATATGTTAGCCCCCATGCATCTTCCCAAACTACTAACTTGAGAGAAACATGTGTGCCAAGCAAGATCATCTCGAAGTTGATTATTAAGTCTTAATCTTTTAACTAGACACTTGACAGAAAAGATCAAGATATGCATAACACAATGAGTCTGTTCAATCGAAGCATATGCAAAAAGTACAAGAGCGTCAACAAAAATAAGGTGAGAGATTTAGGGATCATACATGTAAACATTGGTTCCCAGTAATATGCTTAAACTTGATCTACCATAATATGAGAAATTCTTTACATGTAAATGACAAGCAAATAAGGAGAGAGAGTGAGAGATTCACCTTATCTTATACCTTTAGTAGTAGTAAAGGAGTTTGTTTTATCTTCACTCCACAAGATTTCGTAGGTAGGGTATGTGAAACATTGGTGAATAATTTGAATAAGTTTATCTCGAAACCTACAATCCTACAGATATTTCTCGACGATGTTCCAGTTAAAGCGATTGTAGGCTTTTTAAATATCAATTTTGATGGGCATAAACAATTTATTACCTTTCATGCGGGACATAGAATGAACCATTGCTTGGGTCGTAATAATGTTATGATGAATGTTGCATACTAGGATAAAGCTCAATGAATGTTCCTTCTCCTCTTATGTTAAACATTTAGAGGAACTTACACTCTCCTCTGTTAAGAGGAGCTTGAATTACGTTATCATTCCCTCTTATGTCGAAATATACACTTTCCTCACTTAATAAATTTTTTAATTTTAATTGTCTATCGATTAAAATCTAACACAAAAAATACGGAGAAAAAGGGTTTTTTGATCCATTTTAATAAAATCAAAATTATAATGCATGATTTTCTCTATTTTTTATTCACAATTTTTTATTTTTTTTTATAAAATCTTTATTAAACAGCTTGTGAGATGAAGATAGTCCCCACTCATGAACACATATCATCTCTTATTCGATACGAGATTCTTTAACATACCGTCCAACAATATTGGGCTTTGTGCGTGGATATAAATGTTGGTGGCCTGCTAGTGGAAGCCTGATAAGGGGTTGCACAACGAATCTTGGAGGATGCTTTGATACCATCTTATAACTTGTGGTTGGACTTAACACAGCCCCACAAAACCGACTTGCAAGTGATGGTTGTTCCCACTTATAACCACATGTTTAGATATCTCTTATTCGATGTAGGACTCTTCAACATTCACGATTTATATATGGAAAGCAATACAAAATAAAATTAAGATATTGGAAAAGTTATTAAACCCGATCAAATATGACAATTTTTTTAGGGGACTATTTAAAAATGAATTTTATGTTATAAGCCACTAAATTAATAATAAATATTTAATTTTAATTGTCGTTGGTAGTTATAAGAAAATGAATTATTTTTTCATAAATGATGACTCAAAGCTAGTAGATTTTATAAAAATATTTATTTATGTTAAAATGAATTAAAGTGTAATACATATTTAATTCTTAAATGAGATGATTGTAATTCAAACATCTCTTAGAATATGACTTATAGTTTACTCTAAGTTTTTAATTCTCTGTAGAATTAAGTATATATTTTAACTTAAGAAAAAAGACGAGTGTAATTCAAGTTTTTCATAGGAAAGAAAAATGTAATTTATTCTTTTTTATAACCTACGTACTTCTAGTGGTGTTTGACCCTATAGTTTATAATGTTGTCATTCTTTATTGAAATTTTACTTTTACTATCTAAATTTAAAAGTTAAACATCATAAAACTACATACTTTTATGTGTTTTATGTTTATCAGCTAATTCAACAGTTAATTTTATTAAACACTATAAATTCAATCCACTATTTTACTAGTATCAATCCCCCTAATTTTTTTACCACTATGAATTCATTGTCGCTATAAGCTAATAAACTTGCTATCCTTTATCTATTTCTTTTTACCACAGAGAGCCCACTTTTTATCCTACTAAAAAATTAACTTAAAGGAAGAGACGAACCCATAAATTTTAAACAGTGAGGGCGACACATATGTAATTTTGCAGAAGTATAATATATGTGTCTGTGTGTATTATATAACATTTTATTTTTAAAAGCATAAATATATATCATAATTGTTCTTTACACTTTTTTTTTGTATTTTGGATACATGGAATGATTTTCTCATTTTCAATGTCAATCAAAATCAACAAGTTGAGAAGGAAATCAAAGCTCCTGAATCCTGTGTGACACATGGTTGTTGCTTCTTTCACGAATTAAAAAATCGTGGTTTCCCATATTTTTTTATTGAAATTTGGGTTTTCGTTCTGTAATATGTTGATTTGGTAAAAATAAAGTATCAATAATTTTATTTATTGGTAGATAGATGTAGTGAAAGTATTCATTTTAAAAACTCACACACACAAGTGGAGAATTCCGGATTTAAATTTAGATCACGATATCAAACTTGACAATTATTAATTGGATATATTTGTTTTATAATTTATAGTGTGGACCTTAATGACTTGGTTAAACTTCACTACCATTATTTCCTCGTTTTGCTTCATAGTATATATAAGTATTATTTTTTTTATTTTTCTTTCAAAAGTAGTGAGGATCAAGACCCTCGTACAAGTGTACTTGTACATTTATTGTATTAAAAATTGATGTCTTTAATTTTTTTAATGAATAATTTATTTATTAAGAATGCTTAAAAAGTGTCTCGGGACACTCGTTAACAAGACCTAAAAAGTAATTCAATGAATACGGTTTAATGATTAGGAAAGGCAAAGCTAATGCATATCCAACGCATTCTAAAAACTTCATAAATCGTTGTCAAAAAAAGAACTTCATAAATCATTATTTAAGCAAGTTGTTAGTATTTATCGATTAATCAAAGGAAAAAATTGACTAGCAAACCCAATAAAGAAAACTCCAAAAAGAAGGAAATGTCTTAGCTGATTCCAATCAAACAAAGAGGAATTTATATATTATTATCCACGTAACGGGATTACGCCAACTTCATTACTACTAATTAACAGCCACTCTTGACTCTTGACTACATTATTTCCTCAAATTGTATTGCCACTGAACACGCAAATAACGTCCCTTTCCTAATCCCTCACCACCTATCACCATTTTTTTAC
Organism: Medicago ruthenica; assembly: GCA_018208015.1. Lineage (NCBI taxonomy): Eukaryota > Viridiplantae > Streptophyta > Magnoliopsida > Fabales > Fabaceae > Medicago > Medicago ruthenica. The sequence continues at coordinate 87,824,975 of CM031372.1, forward strand.
AATGAATAATAGTATTATCGGTACACAATTGAACTAAGACCGTTTAGATGAGATAAAACGGTTTTTTGGTTTAACCAAGATCTGGTTTAATTCTATCCTTAAACATGCAACAACGTTAAAATTTTTAGTAAAAGTTTTCGTCCACAAGCCTCAAAAGATTAATCTCAATAGTTTAAGTCAAATAAAATTATGGTGAGCGACAAAACTCTTTCTCTCTCAAAAAATTTAATAGTAGTGCATTCTCAATCTCTTATTAATCCAAAAGAGATTCATTGTTATCTAATGAAGTATTCATAGGTTTTCACCTTTTTTTTTAAATATACAAAATATTTATTGAAAAATCATTCAAGTGAAAGAAGGCGAGTTCTCACAATATTATATATACTAGTACGTCAATTTCAAACTATAGTAAATCAATCTATTATCCACCTATATAAAACCCACACCTCACCCCCCCTCCCCTCCCCACACTTTCATTTCTCACACAACACAAAATCTTCATCCTTTTTCCTCCTAAAACCCTTTCAAATATTCCAACACAAATAAGTTATCATTTTAATTTATGGATTTACCCATCACCACCATCCACCCTGACATACTACAATCCCACATCCTCACCCGACTCGACGGCACATCCCTCACCTCCGCCTCCTCCACCGCCGCCTACCTCCACAACCTCTGCACCGAACACCACCTCTGGCAAAAAATCATCACCTCCACATGGCCATCTCTCAATAACCCCCTCGCCACGTCACTCATCTCCACCTTCCCCTCCTCTCATCGCTCCATCTTCTCCGACTCCTTCCCCTCCGTCCATTATTCATCTTCATCTTCAGATACTTCGTTTTCATCTTCATCGGCTTTATCTGCTCCGAAGGAATTAATCTCTGCAGTTGATTTATATTACAAGGGCAAACCCGTCTTTTCAAAGCTTCTAAGAACAGAAACACATAAAGGATGGTTTCTTTGTTCACCTCTATGGATTGAAATTCTAGAACCAAATGAAACTATTGAAACAAATATTAAGTTTGAACAAAACGACGTCGTTGAATGGTTAGAACAAAATTTGAGTTTAAGTTGGATTATTATTGAACCGACACGTAAGCGTTCTGTTAACCTGTCAAGCCGGTTACCGGTAACAGTTAGAAGACATTGGCTCACGGGAGAATTAGAGGTTTTATATGGTACGGTAATGGGAATGGTGCACTGTATGGCGAAGGTCACGTGCTGTGGGAAAGTGGGGGGTGAGATGCACGTGAGCGGGGTGAGTTTTAGTATGGAGGATATAGATGGAAGACATTTGATTGGGAGGGATAGTTTGGGGATTTTGGTTGGGGCTATGGAGAAGGGTGAGAGGAGGAAATTGGATGTTGAGATAGAGAAGAAGAGGTTTGAGGAGTTTTGTGGGAGGAAGAGAGAGAGAAGAGAGAGAAAGTTGAGGAGAGAGAGGGTTATGGATATGGTAATTATGGTGGTTGCTATTGTTGTTTTTGCTTTTCTTTTTCGATTTGTGAGGTTTTGGGTTTGATTACAAGTAAGTTTACTTTGTGATTTTTTTACCTTGTACATGTAGGGGTGGGACCAAGGGTTGATCTAGAAAAAAAGAGGAAGTGAAAGTTGTAATACAAAGGGAACCAACATATACATTATACAGTTATTATACAATAGTACAATATACATGTATCTATTGGAAATTCAAAGTTTGTTGATTCATTTCTTCTATTGATTGATATACTATGGTTAATCAGATTAAAAGTAATGCTGGTAAGAGAGATATTGTGTAAGAATTTACATGGTTTAACTTTGAGTGTGTTTGCTATAGAATTTGAACATGATTGAAGATGAAAACACATGAAAATGAATAGTTATGCGTAGTGGATCAGTTGCTAAATCAGAATTTGAATGATTTGTAACATTATTTTTTAAACCATCCAATTCTTAAGAGAATGGTGCCCTCAAATATGAAGCATGTACTTTTAATTTATGAAAGTTATTTAATTAAAACAAATTTATGTTTCTTCTGTTAAAAGAAAAGTCGCTCTAAGTTTATAATGTCTAATATCCCTAAAAAAATTGTTTAAATAAGAGAACTTCTTAAAAATGAAAGTGCAATATCTCCTAAAGATATATAGGTATTTCAACTTATACGTGAATCTATGTTTAAAAATTAAGTTCTCCAAATATTATTTTAATAATATTATGTTAAGTGCTGCATAACAAGATTTTTCAGGCCAACTCTATGAGTAAAAACTGTCTCACACCATCCAAACAATGCTTGAGAATGAGAAGTATATGGAAGATAGGGATAGAAAATAGACGCAAAAAGATATTAGTTTATTCGGCGTCTCATTAGTTTCTTTAGGCCTAACCAAATATTAGTTTATTTTAGACCTAACCAAATAGTATAGATTCCCCCCTTAGGCAATTTTTGTTTTATAAAATCCCTTAGTCAACTCTTATTAACAAAAGAAAAATCATATATCCCTAAAATAATTCAATATTAATCATTTAATCTTTCAACTATTTAAAAATAAATATTAACCTCTCAAAAAAAAAATATTAACGTTTTTACTATAAATTTTATTTTACAAACTCTTCAAATCTCCTTAAATTAAACATAAGAGAAGAGTACCACTTTCATGAAATGAATTCATCAAAAATGGAAAATTGCTTTTCCCACTTCAAACAAAGCCAAGAAACACCATGAAATGACAAGTTTGACCCTAATGGCAGTTAGCTGCCACTAGTTACTTATTATCGGTAGTTAGCTACCGCCGATTCAATCCCAGCGGCAGTTAGCTGTTGTTGCAATCTGAAGTTAAACAGAACAGCATCTGCAGTTAACTTCAGTTATTCAAAACACCCAAAACCTTTCCAAATTTCCTCCAATCTCCTCCAATTCCACTATGACGAAAATCAAGCAAATCATTTCCACAAAACCACAAGTAAGTAGTATTAATCATTTTAAATGATAATGTTAGTTTGTGTATGTTTATTTTTGTTAATTTCGGTAGATTGCATGTGGTTAGGGTTGATGTTGAAATTGAATTTTTGGTAGATTGCATGTGTAGTTTATGATGTTATAGATGAACGTAGTTGTTGTGAATGTTGTTTAGATTATGTTTAAGTTCAATGTGAATGTGTAGAAGTTCAATTAACACAATGAGTCTATGTGTCATACTTTGCACTCGAAGTGTTTGATAAAATGCCTAAATGAGCATTACATTGATTTTTTTGTTAGTTTATGATGTTATAGATGAATGTAGTTGCTGTGAATGTTGTTTAGATTATGTTTAAGTTCAATGTGATTGTGAATGTTGTTGCCTAAAATGCCTAAATGAGCATTACATTGATTTTTTTTTTTTGTAGTAATGTCTGAGAATCCAGATAGACGCAAATGTGGTAAAGAGACGATGACTAACAGCGCCCGACATGATAGGATGACTGTAAACCATTATGTGCCCAAGAGGGGAAGATGGCGAGGACGTAGGAACATTGATGGTGCTGGAAGTTCCCAGCCGACACAGTCACATGTGGATGACCCGACCCAGTATCAGGAGTATCAGGACTAGCTACACGATACCACATACGGTGGTTATGATGTGCAGCAGTTCGTTGAAGCGGTTCAGGGTGACAACATTCAGCATCAGGGTGACGACATTGAGCATGAGGTGGCTCAAGATGATGACGATGACGATGCAGCTGAGGCAGCCCCACAACACTTACCTGAACTGCCTCCCTTTCTTGGAGGTCCCGAGGATTTATCTGTGCTGGCCTCATACGCTTCTTATGTTGCATTGCCCCTGTAGTATAATGCAAATAATGTAAGTGTTATTATTTTTTAAAATTTTTATATGCGAAACTTCAAAAATGTTGTCACACATGTCCATGTCTGTTCATTTTATTTTTGTCTTCAATTATTGTTCTCATTTTTTATTAATGACAATGCATGTGATATTCATTCATCCAATCATAGAATTTGGAGTGTTTGTGCATAATGTTTGTTATATAAGAAGTATATATAAAATAGATTTTTTTTATGCGAAATATTTTTGTTTTAATGAATTTTTAAGTGTTTAGATTGTTTTTATGATTTTGATTTATCTGTGTTGTTTTTATTATGAATTATAGTAAGTGTTAAGTGTCTATGTTATTATGGATTATACTCCTAAATGTTACGTATTTATTATAATTTTTTTATTATTTCAGATTCGTAAAACCCGCAGACTTAAATGCATTAATCATGGGCCTAAGGTGGCATACCGAGACTAGAAGTTTTCACATACCGATAGGGGAGATGGCCGTCACATTAGATGGTGTGGCGTGTCTGCTACATGTTTCCATTGAAGGGCAGATGCCGAGCCATGGAAAGAAGGTGTCTCAGGATGTTGGAGTGGAATTCATGGTTAGGTGTTTCAAAATCTGTTGCTGTTAAAAATTTCAGAGATGAATATGGTGCTTACATTGTTTATAAATTGCTGAAGGACCTTTATGAGGAGCACCTCACTGCTGCTACCAGATTGGCGCACGCACGGACGAGGGAGGACATAGAGGAGAAAGAGAGGCATATGCTTTGTTGTGTGAGGAGTTTCCTCTTATATCCGTTTGGATGTACGTTGTTTGATGATAAAAGCAACAAACACACCGAGTTGATATACCTGCAGACGATGGAGGAGCTTGGTTTGATGAATCAGTACTCATGGGGAGGGATGACATTCACAAACCTTTACCACTTTCTATCTGAGGCCACTATACCTAACAAAAAATCGATTGGGGGAAGCTTAACTTTCTTAAAGGTAATAATTTTAATTTCATATGCTTGTGTATCTGAATAAAATGTTTGATGGTAATAACTTATAAATGTGTTTGTTTTGTGCGGGGATGGTTTTTGGCGCATTTTCCAGGAGTTTACCCAGCTGATGATAATGAAGAGTATATCCCAAACTATCCATGCGCTGTCAGATGGATTCCACACAAGGGACATGGAGCAATGAAGCCCTACCATTTGGTGCTTGATCGTTTGGAGATGGATGATGTATGTTGGATGTCGTATGAAGGGCATAGGGAGATCAAGGAATTAGAGGAGATATGTTGGTATTCTGGATGGTTGATGTGAGGTCGTGGAAAGGTGTACCGTCAATTGCCTGAGAGGGTTAAAAGGCAATACGTACGTGCAGGACATCCCCATACCTCCGACATCTGTGCGTGTTATGCGAGATACCCAGGTTGTGCAGGCTTTTCTCGATTATCGTGTTCAATCTATTCATCAGGATCAACGGGGTCGACAGGTGTGGATGTACCTGAAGGTGAGAAAAACACAAGAAGGGGGGTTGAATTGTGTTGACTTTTTATTCTTTAAAAAAATGACTAAGACAAAGATCGGGTTCTAATGAAGTTCAGAATCTGAGTCTTATGTTCTAAGTAAAAAACAGAGTTTCAGAGTCTGAACGAAAACTTCAGAGTCTGATGCAGCGGATAAAGGTTAAAGAGATAGAGAAGAGAAAAACACAAGCAATTATCCTAGTTCCTTCCATAATCCGGAAGTAGTCCAGTCCCCTTGTCACTTACAAGAGATTTTTCACTATAATCCAATGATTACAAATTTCTCAAGCACAAAGCAAGAGACTTTCTTTGCTCAAACACAAAGTAAGAGACTTCTAGTGCTCAAACACAAAGTAAGAGAATTCTATTGCTCAAACACAAAGTAAGAGACTTCTCAACAAACAAAAATAGAAAGAAGAATGTTATATTTGAACACTTGATATACAATCAGCGGTGTTCACAAAATACAACACATATATCAGACTCTAGACTTGAGAATTTCTAAGATACGAAAGTTTGTAGGAAATTATAAGTGTTTGATGCGTTTTGAATTTGGCAGAGCTTTGGCACTTGTAAAAATATTCAGAGTCTACTTATTGTTCTTCAAGTCTTCATTCCTTTATATAGAGATGAGGAATAAAGACGTTAAAAATATGCCACCACATCAAATAGAGTCGTTTGAAGAAGCTTGATCAAATTCATTGATTTGTTGCTTGATTTGGTTCACGTACTAGGAGGAATAAGATTTGAAACCTTTCCTGATTATGGAATGAACCGTTGTTCATCATGGGACAAGGTTGCAGAGTACGAGAAGATATGTGCAGGTAGTGGAAAACGTGGTTGTACAATTTGTCCTTTCTTGACAATGACATCAGTTGACTCCTTAAAACCTTCAGAACTTCCATCGTATGAATCTCTTAGCAATTCAGAGCGTAGATTCTTCAGCTGTGCAAGCTATGCTTCTATTTCTGAATTCTCAGCTAAATGTTCCACTCCTTCAGAGTCTGAAAGGTCTTCAGAGTCTGAAAGGTCTTCAGAGTCTGGACCATCAGCTTCTGATGTCCCTTTAGGATCTGACTTGCAACGAGCTTCTCCATGAATTTTCTTTACTCTATAATTGTTCTTTCAGGATCCATGTATGATTAAGTCATTGTAAATTTTTATCTATGGTCTTGTATACTTGAACAAATATTAGCATATCCAATTGAGCTTTTAATACCTTGTTATCATCAAAACTAAAGAGGCATTGTTTAAACCTATTTTGTTCTAACAGTACCATGACAGTCCGAAGATGGATATATGATCTGGTACGGACGGGTGTCTCACCCAAAGATTTCGCCACCTATCGAGGGATCTCCTCCGAGGCCAGCAAATGAGGAATAGATCATTGCACAACAGAATGAGAGAGGCTCGCCAGATACCATTGAGATGATTAGTGGCGCTGTTAGTCGGGCTGATGAATATTTGGGTCAAGAGGGGTTGAGCAATGTGGAGTTATATCAGGCTTTGCGCGATGTTAGGGAGAGGTTGGCACCGGTATTGACCATGAGGCGTAGGAGGCCGAGGAGGCAGGAGCAGAAGCAGCAAAATGAGTAATGTCGTGTTTAGGACTTGTTAGGCTTTGTTCGTTTTAGGACTTGATGTTAGTTTCATTTTCAGGCTTAGTTCGTAATTTGAAGACATTTGTTTGTATTTGGTTGCATTTTGTATTTTAGCTGATGTTGGTACATTTCTATTTCATCATGGTAATTTTCGTTTATTTTGAATCAAATGTTGATGTGAAAATACAAAGAAAAACAGGGAATTTTATATGTTCAAGTTTTGGCAAAAAATGCATACTGCAGGTTCTGTCTTTAGTACGCAACGACAACTAATTGCAGATTTCCAGCGGCAGCTAACTATCGTTGTATACTGAACCGACGGCAGCAAACTGTCGTTGTGAGTGTTCCGACGGTAGTTAGCTGCCGTTGAGTGGATTTTGTGTGGATGGGGTTCCAACGACACTTTCTGTGGTCCACAACCCACATAAAGTTCTATAAATAGGCAATGTTATTTTCATTGCATCCAAACTCAATAGTTTATAAGATGCATGGTGATGGGAGCGACGGTGTTCGAACAATGGTTCGAAGACTTTCCCTTTCATCACCACTCATCTTAAAAACTAAACAAAAAACCACCAAACTAAACACTTCATACTGCTTAAATTTATTTTTTGTTTTGAATTGAATGTGGAGGCGTAGATAGTTTAAAAGATGGGTGGTGATGGGAGAAAATGTGTTCAAACATACAATGGTATGAACACCTTCTCTTTCATCGCCACTCCTCTTAAAAACTAAAAAAAAAGCCATAAAAGATGTGCCAAATCTAAATGATTTTTTGTTGTTTTTGGCCTTTTCCTTTTTATCACCTTTCCTTTTATCATTTTCATTCACTTATTTATGATTTTTCTACATGCATTGTTTGATCGTTTGATTTTGTAGCATACTCTGATGAAATGTGGTGTTTTGGGGAAACTAGATTGCAACGGCAGTTAACTACCGTTGAAAACTAAACCGGAGGTAGCTTACTGCCGTTGCGTAGGTCCAATTGTCAGTTAGCTGCCGTTGAGGTCATTTGGATAATTTCATGGTGTTTTCCAGCAAACAATGAAGTGAGAACATCAATTTTCTAAAAAAATGAGAGATTAAACCCATAAGGAGCCCATATTATATGGATCTAGCACCAAAAACAGCCCAAGCCGTCCCTCATTCCCATTCTCCACCCTAATGCCCAAGTTTCAAGCGATTGCTCTTTGGGCATCTAGAAAGTGTCCAACGGTGGTTAATTATAATTTAAATTACCTTAAACCAATTTAAAGAATGTCGAATAACAATTAACTATCGTTTCATAGGTGTATGTAAGTAATCGTTAGGTGCCTAAAGAGCAATCATCCAAGTTTCATGCACCACAATAGTCCACTAAATAATAGAGGTTTTTTTCACTATAATACTAAAAGATGTTTCATATATATATATATATATACAAACACTCCTTTTTTTTACTAAACTACAATTTCATATTTTTTTATGGGAACTGTTTCACATTTTAGTAGTTTGCATTTAAACTGCACAAATTATTTATTCATATCACACAAATTTAGTGATTTTACCATATAGTATATGGATGTTAGAGTTGGAAAATAGCACCTATGTATGCTAGAAGTTTTTCATTCTCTTTTCGTTGAAGTAAACTTCTTAGCTGTTATTGGTATGATAAAAAAAAGGCTTAATTGTAATTTTGGTCCCCCTATTTTTACCATTTTGCGAAATTGGTACCCTTTTTTTTATAATTCGACAGTTTTGGTCCTTCTATCTAATAATTTGTCTAAAATATGGTGATATAACATGTTTTAAATGAAGTTTTTAAAGAAATTTTCTTACGATTTCATCGATGTTGATATTTTATCAACTTCAGATCATATACTTCGACATTTAAAACCTATTATATCACATTTTTTAGTTAAAAAATATGATGGAGGGATGAAATCTGTCGAACTTTAAAATAGGAGGACCAATTTCACAAAAAGATGAAAATAGGGGGACCAAAACTGCAATTAAACCTAAAAAAAGTACCACATTCATTGTTGCTCTCCAATCTATCTTGGATGACATATTTCATTCTCTCAACCTTTAAGATTCGATTGTCCAAATATCTCATATTTACAGAGAAGCCAATAGTTATGCGGATTTTCTAGCAAACTTGATCACGATGGATATTTTAATTGGACTTTTGTAGATTCTTCTCCCCCTCTCTTAGTCTTAAGTTACATTCTGATGTGTAGCACCTTGAGGCTTATTGCTTAGCTCTTTCTTTCTTCTATAAAAAAATAAATAAAAATAGCACCAATATAATGATTGGGAGAAAGTTGTGGGTTTGTCTTTCTTGTTGCTTGGAAAAGTCTGCCTAGTACAGCCTCCTTTGCTGTATAATAATAATAGTAGCAAGATTATTATAGCTGTTGTTGAACTTGTCTGTTTCAATTATTTCCCCACATGAAAAGGCACTTGAATGTGGATGTTTCATCTTGGTCCTTGAATTTTCATAATGGGCTCGATCGCAGAAATAATAACACATTTTTGTTGTGAATGATAAATAACACACCTTTAGCATCTTGTGAGGAAACATAGAACAAAATCTGGAGTATCTTGTTTTGCCTTGTTGGCAATGTTTGAAATAAGGACGTCTCTCAACAACCTGAACATGTGGATGATGAGTGATTGACGAATGTGGCCACTAATTTTTTTAGAACTTCGATAATTTATCTTTTTTTTTTTTACGGTTCAATAAATTATCTATCATTCAAGTATTCTATAACTTCTTTTCTTTTGCTAAAAAAAAAAACTTCTTTTCTTAACATCAATTTTCTTATCTTATCAAAATAATAATGCCACCAAGCACTAAGGTCAACACATTCCATTATATAATTAACTGAACTTTTAATCAAAGTATTTGTAAAAGTTGAATCTATTATCACCGTTGAATCATTAAAATTGTTTGATTTTATTCAATAACATGAAAGACGAGTGTTAGCGATGCATTGTTTAACATACATTTTTAAACACACTCTTATATATTGGTTAAAACTCACATAAATCTTATTAAATTTATACGGGATCCACATGATTTAACGAGATCTTTGTAAATTTTAGCCAGTAAAAGGGAGTGTGTTATAAACAGAGAAATTTTATTTTATTATAAGGGATATCCCATCCCATAGTAATGCTCAAAGTGCATACATCAATTTATTTTGAAGTTCAAACTAACAACTAAATGGACATTTCAAAGGACAAATTAAATTAAATCAACCAGAATACACAAAATCAGATTCCCTTCTAGCTCTATCAACAAACCACCCCCGAGGCACCATTTTAATTTGAGAGATTATCGAATTACAATCTGCAACCCCTTCTTAAAAAATAACTTTGTTCCAAGCCAACCAAGGCACCAAACGACGAACACCTAAATAAGAATACAAGTCTATTCAAACACTTATCCAAGACCAAGTTCCCGTGCATAACGAGATGTCAAACGCCTTCATTATCCAATTATTTATGGTGAACAATAGAAGATATAGTTACCGAACTCAATATCAGTTTAGCAAAAAACACAAGATTTATCGTGAATGGTAGACATTACCCCTCTTCTAGTCAAAGGCTCTTTAGTTGCTAATCTCTTTTAAAGTAATCTCCAAAAACCTCGGCCTTTCATGGAAGTCTTTATCAAAATCGGATCACTAGATTGAACTTTTATAAGCAAAACCAAGTATTTATAACAACAACTTACTGACAACCCCTCAACATTGTTCAACAATTAAAAAATAAAATAAATGTTAGACATCATTATCTAAATTTGTACTCCCTCCGTTCCTTTTTAATTGTCACTTTTGAAGAAAAAATTTGTTCCTTTTTAACTGTCACTTTCAAAGTTCAATGCAATTTTAAATAATGTTTTACCAATTTTATCCTTAGCTATTTATTACGGAGAGAGAAATATATGAGATGATATATTAAATGAATAAGGTTATTATAGTAAAAGTATAAATTATTGTATCAAAAGTAGTGACATTTATTAATTGTCTTGGTTTGTGTAAAATGTCAAAAAGTGACAATTAAAAAGGAACGGAGGTAGTACAAGATACTCAAAATTTATGGATTAGTCTTGACATGAGATAATAATTACTCCCTCCGTTCCTTTTTAATTGTCACATTTTGACATTTTACACAAACCAAGACAAACTATAAATGTCACTACTTTTGATACAATAATTTATATTTTTACTATAATAACCTTATTCATTTAATATATCATCTCATATATTTCTCTCTCCGTAATAAATAACTAAGGATAATATTGGTAAAACAATATTTAAAGTTGCATTGAACTTTGAAAGTGACAGTTAAAAAGGAACAAAAAATTTCTTCAAAAGTGACAATTAAAAAGGAACGGAGGGAGTAACATCAAGAATTGAAGAACATACACTACGTGTGACAAAAAAAGAAGAAGCACAAATAGCATTTTCATTATGTCCGGTCCGATTTTGAAAACATTAATGTGTTTGACTGAGAAAAGAAAACATGGAGAGAATAGTGTACGTACGTGATCAGATCGGGAAATGAATCAAAGGGGTGGTGGCGGGGTCTCCATGCCATGCATCAGCCATGAGGCACTGTGTTGTTTAGTTTTCTTTTTGACCATTGGATTTGTTAAACATCAAAATCCAGTGATGACTTTCTCAATGTTGAGCTTGCTTGCATGGGCCCACCTCGTGCCCTTCTGGCTATGTGCGTCAGTGATCTTGTTCTTGTATGATGATATATGATTGATTGGAATTTTGGATGTAATACACATTGGAGCATAGATTTATTGAAGTCTTTCACTATTGAAACGTTGGTAAAATTTTACACTACAATGTTTTTAAGGTAAGCTCTTTAGTAATGAAAAGATTATTAAGGTTTGTAATGAAAGTATTATTAGCTTATAAGGGTATCATTTCTGTATTGAACATCATTGTATTCATATTGTAGTCATTAATATAATATATTATTTTTCATCATCAAGAGTGTACCAAATGTACGACAGTGTGAAATAATAATATCATAATTTTTATCATTTACTATCCAACACATAATAGAATATGTGTTTATTCTATCACTATCATATCATATCTTAATACAACTTTATATCATAATATGTCTATTCTATCTCCACACCAAACAAGCTTAGAGTTTAGTTCAACATTTTTAATCATCTTTTTCTCAGTTCAATAGGACACCATCTTTACTAATTGATGACTCGTTGACACACTTGGATGGATTATGTTAACATGCTTTTCTCCAAGATGCATGTTAATAGAATCTGTCTTATAATTATCAAATCAGGGGATTATCTTCACAAAACGCTTTTACTAGTACAATCCATCAAATTATGAAGTCAATTATCATTGAAATCACCCTCATCAAACCACTATTATTGAACATTCAATGTATCAATTAGTGTATATCTTGACTAGGCTCCAGCGAGAAGAATTATTTGAATTACAATTAACTTTCTTTCATGACATTATTAGAATATTTGTTTTTTTCTTCATGACACCTATTGAGCAAATCATTGACATTTAATAAATTTTAAATTTGCTATAAGGAGAAATGGTACTATTATTTCACCTTTTTCTAACTTCTAACTAACCAAATGGCCATTGAATAGTGACCACTTTTCTTCATATCTTCTTCTTATTCTTCTTTCACTTTCATAATTCTCTGATCCCTTTTTCTTTCCCTCTCAATCAACTTAAAGTTTCCATTTATTGCTAACCCTTAACGTATCTTCCAATATATGTTGACAGATTCCCACTTTTTTGGTCCTCAAATCCCTTTACACATTCAAATTCGCTATTCTAGGACCAAAAAGAACAAGTATACATGATCTTTCACAACCCACTTTACACTAATTTCAATGCTAATATTTCCATCTTACCAAAACATTGGAAAAAGCCTATGATGCTGACCTCAACTTGAACTCACACAAACACTCCTCCCATAAAACTTTTGCATCAAAACCAAACACCTTCATTACCATCATTCAAAAAAAAAACATTTATCACCTCATCTGATGTTTTTAAATTGCAGTTGCGGTCACGTCACAATTCTAGGTATTGCTAAGAATTGCGATCAAATATTATATCACTGGCCCAGATCACAATCGTGGACCTTTTTCTAAAAACTTCGATAGAGTCATCACTATTTATACACGATGCAATAAATCTTACAAATTTGAGATAATTGCTCCACAATTTCCATTATGTCCTCGTGTCAGACAAAACATCTTAAACAGAAACATAACAAGATCAGAAAACGAGGTTGTTCCTCTACTTCTTCCTCATCACCATTTTCAAGAAGATACAGATTTAACAGAGCCATTTTGATGGGGAAGAAAAGTGGGTACAATACACCAGCACCTATGTGGAAAACAAGTTCAAAGTCACCTTCTATGGCAAAACATCATCATCATCACTACCATACTACAAAAAACACAGCTTTGCATTCTTCACGTTCTGGATTACCTTTCAAAAAGAAGAAAGAAATTTCTGTGTCTGCTAGAAAACTTGCTGCTACACTTTGGGAAATCAATGATTTAACTCCTTCAAGGATCAAGAAGGAATCAATGAAAAGCAATAAGGAAAGAGACAGAGTTGAGAGGTTATGTAGATCAGTGTTGTTGGGACCACAAAAGTTAGATCCATTGTTTAGTCCTTTCTCAGAGGTAAATTACTAAATTCATATCAAAGTTTTTTATTTTTAATTTTTTTCATTTGTGAATAAACTTTATTAGTTCAATGGTGAAAATGAAATCCTGTTTTTTTTTTTACAAATATGATTAAGGTAAAGCAGAGAACAAAAGGTATTGAAGTTGATGGCTGCAAAAGAAATGTGTCAGATTTATCTCATCAATTTCACTTTGCTGATCACTACTTTAGAGGCATGGATGCTGGTTGCAATGCTGATTTAATAGAGGTAAGTTTTGTAATGAATCTAAACAATTAGAAATGTGGTACACATATTTCATTATGCTTGATCATCATTTACTATACCATTTTTTATTAGATTAACTAATGATGAACATGAAGATATGTTCCAATGATAAAAATAGACACATAAATTGGCTGTGAAATTTTTTATATTTGTTCACTTTGTTGGTCACACACTTTTTGGTTGACGGTGATACAATAGAATCACGTTGAAACATTGTGATTTTGACAAAAGCTACAATTTAAAGCTTCAACAAAATCACGGCGTGTCAAGGTGTTTTTGCCAAATTCACCAATCCAAACATACACTTAACATATTATTGTATATAAAAGTTTGTTATATTAGTTCCGTCAAAGAAAAAAGTTGTATTAGTTTGTTACACTAGTTAGTTGTTCTTCTTATTGACTATATAAACCTCATGTATGCATTGATGCAGTTCATTCTCTCATTATCAATTATAATTTCCATTTTACTTTTCTCTTATCAATGACTTCTATCAAGAATAGTAATACATATTATATTATGATTTCATCTATACTTAATAATTTTGGTCACGGTTGAGAAGGATCAAGTTAAACTATGTTGAAATGCAGAAGGTTAGCAATAAGCCAAAACACAAGAAGAATTGTGGTAAATGTAAGGTTGGAGTCAAGAACCGTCTTAAGGAAGCTAAAAGCGGCGTATTTACATCGAAGAAGCTTCTAAAGGTGTTAAGTCAAATTGTTGTTGAAGAGAAGCATTTGTTAAGAAGCATGCCCCTCATCTTGGCTATGAGTAACGAGCTTGATCGCGCCTGCAACCAAATTGATCAATTCATTCAAGAACAAAGCTCCAACCAGAACAATATCGAGTATCTCATGAAGCATTTCGAAGAAGAAAAGATTGCTTGGAAAAGAAGAGAAAGAGAGAAGATTCGCGAGGTGACAATTAGCATAGCACAAGAGCTTGAATTTGAGAAGAAGTTAAGGAGGCAAACTGAGAGACTGAACATGAAGATTTCCAAAGAAATGGAGAACATAAAAGCTTCCTATTCAAAATTGTCAAAAGAACACGAAATGGAGAAAAGGGCTAAAGAGATTTTGGAGCAAGTGTGTGATGAATTAGCCAAAGGTGTTGGAGAAGATAGAGCACAAGTAGAGGAAATGAAAAGGGAATCAGAGAAAGTTCGAGAAGAAGTCGAAAAGGAGAGGGAAATGCTTCAGTTAGCTGACATTTTGCGTGAAGAACGAGTCCATATGAAGCTCTCAGAAGCTAAGTATCAATTTGAAGAGAAAATTGCAGTGCTAGAAAATCTAAGAAATGAGCTTGAGAACTTTATAAGAAATAAAGAAGAAGAGAAAGGTGATGATATTGATGCTAATCCAGGGCATAAAAAACTCAAGGATCTTGAATTCTATTTGAACAAAACATTTTTGGAATTCCAAAATGTAGAGGAAGATAATGATTCAATAGAGCATGAAGATGAGTCTGTTGAGAGTGATCTTCAATCTATTGAATTGAATATGGACAATGACAAAAAAAGCTACAAGTGGAGTTATTCTTGTGAGAATATTCCACTTTTTGAGGCAAAAAGAGTTTCAATTGATAAAGATATAGGGAGAAGATCTTTTAAAGATTGGGGAAGTATTTGCTTCAACAAGGGAACTACAAATAGTACTAAAAAGAAGGACTTTGTTGGTATAAATATTCAAGAAAGTTTTGATCAGCTTGAAAGTAGACAATCAATTGAATTTATTTTTGGAGATGAAATACAAAAAGATGAAGAAAATGAGGGTTATACCTATAAGCCTATTATGAGTCTCAGGGACCATATATCACTTCCAGATTTTGCTGAAGAAAGTGGTAAACTTTTGAGTTTGAGGTACATTGATGGGGAAGCAGAGGAAAATGCCCTAGCTTTGGAGGGACATGATATGAAGAAAGATTGTGCACGAAGAAAATAAAAGGATTTTTCATTTTTTTTATAGGGTAGTGTTAGTATCATATTGAAAGCTTATTCAATTTCTGTTCTTGTGTTACTATTTATTTTTCATGGAGAGTTTATATTCAGCTCAAACAAAGTTTACGCCAACATATTCTCAAAATTTACCTAAAGTTTTGTGTTAAACTAAATCAAACCTAAACTACCTCAAGGAGGTCCATTTAAGTGTAGCTTGGAAAATGAACAATAATAGGTCAAGTAACATTATCAATAGCAATATACACTATCTTCGAATGTTTCTTCCTTATTTATTCGTTTTAACGTTAACGTATGATGCAAGTAAAGAAAGACTAAACTTCAGGCATTATTTTTCCTTTAGTTAGCTTTTGGGCTTTAATAAAGTTACTTTTCTTGCCAGTTGCCACCAACAAGTGTGAATCAACAAACAGTAAACGATGTAAAGGTATGGAACTCTGACATGTTCGCATGGTTACATAATTGTATTGAGTTAATCACATTTGGATTCTTTGAATCATGTATTTATTACATGAGATGTGATCTCAAAAAAGATTTAACAAGTGAGGGACATGTCTCACTTATAAACCATTTTTGTAAAGTTAACTTCAACTTAACTTAAATTCTAAGAAAAATTGTATATAATTTACTATGGTAGTAAAAATCAATATGTGCTTATAATACTAATTTGAGGATTAAACTACTGAATGGAATAGACATTTGAGACTAGTCATACACAAATATATAGAGATTTACGTAGAAATGAAAAACAAACCGACAATAAGTTGTGCCTCTGACTCTTTCTCATTTGCTAAAAATAGGAGATTAAACTAAACAATTAGTTAGATCCTATTTGATTTAGAAATTGGTCATGAAATTGCACAAACAAATAGCAAGGGATTGGACCGAAACAAGAATTTTTGTCCTCCATCAAATCACGAGACAACCTTTTGTCCCAAATACATACTTTAAAAAATACCAAAATACTATTTTTATTTTTCAACATAAAAAATATTATATTTCTATCTCTCTCAAATACAATTTTGTCTTCTACTAACCTATCATGTCCTGTTCCGTACAATATTTGCTGTGTTGCAAATCAAATGCATTCTAACATTTTCTTTCTTTGAATTTGACAAGTCTATGATATGTATCGAAACACTTATGTTCCAAAGAAGACCAAAGCCCAATTTAGATTTGACTAAGACGAGAACACAATTTAATGTCATGCTCACCATTCAAACATATCTTCATAGTTGATATACACTAGTTGATTCACATCATACGATGATTACGTAGACTGAATTAAGATCCTTTTCATGTATAATTTTATATATTTCTTTCATTTGAAAAGAGATGCACACAAGAATGTTTGAAAGAAGTCATATGATCCACTAAATGGTAGGATCTATTTCATATTTTTTTTTTTGTCTTTATCTCTATAAATGAAATCCACCATTTATATCATAAAATGGGGAGAATGTCAATTCCCGTAGACCACATTGAGATCCTTATCATGATTCTCTCAACGGTCGCAACAAAGTCACACAAAACAACCATAATCTCTATTCAAAATAGGGTCATGCTAACTAGTTTCCTGAAACACTGGTTAAAGAACCAGAAGAAGAAAATTTTGCATTGAAATGAGTATTATTTATACTTTTAAAAGTTTGACTACACATGTTCCAATACCTTTTTACTATATTTACCTCCTTAACTAGGGGACTAGATTCTATACAGTGACTACAAGAACCAGTGAAATCATGACCATTTAAAAAATAAAATCATAGAGAATTAAATACAAAAATCAGGAGAGATAAAATATTTAATGGTATAAAAGTTGCAAAAAACTTGAGAGATTCCAACCGCAGGAAATTCATCCCCCTTAACTAGTATAATAGGGCACTGGTTAATATTTTTCTTTTAAAATACGATCAACTTTCCAAGTAAAAGGAGGTAGGATTTTCTTCATTTCCATATTTCATTTATTCTATCCATGATTATATGTCGTTTTGGAAAAAAACTTATCCCAAATTATATGTCATTTTACAATATCAATGAAACATTATTAGAGTGTTTAAATAAGATTTAAATTCAGTTAATGTCAGACTTTTGCATTTATATTTCAAAAGCTATGATAATGGAGAAAATTAAGACAATAAAAAATTTATGATATAAACAACAAAAAATCTATGAATTTTTTTTTTAAATAAAGTAGTCTAATGGTTAAAAATTCATATTTTTATGGTAAATAAACTAAATGTTTAAAGTTAGAAACTTTTACCTTTATACATATAATCCAATGTCTTATTCATTCATGTAATATTTTATAGATGTATTTATTAGACGAAGTAGGAATATGTGAGTACTGCTGACTATACATGAAGTCAATGTCTGACATGGTTAAGAAAAGAAAGATAAGAAAAACCTGAAGAAAGAAACGGTGGGAGAGAAAGCAGTAATGCACGTGGGTGGTGACACATTGACAACACAGAAAATAGAACCGCACCATTCCACTTCTTTGTCTTTACTCATTCTTTGCCGACCCTTCCCATACCTCACCCCACTTGCCTTGCCTTGCCTTGCCACCCTTAACCAAGCAAAGAACAATCACAATCACCTTTGCAACAGGTTTNTGTATATACTACTAACTTAAACCTTAATTAAACCCTAGCTAGCTAGCTAGCACCTTCATTATTATATTATAATATTATTTGTGTGTTGAGGAAAAAAGAGAGGTGGGAAGATGGAGATAGTTGTTTCAAAGGAAGCTCAGATGTCTATTGCTGCTTCATCTATGTTTCCTGGTTTTAGATTCTGTCCTACTGATGAAGAGTTGATTTCTTATTACCTTAGAAAAAAATTGGATGGTCATGAAGAAAGTGTTCAAGTTATTTCTGAGGTTGAGCTTTGTAAATATGAACCTTGGGATTTACCAGGTAGGTGTCTCTTTCTTTTCTAATATTTTTGTTTTTAGTTTTAAATATTTGGAACTTATTTTTATTTTTTGCTTTCAATTTCAATTTCATGTCTTGTGTGTCGTTGGTTCTTAAATACTTGGAATAGTTTTTTTTTGGAAGGTGTTGGATTGTGATTAGCTTAGCTTAGTTGGCTGTGGATTAGCTTAGTTGGCAGTGGATGACGGGCCTTTCAACTCTGTTTTTTATTAGCAGCTGATGATGTGACATGATAGTTATTCAATTCAATTACACATAATTTTAATCGCTTTTGGAAATTGAAACTCTAACCTATGTTTGGTATCATGGTGGGTATGCCATAATCACACCGTGATACCAAACACATACCAAGTTTCAACATATGAAAATGAAACCACGTTTTGAGCATTGTAAATGTTATTTGGTTCCACACTCAAAATATGTATGTTAGTGGGACCTGGGGTGATTCTAATTTCTGTCTGCGAACTCAGCAAAACTGAATCATGAAGATATGAATGTGTAGAAATCTTGCAGAATAAATTATACTTATTTGGCATATTTGTTTTTGAATAAGAGGGATTTGGTAGTTATGTTACCATCTCTCATCATTGACCTGTTTTATTCCTGTCATTATTAGGTTTTATTTTTTGTCATCATTAGGATTAATTTGTTTCCTTTTCTGGTTCATAAGGTGAGGGTGGCTGAGAGGCTACCTCTATTTATACCATTGTAATATATTTTCTTAATCAATCAATGAGAATACAAAAACTTATTCTCTGATATTCTACATGGTATCAGTAGCAAATCGATCCTTTCATCTTTTCCAATGACCAAATACTACCGGCTACAGAAAAAGATACCATGCCGAAAGAGGACGGAAATGGATCCTCATCGCAAGTCAAGACCATTCCTGGTGTGACCTTGGAGGCAACCCCTCATCTTCCCATTACAGGACACAAACTGAATGGGAACAACTACCTTCAATGGTCACAGTCAGTCTTGATGTTTGTCAGCGGCAAAGGGAAAGATGAATACCTCACTGGTGAAATTGCTGCACCAAAAACTGGAGATCCAACCTACAGACAATGGAAAACTGAGAACAACATGGTCATGTCATGGCTAATAAACTCCATGACAAATGAGATAGGTGAGAATTTCCTTTTCTACACCACGGCTAATGACATTTGGAATGACGCAAGGGAATTTTATTCAAGCAAAGACAACACATCAGCCATCTTTGAGATTGAGACAACCTTGCAAGATCTACGACAAGGAGATCTCTCAGTCACACAGTTCTATAACACCCTTACACGTCAATGGCAGCAGCTTGATGTGTTTGAAGAGCACAGCTGGACCTTCTCAGCTGATTCAAAGAAATATAAGGAGATCGTGGAAAAGAAAAGAATTTTTAAGTTCTTGATGGGACTTGACAAGAACTTAGATGAAGTCAGAGGAAGAATACTTGGAACCAAACCTTTACCAAGTATTAGAGATGTCTTCTCTGAAGTGTGTAGGGAAGAAAGTAGGAAGAAAGTGATGCTAGGAGAACCCTCAGTTCTGCCCGTGGCAGAGCAGTCAGCACTAGCAGCTCGTGGAGTCCGTAATTTTGCCATTGACAATCGTTTAAAGAAGAAAAGGCCATGGTGTGATCATTGCCAAAGATCTGGCCAAATCGAAGACACATGCTGGAAATTACATGGAAAACCAGCAGATTGGAAGCCCTCAAAACCTCCTATGGACAAGAATAGCCGAGGTAATCACGTTTCAACTCAAGAAGGAAGTAATAATGCTGCTCCTCAATCCACCCCTTTTAATCAAGAACAACTTGAAGCTCTCCAAAAAATGTTCTCTCAGATGTCTTCCCAAAGCAATACCAAAGTTGCTTCACTAGCACATAAAGGAAATTTCTTAGGTGCTTTTACTGTTAAAACTGGAAATCATAAGCCATGGATAGTTGACTCAGGAGCTTCAGACCTTATGACGGGGGATAAATCATTATTCCATCATTACAATCCATGCTATGATGGACTCTGTAAAAATTGCAGATGGTACTATCTCTAAAGTGGCTGTTACAGGTTCAGTCACTCTCTCAAAAGATATAGAGTTAAAGTCTGTCCTACATGTACCTAATTTGGATTGCAATTTGTTGTCTGTGAGTAAGCTCACTTATGATCTTAACTGTGTTGCTAAACTTGTCTCTAATTTGTGTGAATTTCAGACTTAGGATTCGGGGAGGACGATTGGCAGTGCTAGGATTTGCTCAGGGATCTACCTTCTTCAAACAGATCAAACTCCTACAAGACAAACTCGCAATGCAGTGTGTGTTGAGTCAGCCACCCAGTCAAATAAGGATAATGCTATCATGTTATGGCACTATCGTCTAGGTCATCCTAATTTTTTGTATCTTTAGAAAATGTTCCCTTCATTGTTCTCAAATAAAAATCCAAAGTTGTTTCAATGTGAAGTTTGTCAATTTTCTAAACATGTTTGTCATTCTTACTCTATGTTACCTTGTACCGCTTCGCGTCCTTTTTCATTGATTCATAGTGATGTGTGGGGGCCATCTAGAGTAAAAAATATAACTGGATCTAGATGGTTCGTGTTATTTGTGGATGATCATTCTAGGATAACATGGTTGTTCCTTATGAAAGAAAAATTTGAACTAGGTCACATTTTCAGAAAATTTAACACCATGTTCCAAACTCAGTTCCAAACTAAAATCCAAATTCTTAAAATTGATAATGCAAGAGAATATTTTGAAACATCTCTTAGAGAATATCTGGACAGCCATGGGATCATTCTCCAAAGCTCTTGACACCCCACAACAAAATGGGATAGCCGAAAGGAAAAATAGACATATCCTAGAAGTTGCTAGGTCTCTAATGTTCACCACACATGTTCCTAAATTCTTCTGGGGTGAGGCTGTTTCAACAGCCACCTACTTGATAAATAGAATGCCCTCTCGTGTCCTTAAATTTCAAACACCTTATCAGGTCATTTCTAATTGTTTTCCGCAAACCCGAATCTTGTCTACCCTTCCAATCAAAGTATTCGGTTGTTCTGTGTTTGTCCACCAACAAGCTAGTAAACTTGACCCAAAAGCTCTGAAGTGCATATTTGTTGGCTATTCTCCAACCCAAAAAGGGTACAAATGCTATTCTCCAACCACCAAAAATTTTTACAACTCTATGGATGTCACATTCTTTGAGAATCAACCTTTTTATACCAAAACTGATATTCAGGGGGAGAATTTTACTCAAGAATATCAGCTTTGGGATATTGATACGTTGGAGTCAACCTATGGTGAAAGTTCCCTAAATGTGTCACCCCAAATAAACCAGATTGATACAAATGTGTCCATTCACCCCAATCTGCTGCCGCTGTCTGTGTCAGATCAATCTTATGATCAGCCAACATTGTCCAACACTCAGTCTCCTGATCTGTCAGTGGCAGATCAGTCTCCAGTTCAATCAGACCAGTCAAACAATCAGTCAACTGTTCAGTCTGTGGCAGAACAGCCTTCTGTTCAGCCATCTACTTCAACATATCCTGCTGAAATACGTGAGCTCCGTGTCTTTACTAGGAGAAACAAGAAACAAGAAGGTAAAGAACAACAACGAATCCCCCACTGCCATGAATCTTACCCGAGTTTAGAGATTGAAAACGCACAAGATAATGAGAATTGTGGCCCTATTTCAAGTGCTGAATATGATGATAGACCTATTGCACTGAGGAAAGACAAGCGTTCTTGCACATCTCATCCCATTTGCAAATTTATTTCTTATGATAAGTTATCTTCTCATCACTTGGCTTTTGTTAGCAATCTTGATAGAATTCAGGTTCCAAATTCTGTCTATGAAGCGCTTATCAAGCCAGAATGGAAGGAAGCCGTATTGGAAGAAATTCATGCTCTTGAAAAGAATGGAGCTTGGGAATTATCAAACCTACCATCTGGAAAACATCCGGTGGGTTGCAAGTGGATTTTTACGAACAAACAAAACTCTGATGGTAGTATCAACAGATATAAAGCACGATTGGTGGCTAAGGGTTTTACACAAACCTATGGGATTGATTATTAAGAGACATTTGCACCTGTAGCAAAGCTCAACACAGTTCGGATTCTACTCTCGCTTGCCTCAAACCTTGATTGGCCTCTCTATCAGATGGACGTGAAAAATGCATTCCTGAATGGTGACCTTGAAGAGGAAGTTTACATGGAGATTCCTCCAGGTTTTGAAACCTCAGAAAATGCAAACAAAGTCTGCAAACTTAAGAAATCTTTGTATGGATTGAAACAGTCCCCAAGTGCTTGGTTTGATAGATTCACAAAAGTGGTAAGGACGTTTGGCTACATTCAGTGTCAGTCAGATCATACAATGTTCCTC
Organism: Medicago ruthenica; assembly: GCA_018208015.1. NCBI lineage: Eukaryota > Viridiplantae > Streptophyta > Magnoliopsida > Fabales > Fabaceae > Medicago > Medicago ruthenica. Next base: position 87,848,118 of record CM031372.1, read on the forward strand.
AAACAGTCACCCTCAGGGAAGAAGGCTATTCTTATAGTTTATGTTGATGATATTGTTCTGACAGGTGATCATGAAGAAAGAGATCAAGAGATTAAAGAGTCTCCTAGCCAAAGAATTTGAAATAAAAGATTTGGGCAATCTCAAATATTTCCTTGGGATGGAGGTAGCTCGGTCTAAGAAAGAAATTTCAGTTTCCCAACGGAAATATGTTCTAGACCTCTTAAAAGAAACATGGATGCTTGGGTGTAAACCATCCGAGACCCCGATGGATGCAACTCTGAAGCTTGGTATTCTTGATAAAGATACACCCGTTGATAAAGGAAGATATCAAAGGTTGGTTGGAAAGCTCATTTATCTATCTCACACAAGGCCAGACATTAGTTTTGCAGTGAGTACAATGAGCCAGTTCATGAATTGTCCCACAGAAGAACATATGGAAGCAGTGTATAGAATTCTTAGATACTTGAAAATGACACCTGGTCAAGGATTATTTTTTCAAAGGTCAGCTAATAGGGGAATTGAAATATCCACCGATGCTGATTGGGCAGGATCAGTGACTGATAGGTGTTCAACATCAGGTTATTGTACTTTTGTTTGGGGGAATTTAGTCACTTGGAGAAGTAAAAAGCAACCAGTAGTGTCTCGTAGCTCAGCAGAAGCCGAATTCAGAGCTCTTTCCCAAGGCATATGTGAGGGGATATGGCTAAAAAGGGTACTTCATGAAATTGGAATCCTCAATTCGGACCCCATAAAGGTGTTATGTGATAACCAGTCCGCCATCAGCATTGCTAAGAATCCGGTTCATCACGACAGGACAAAACATGTAGAGATTGACCGTCATTTCATCAAGGAAAATATTGAAAACGAGACTATATCCCTCCAGTATACTCATACAAGCCAACAAACGGCAGATATTCTCACTAAAGCAGTGCCAAGAAAAACATTTGAGTACCTTACATCCAAGCTAGGATTGTTCAACATTTACAACCTAGCTTGAGGGGGAGTGTAGAAATCTTGCAGAATAAATTATACTTATTTGGCATATTTGTTTTTGAATAAGAGGGATTTGGTAGTTATGTTACCATATCTCATCATTGACCTGTTTTATTCCTGTCATTATTAGGTTTTATTTTTTGTCAT